>JARHVA010002893.1:1860000-2092500 GCA_037957365.1 Torreya grandis | reverse complement strand
CCAACCTAGAGTTTGTTATACATTTTAGGGTTTGAATGCACACATTCATTAAGATTAATTATACATAATTCTTTAATATAGTTCATAATCTACCATTGAAACTATAATCATAAGAATACAACCCAATGTACATGTATACATTATTAGGTATATTAACACCTATATTTATCATTAAGCATACCGTAACTTATCTTAATGTTACATTTACACCACATGTTTTGACTCACAAGTTATATATAATAAGCAACTCATACTTATCAAATGAAAACTTCATTGAGTTTTCTATCTTTCCCATGCCTCATTAAACACTTGAAGGATTCTCAATATATTAAACACATATAATACCTATAGTTATCAATATTCTCAAATGATATTTTTGTGAGGTTATTCAACCGTTTAGATATTGAATAAATTGATTATGTTTTAAAATATATCAAACATGCTTAGTCAATTTTGAGGCTTCTAAATAAGTTCATATATATACTTAAATTAAAAGTTCACTGATATAGGCCTAGATATACAAGAAATTTTAGCTTCTAATATATTATATATGGATTTGGATATTTTTGAGTTCATGTATAATTTGATTTGTAAACAGGTAGTGTCCTAAACTACACCAATTTTTCTATTTTTATGGATGCTTTATAAATTCTCAATTTCCTATTAATTAACTTAAAATTAGCATAATAATGAAAAGGAACACTAAAACTGATAATAAACAACAATCATAAGTTATAGAGATAATATGCAAATCATAATTGATAACATATTTCACCCAATCTAGGATACATCTCTGGGTCCTACTCAAGGGTGGAACCGATAAATTATTGATGAAAAAATTACTTTGTACATCAGTTATCCCATAGTAGGGGTTCTTGATCTACAATTGAATGTTTTGATGTTCATTGGCTCTAGCTTTGCCTTTCAGCTCTAGCTCTTAGCTCTGGCTCTCAGCTCTAGATCTTGGCTCTAGCTCTCAGCTCTTATCTTTGGCACATGCTCTTATCTCAGACTCTGCTTGATTATTCTTAAGTCTTGTGTGTTTTTCTTCACACTTTTATTATGATTTCAAATGACCCATCTAGACCCTTTATATAGGTTTATGAATCCACAAAAGGTGAACTTGGATGATTATCCTTTCCTAATTTTAAATAATATTCATAATTATTCCAAGAACAATATTTTTGGGATTTAACATTATCCCCCCACTTATCCAATATATATGGGATTCACCATTATCCATGCCTTTAAATAAGGCTCATATGTGGGATGAGAGAAATAATAATTTATTTATTTAAATGCTCCATATTTGACTAGTCTATGCCATGTGTCACCTAAATTTTTTTCCACATGTCCCATTATAATTTATCTATGTGCCAACATTTAATTGGTCCATGTTTCCACATCATCACTTTTACTGGGTTTGACCACAACTTTTACTGGCCATAACTTTTTCACATGGACTCACAATTGGTCTGTTTAATATGCATGGGAAAGCTTGTGATGAGTTCTATGCCATGGAACTATTTTAGAAGGATTCTAAGACTAATTTTTCTATTTTGACCAGATTTGATTGTTTATTGACCAAACTTTGACCAATGATAACTAGAGCATATAATTTCCATTTTTCACATTCCAATATTTGTCATAAAGCTCTTGATGAGCTCTACACAATTAACCATATTTTTAAAAAATAAGGAACTTTTAAAAATATCCTCTAGATCATGTCTCCATATTAAGAAGGCTTTTGTTCCACCAAAATCAAAAACATTTTTTCTTGATACCACTGAATCCTTGTGAAGCTGGAAATAGTGAAGAGATCTACCAAGTCTCTCTCTAGATTCACTACATCTTGACATTAAAAATAAGATAGGATGATTATGTCTACAAAATGTTTCATTTCAAAAAAGTGTGATGACCACCATAAGTAATTAAAAATAAGATATTGCCCATGTGTGGGTCTTAAATTTATCTTCTCTTAAAAAAATCATTTTGGAGAGATAGGCACATTCAAAATTATACCTAATCAACTCCTCAATTTTATATCAACAACATTATCCTATACTTGGCCCAAATATCAGAAGTATAATGATAGGTTATCAATATTGCCCTTCTTTTGGGTGATGGGCTCTTATGAGATATTCTATCCCATCTTTTACAATGCCATACCAATTTTACTCTTTAGAGAAAGTTAAATTTCTTAGAGATAAGTATGGTTTACTTAGGATAATTCCACTAAATTTAAGCAAAACCACATCTAATTCAATTTCGTCTAGGAAGTTGGAGGTATTTTCAAACTTGAGTTTACATGTTTTTCTTACATGTAGGTTAACCACATCATTTATCCCAACCAATGAATATGGTCTAAAATGTGGCTTAGTTTTCATACCTAGGGTTCTTCAACATATTTAGAAATTAAATTCTTTTGATAATTTATATCAAAAATAACATCAATCTTTGAATTCTTAGTAATTATTCTTTTGAATAAATGTTGTTTACATCTCCAAGGTGATAAATTCTGCACTGTTAGCTTATCCTTGACTATCATCTCCATGATTGATATTGTCTCAGGTTATAATTGATGAGGCTTTATCTTTTGATTTACTAAAAATGTAATTACAAACTTTACTTGAGGTTGTGGATGACTTTGCTTATCTTATTTCAGCATTTTCCCCTTAGCATTGAAGTAGAAACCAAACTTCATGTCTTCTTTAGGAAACTTAATTTTGTTAGTCTTCTTATTGACATGTCTCTTAAGCATCCTTTAAGGGATTTTTGAAGCATAATTATAAGATACATTCAAGAATTTATTCTTTTCATACCTTGATAAGTCATTTGAAGATGTCTCATCAGATTTAACTGCTTCATCATCTAAGAATACTTCCTTTAACTCTTTAGGGTATTCTAATTTGTTTCTTGAGTAACTCTTTAGCTTATATTCTTGGGAATATTTTAATTAATTTCCATATCCTAATACTATATAAAGCAATCTCTTCACAACTTGTATAGGTTGGATAATTTATTAACCATTAGTGCCAAGGCCCTTTCCATTAAATCCCATCTTGGCCAACAGCTTAAAACCTATTCCCCTTACGTGCTTCTCAAATGTATCAGAATAATTAATTTATGAATGTATGGAGTTAAAACATAAATTATCCCTAACATTATTAATATAGCCAAAATAACTGATTTTATTGCTTTCATTTTTTGAATGTAGCATAATATTAGTACCTAGCTTAGTAACATCTCTCAGATGAATCCTTCATCTACTACTTGATGCCTCAGAGAACGGGACTTTATAGATTCTCTAGAAGGTGACTTACCCTTTACCTTCATCTCTATTGGTACTAGGATGGAGCTTTATGAATGTGTACATTCCAACATTGATCCAAAATATGACCTTCTTTGGAGCAGTAGCCATAGAATTTTGACTCCACTCACATCCACTTCTTTTGATGATGTTCTTATTGTATTTTTGCCTACATAGCATCAATGTTCTATTAGAGCTTCTTGATCTATAACTCTTGTCTTTGTTCTAAAACTTTCACTCATGGTTCTTGATATTTCAAGTATTGCATCATTATAATATAAATGGTATTTATAAATAGCTAAACTTGAGCTAGCATTGGATCCATAGTATTCCATAAAATGTGAGTAAAATCAAAATTACACCAACACAAACTTAGATCTGATACCAAACATGATCTGTAAAAAGTTAGTGTCCAAAACTACATCAATTAATTTATTTTTATGGATGCTTTATATATTTATAGTTTCCCATTAATTAACTTGAAGTTATAAAAATAATTAAAATCAACACTAAAAATTGATAATAATCAATAAGCATGAGTCATAGAGATATGCAAACCAGAATTGATAACAGAGTTCACCCAATTTGGGATATGTCTCTGAGTCTTGATCAAAGGTAGAACTGATCAATTATTGATGAAAAAATCACTTTATACATCAATTATCCCTACTATGGCTTCTCAATCTACAAATAAATGTTTTGATGTCCTCTAGATCTAGCTTTGGCTCTAAGTTCTCAACTCTAGCTATTGGCTCTAGCTCTTAGCTCTAGACATTGGATCTAGATCTTGGATCTAGCTCTCAACTCTTGACTCTGGTACTTGTTCTTGGCTCAGACTCTGATTGATTATTCTCAAGTCTTATGTGTTATTCTTCACACTTTGATTGTGATTTTAAATGACCCTTCCAAACCCTTTACATAGGTTTATGGGTCTATAAAAGGTGGGCTTGGATGATTATCCTTTCCCAATTTTAAATAAAATCCATAATTATCCCAAGACAATTATTTTTTGGATTTAACATTATCCCTCCACTTATCCCATATATATGGGATTCACCATTATCTATGCCTTTAAATAAGGCTCATATGTGGGATGAGGAAAATAATTATTTATTTAGATAGTTCACATTTTACTAGTCTATGTCATGTGTCACCTAAAATTTTTCCCACATGTACCATTATAATTTTTCCATATGCCAACATTTAATTTGTCTATGTTTCCATGTCATCACTTTTACTAAGTTTTACAATAAATTTGAATGGCCATAACTTTTGCCTATGGACTCAAAATTAGTCCATTCAAAATGCATAGGAAAGCTTGTGATGAGTTCTACACCATGGAACTATTTAAAAAATGTTCTAAGACCATAATTTTTTTAGTTTGACTAGTTTTGATTACATGTTGACCAAACTTTGACTAATGATAACTGGAGCATATGATATCCATTTTTCACATTCCAATAGTTGTCAAAAATATCTTGATGATCTCTACACAATGGACCATGTTTTAAAAAATTAAGGAACTTTTGAAAATATCCTCTAGATCATACATTGACCATTAATGTAAATAACCATATTTTAATTTTTTTAAAAGCTTCCCCCTAATTAGTGTTAGATACTAATTAGTATACTTATATAGTCATTAATTTATAAATAATACTCAATATTCTTTGCATAAAACACGGGAAACTAAGGCACTATAGATTTAGTAATATTCTTTGTTTTAAAAGAGGGAAAAATATATCCATACAAGGGCGTCGACTCAGCTATGAGTTGTAATCTTAATAACCCATGAACAAAAAGTATATGTGCCATATATTTTAGTTACTATCACTAGTATCCATCCATGATCATAAAATAAGTGATGCCAATATATATTTAGATAATAATACTCACTATTTTAAATATAATGATGTCATATGTTGAATTACGCAGGTTAGAAATTAAATTTTATTGACCCCTCATATATTATAGGCTATGTAATCAAATGTACAATGATTCATTTATTATACTATTTGGATGGAAAATATGATGCCATTTATGTATCATAAAGGCTAAGAAAAGAATGTACATCAATGCAATTGAAACTTACATTCATATTAGTGATTCAAAAAATAGACTAAGAATTAAATATTTGAAGCAACACCAACAATTTAAATATATAACAATACTCTCAATATAAAATAAATAGGTTGTGAATCTAATTCAATGATGCCAAGGTATCATATTTTATGTAGGATGGGAATTTAATACTTATAATGATGCCAATTATAAATATATTTATATATTACTAATTCCATATTGGAAAAAGAAACATGAAATCTCTATATATATAAGGCTTGAGAGTAAGTCGATGCTTATGTATTTAGCAAAATAAAGTGTTTTATATATAAGTATTTTCTCCTTGGGAGTGGCTAAATACTTACCAAGGGCTTTATGAATAATTTCCAATATTTGAAATCTATTTTAAATGAGAGAATATGAATTCACTACTCAGGTGTTTAAATCGTTACACAGTTGATCAAATAAAATGAGTGTCAAATAATACAAAAGTCTAATATGAAAATCACCATACTCCACTATTACACCTAATCACCTTATACTTATTATATTTTAGTGATGTCATTTAGATAATATATAGGTTGTGAAAATTAAAACAACACCACAACATAAATATTTAACAATATTCACTATTGAATTACAATGATCCATTAATCAGTCCATATTAAAATTATTAGTTCTTGCACTAAATTTTAGATCACCTATATTCAACTCTCTACTCAGTTCACGTAATATATTATTCATCTAATTAAGACATATTGATGGTCACTACCCCTAAGCATGGTTATTAATTTTCTTAGGATGAAATGAGGCTATCCCAGTAAATGACTTAGAACAAGAAGCAAAATTGGTCAGATCAACACCACTATAATATAAATAAATAGTTTAGACACAAAATTTATTATTTTTATCATGGCTAAAGTGCCTATCTGAAAGTTAGATTATCTTTACTCAGTTGTTTGTGATTGATAACTCCATTTTCCTCCAAAATTTCTCCTTCCTTTTGTGATATGCCTATCTTCATCTCTACGTATTCCCTTCTCCATGTAATATGATATCCTCATATTCTTTCCTAATTTCCATTATAATAAAATAGGCACAATCCATCTTTCTTAATGATTTTTTTTGTCATTTTTTTAATGTATTTTTTAAATTAATTTTAGTCCTCTCATTTATTCTTATCTTTTTAGTTTTTTTCCATTTTTTACCTCTTTATGGTAATTTCCAAATTTTATTTATTTTAACATAAATGATAGGAAATCCATAATTTAATAATTTAATTAACATCTTTTCTTGTCATAAATTTTAATGACAATTTCATCAACTAATAATCTAGATTTTTAAATATAATTACACTAATAACATTTATACTAGCATTAATGACCAAAAATACCAATCATGCAAAATCAATTCATTAAATTATTTAAACTATAATGGCACACCATATAAATCAACTATCTAATTCAAGTAGAAATAATCACATGTACAAACCATTTATTATGCATTCTAACATGTGTTAGCTACTATGGTGTGTGTAGGGTTTTGAAAAATTTATCTATCATCCTCTAACATATCTATGTACATTATCCTCTCCTATGATTCTCCCCTCTATCATGATTTGAGGTATGAGTTCTCTTGCATCAACTTCATAACAAGCAGGTAGTTAGATCATATCAAAATGATACACATACATCATAAAATATAGCTAAATTAACAAATCAACATGTTTGTAATGTAAACACATATATTAAAACTAACTCACACAAATGCAAAAATGTATCCTAAGCTATATCGTACTGTCCCATAACAACATATATCTCACAGCTTAATCAAAAATAACCAGATCAAATGTGCCAACTATAAATATCCACAAATAGTCAAATAGTTTGATTAGTGAGGAATCAGGATGTAAATCCTTCCCCTTAAAGTTAGTCAACATGTTGGATGACTCTTATTCAAACATAAGTTATGAATTAATATATTATTCAGTATAAAAATAACATAATATAATAATATATAATCAAACAAATAAATGTGTAAATCTCTTATAGAACTCATCATAGTCCTCCCAAGTAGAACTATCCTCAGAGTATTGGTCTATAGACCTTACACTGTGACATATATATGTTATGAAAATAAAGTTTGTGTGTGTCAATTATCATGATTGGTTCTATTATGACCACTCCAAGATCTAAAACCTACAAAGCATTCCAATACAACACATGCATAGGATCAACTATATACTTATTAAGATAATAAACATGGAAGGCATTATGTAATATATATATAAGGATGGTGGTAATGCAAGCCTATATGTTATATGATTGACCACTTCTAACACCTTTAAGGTTCCCACATATCTTGGTGATAATTTTGTTGACTTAACAAATTTAATCGATCTCTTATGTGGCTTAACCCATAAAAAAACTTTATCACCTACTGTAAAGTGCCTTTCTATCCTCTCCAAATCAACATAACTCTTTTTCCTATCATTAGCCTTAGCCAATATCTACCTAATTAATCTAACTTTATCTTCTACTTTTGAGATCATCTTAGGTCCAAAGACTACCTTGTCCTCTAACCTATCTCAACTGATTGGTGTCCTTCACTTTCTTCCACAGAGTGCCTCAAATCATGTTATATTCAAAACTAATTAGTATGGTTTGTTATATGCAAAATCATCCAATAGAATATAATATTCCCACTTGTATTGATGATCTATGTAATATATATGAAGAAGATCCTCTAACACCTAATTAACTCTCTCAGTTTGTCTATTAGTCTCTAGGTGATATGTTGTACTAAAATTTAGTTGCATACCTAATGCCGAATTCAGAGTTACCCAAAATTTAGAAGCCATATTCATACCATGATCCAAGATTATCTTCTCTAGAAAAACATACAACCTATACACTTACTTTACAAAGCTCTTTGCAAGGGTAAGTACATCATCTATCAAATTTCTTGATATAAAATGAGCCACCTTAGTTTGTCAACAACTACCTAGATCATATCATGCCTATTTTATGACATTGGTAAACCTTGGAAAAAATCCATATTGGTCCACTACCACTTCCATTCTTGTATATCATGTTGATATAGTAATCCATTTAGATGCACATACTCAGATTTCACTCACTGACATTCTAGATAATGTGACACATAATCAACTACATATTTCTTGATTCCATTCAAGAAATGCAGTGGTATAAGCTCTACCATAAGCTTGGTTACACTTAGATGACTTGAATATGGGACATTATGTGATTATTTTAGCACTATGCTCTATATATTCTCCCAACCTATTACATACATATTTCTATTATAAAATAATAGACCATCACTCTCCAAATTTAATCCTTTAAACTAAGGATTATGGTCATTCTCAGACAATAATTTTATGACCTAATCATATAATTCATCTCTTGATGAGAACTCAATCACTTGATCCTTAAAATTAATCCTGATAGTAGTTATAACTACTATGTAACTTTTATGACTGAGGGCATCAACTAATCTATTCTCCTTGCCTTTGATATAACTGATGTTATAATTGTAACCAGATAAGAACTCAAGCCAACATTTATAATGAACATTCAAATTAGGTTGGGAAAAAATGTACTTGAGTCCCAAGTTATCCATATTGATATCAAAATGTTTTCCCAACAAGTAATGCTACCATACTTGTAAAACATGCATAATCACTACAAGTTCTAGATCATGAGGGGCATAGTTCACCTGATATGGATTTAGCTTTTGTGACTCATAACCCACCACTACACCATCTTGTATAAGGAATCCTCCTACTACATACCTAGAATCATCTATGATCACTAAAAATTAGCCATTGGGGTTAGGAACTCTTAATTCCAATATGGAAGTAAGCCTTCTTTTTAACTTCTATAAAGTTATTTCATACTTCTCTAACCAAATAAAACTATGTTTCTTCCATTACAAGGAAGTGATTATTGTAATTGGTGTGCTATCTTTTAAAAGTTCAAGATACACTTATTGTAATATATTTATAACCCCATAAAACGTTTTACCTCATGTGTTGAGGTCAACATACCCCCATTTATGAAAAATGGGGATCATTGCTTTAAATTTTGCAAATTTGTGCTTTGCATTAAAAATACCACTAGATCATAGTTATTTATTTAAAGATCATCCACACATGGTTCTCATTTTGCTTAACTAACATGTCTCCATTTTATCCTTGTCTTATTTTATCTAATGTTGATAATGGTTGCTTCATGTGGTTTCAATTTTTAGGTTCAATGGAGTCTCAAGTGTGTGAGTAATGTTTAGGGATTTGAAATTTAATGTTAATTTGACACTATTCTTTGAACCTTAGTCTTTTAATCGATTAGTTGAACTCATATTATAAATTATAAAAGCCCTTAATCTAATTATGTTAGCTTAAGTTATTTTGAATTAAATTCAATTTTACAAGGGTTTATTTTATTCAAAATTACATGGGAACACTTTATATTTGCTTAAGACAGTTTATATTTTATTCTAAAGTTTTGATCATGTTTATTAAAATGACCAAAACCTTAGTCTAAAACTTTATCCTAAGTTTATTTATGTTTCCTAAGACCAATTAGTTCTTTTATTATTCACATGGACTAATTAAATGCAAAGCACTTTATTATGTTCTAAACTTAGCATAAAACCTTATCCTAAAGTCTTAATAGTATTTATTAATACATCAAAACTATAGGCTAAAACATTATCCTAAGTTTACTTATGTTTATCGAGTCCTAACTTAACTTTCATTAATTTCAAGAACAAACTAACATGAATATTCCATGTACCATAATCTCGGATCTCAGAAAGGAGATCAATGACCCATGAGTAAAGTTGAAAGTCAATAAGTCAAAAAAAATGATCAACAATACACATTAGTTTATGCAATAAAGATATATTAGTGAGAAAGAGATAGAAACATAAAATGTCCCACAGAGGGATATGGGATTGATAGATGGAAAGATTTTGGTAAGTGACCAAGAATATCAGTGGTTCGTACTTGATCCTAGATTCAAAAGATTGATAGAGTTCATCAATTTGCACAAAGAGGATCCAACAACATGAGATGAGGGTATAATTTTAAAATAACTTAGATGAATGGGGTAGTGACAAGTGTCACAACCATGATGAGTGGAATGGAGATCAACTAATGATGTTTAATCTCCTAGTTTAAGATCTACAACAGATGATAGACTAAACTTTTAAAGTGCCTAAAACTAATGGGGAGCTTCCACATAGAATGATAGTACCCAAGTGATGAAAGAGCCTAGATTTATTGACATACAACCATGCAGCATAATCCCATGAGATTGGAGATTAATATTGATGACCCATGATGAATTCAAAGCCCAAAGACTTCTCAATTGATTGATGGTGCATATTGATCCATGCAGCCAAGATCTAAAGGTGTAAGAGAAGGGGGAATTTTCAATGGGCCTAGACCCAATGAGGTGTTGACACATGTCTTAAGAGATAATGGTCACATTTTAAAAATAATTAAATGTAGTGCCACATAATCATATATGTCAAGTTAAAATATCTTATGGACCTAAAAATGTAAATGTATAAATATGAGATCTAAATGTAATTTAAGTCATGAAACTCACAATTTGAACTCCACTACCATCATTAAAGCTCTATGAAAACTTGATTAAACTTCAAAAAAAATCTTAGCATGTATAGAATTAACCCTATTTTCATTTGATCCAAGGAAAATTAAATTATTACCTATGCAAAGATAATTCAACCCAAAAATAAATTGTAGTACACCTATGAGTAATTTGATAAAATTCACAGTAATGGTGGTTTGGAAAGGTGTTTCAAAAGAAGAAGTATAATTTTATTTGACCATAGATGATAAGGGTCAAGTGTCTATGGACATGGAATTTTTTATAAATTCTTTAAACACTGGAGATGATAACTATTTAAATTTGTTTTGGACCATTGAAAATCAACTAGCCATCCCCCATGAAGAAGAGAAAAATCTCTTAGCTAAGAGATTGTGTGATGATATAGTTGCAATCTAGATCATGGGCCTTCATTATATAGTAACAAAACACAAGGTAGTCAATTATATCAAAATTATTTCTCCTATTTATAAAGAGGGTAAATTTGATAAAGGCATGTTAATCAATGAGCACAATCATAAAAAAATTGTATATATTTATGCGATGGCATTTGAATCCTATTACAAGTCACCAAAAACCCAAATTGATCTTGATTGAATCAAATCATAGGCCAATGAGCATGATTTAAAGGGCACCCTAGTCATGTGGTTGTACTTTGGTAACTAGGTACTTCTAGACTTTGATAAGAACATCCTCGTTAGTTAGTTTAGATCAGGGGTAAGGATGATTATGAAAATTTTAAATAAATTATGTGGAAATGTAACCACAACATATGTTGATCTAGTATGGGTACCCATAGTATATTTTATGGTTGAAAATTCCATTATTCCCCCTCTAGGTGAAATAATAAGCATCTCATTGAGTAGGTATATTTTTCCAATCAGGAACAAAAAGAAAACACATTTTTTTGATGATGTCATACCTCTTAGATGCTCTTTGTGCAATATCAAAGATCCAAAACTTGAGGGAATGGTCACATATTGGAACCCAAACTATCACCCAATATTAATCTAAATTTTACATATTCAAATATAAGGATCACATTCAGTTCATTTGTGGCTATGTTTACCCAGCACTTAGTGAAGCTATAAATAGGATTCTAATGACAAGGGTCAACCCATTGATCAAAACACTATTGAATAAATAGGGGATATATGGATATATCTAGACTACACTATTATAAGGGTTAAGGGAGCATAAGTTTCTCCTCTCAGGCAAACTATTCACGTCCCTAACAAGCTAGTTGACTAAGACATTACATATTAGCCATTCCATGGCATAGATGGTCTCTAAAAGACCAAAAGAAAGGGAATGCTCCAAAAACCTCCCAATAATAATTGGGAAGACAATATTAATACAATGGGAGAATATTGAGGTAGAATTTAAGCACATAACATCCTTCATCTATAGTTGGACAAACTTAGATAGTGGAAACCTTGCCTAAGGGTTAAATAACATTTGAAGATCAAGGGAATGATAAATGTACCTTAGATCATCAGCTTGGTGATTTTGAATCTATTTCACCAAATCATATTCATACTCTAAGGTCACTAGAAGGTTGAAGGAACACAACCATATACCTGAATCTAGACTTGAGAGGAATCAAAAGGTTGATGATAGATGGTAGTTGGGTCTTAGATAATATCATTAGCTAAGTAGTACACCTACTAGACCTTCACCAACTCAACCACAATTAAAGCCTAGACATAAGTTATAGAGTGAGCATCGGCTTAAGGAGAAAATACCAGATGATATTTCTTCCTCTTTAGCTTAGGTAGAGAAACAAGGATCACCTTTAGAAGAGATTCACATGGTACCCCTAGACACCAATGAGTTTGTGGAGGATGAACTAAAAATGCTATCTAAAACTTATGAATTAGATGATGAAGAAGGCCAAGTTGAAGAAACCAAGGAAGAGAAAGGGAAGGAAGTATTGGACTCAGTTCTTGTTGACATCCCAAAGAGTAAGGTTGATCTAGCCATTGTTCCTAGAGCTAAGAAACCTAAAGTGACTTTCAATCCTCCTTTGAGTGAAGTCAATCTTTTTAGTGATTATAACATCATTTATGGCTCAAATATTCTAGATTGGTTCATTTATGGACCTAGATTATAGAGAGTGCCTATTATGAATCATCCTTAGGCCATGGTGAAGGCTAAAAACATCTGCTTACAATAATAAATTAAGCCATGGATTGTGGTTTTACAAGAGGAAGAAGAGAGAAGATTGGCAGCTCTATATCAGTCAAGTGAAACACAAGTAGAGATCCCAACTACTCAAATGACTTAATATTTAGTTGGAGTCAAGTTTGATCCAAATACTTTTGGAATGATGAGGGTGTAAAAAAATATAATGATAAGTGGTGAAGAAATAACATACCAAAAAGTAGAACCTTTGGCTATTTTGACTCAAATAGGAAGACATAAGCTTGGAGAAGATCCAATTTTTGAAGAGGATGTCTTAGAGATGGTTGAATCATAGATAGAATAATTGAAGGATACCATTAAGGGATTGAAATAAAAAATGAAGAACTTTCAGGAGCAGTATATCCTATCTATTCTAGAAGCCATGAATAATATGTTTAAAGTTGCTTTGTATGATATTTTCAATTATTTAAAATCAACAAGGTCTAGGTACAATGTGCTGAGACAAAAAAGTACTATGGCCATGATCCATATCCACTAATGGTAGGGTTTAAGCAATAAAGTAAAGGATTTGATCAATATTTTGATAGAAGATCAAATCCATGGTTTTAAAATAGTCAACTTGGCTCATTTGAATATGACTAATGGTCTAAGAGCCTAGAAGATCATTTTGAGTATGGAAATTATTTTTAAAGTAAGATGGAGCATATATTGGGAAGCATAATCAAGGATCCAACTACAATCATCTAAATTGGTCTAATGAATGATGATGAGTTCAATAATATAGCCATCCAAGTCATGCATGAAGTAAAAAAATTAGAGCCAAGGAAAGATAGGAGCTAACAATACGAAGATCATGGACATGATCTTTATTGTAGAAGAGAATATTATAGAGGTTAGGAGCATTAAGGAAGCTTTAGAAAGAGCTGATAAAGCTCTTAAGAAAATGGAAAATCAAGAGGATGAACTCTTCATGGATCCCATTTTCAACTTAAAACTAATTCATGATCTTATTTAAAGCATATTTTCTTACAACAAGACATGTAAATTTTGAAAAGGGAATATTATTTTGTAAAAGCATGTGTAAATTTGTAAAGCACATTGATTATATGTCATTCCATTTAGGAAAATTCATAGTCTATAAGGTTTTAGAAGGATAATTTCCCTTAACACTTTTACAACTATCATTTGACAAGATTGACCAACATACCTCCTTAATCTTCTATATAAGGAGTATTATCAATTGTAAAGGTTTTTTTTGGAGAAAAAATACTTTATGATAATTTTGGGGTAATTAATGCAAGTAGAGAATTTTGAAAAGTTTGTATCATTTATTTGTGTGTTTATCATTATGGCTGCTCTATCACCTATCTCATCTAATATTTAGATTTGAATGGTTCTTATGAATTTTTGATGTGCACATTTTAAATGTAGATTTGTCAATTTGTGATAATGATAGATTGATTACAAGTTCTTATGTTCATTTCAATTTATTTACCCTTATTTTATATGTGCTAATGATATTTGCTTGCATGGGTAAATCTTTAAATTGAATCTAGTTCTTATTTGAATTATTTTTCACTTCCCTAGATGTTTGCTTGATGTGTGATGTGATTTGATCTTAAGCTATTTACTATTATACATTTATTTCAAGTGAATGTTTAGATGAAATTGAACTTTGTCATTATGTCTAGAATGAAGATCAACAACATCAATATATTCCTTCTCTACCCTACCCTTCCTTTTGATTATTTTTTTATTAACTCACTCTAGATTAGTTTCCATTATAAATATACATTTTAGCCAAGATTTTAGATTTTGTTTTGAGCATAATTCACTTCACTTAGTTAATATTAATTTTATTTTCATAAAGTTAACTATTAGGCTGTGGTTTCTCCCAACAACCAAACACTATAAATTTTGTGAAATACTCTACTTGTTCTATTGTTATTCCACCAAATATATCAATAATATCACAACATGTAACTCATGCATTAGATTCTCTGAATTCAAAAATGACTAGTGTTTCATAAACACTAAAAACCACCTCTGATACACTTTTAGGCATCAACATGGAACTTACTCCAATGGTGTTAGAAGGAGGGCCTCTAGTTAATCTCTTTGAATTTGTAGTATCTTTGCTAATTTTGGTGAATTTTATTCAAAGATCAGCGAATCCTTTGCATATTTGTGTTTTTGTTAGCTAAATCATGTAAAGATCATTGATAATCATGGTTTCAAACTAGTCTTTAATATTTTTTAGTTAAAAATAGCTATTCTTTGAAGATATATGACAAATTATGGTAAAGATAGATTAAGCTTTGTAAATCCTACATGTTTAAGGTTAGTAATAGTAATTTTGTTTAAAGATTGGTTAATTATTTATATATTTAAGCTAATTTGAATCTAAATGTATAAAGATCACTCATAATCACATGTTTAGAGATATATTCAAGCTTATTCAATCAAATCTAGTTATCTTTTGAAGATATTTATACAAATTTGTGCAAAGATTTATCAACTTAGGAATATTAAACATGCAAACCTACTCGTAAGTTAGAATTGGATTGTTATTTACAAAAATTGAGCTCAATATCATTCATCTTTGCTAAGATAAGGTTTTTAAGTCATATTTTGAATAAGACTCAAGGTTTACAAGATGGAACTGCCGAGAATTGGGACTAGGTCATGGTCTAAATCAAGATTAACTCTCATTTAATTATAAGTTCATAGGAAAGCAAGTGCAGATAAAGGTAAGCAAATAGTTTCTTAATCTCAGCCTAATTCACCTGTTCTTGGTGCTCTTGTGGTCAACCCTTATCATGATATGTCCTAGTTAGGTAGATCTTTAATCAATATGCCTGGTTAGGTTCATGATCTACCTATGAATCTTGAGAAATATTTACCATCTTTTAGTCATATTGGTGTTGTCACAACTAAATAATAGATTAAATATTTCAATTATGCTTTAAGATTATTGAATGTAATTCATGAAGATGTTGCATGCAAATTGTTTCCATTTACTTTCAAAAATGATATATAAGATTGGTTTCTCAACATTCTTAAGAATTATATCACTGGTTGGAATGATTTTAATAGAATTTTCATTCATCAATTTGGTAAAATCATTAGTCCTTGCATTTTTTAATCAATAATTCACCTCTATTACAAGAAATTCAAGTGAGACTATTAGATCATTTAATTCTATATTCTAGAAGATGTTTAATAGAACCATAACTCCTTATATACCTAATAAAGCCTTGGCTTTGGATATTTACAAGGATGCTTTGGACCTCATGACTTTTGTGTTTCTTAAAAGGTCTATTGGAGTTATGAACACATTAGCCTTGGCTTATGCTTAAGTTGTAACAATCAATGATCAAATACAACCTCAAGGTTAACTTATATATGTCATTTTGAATGTTAATCTTAATTTCATTGCACTAAATGTCATTCCTAATGAAAAAACAATTGTGTGTGCTCTAAATTAGACACACTGAATTCCTTTAGATGTAGAAACAACTAGGTAATACTAGGGAGAATTCCAATAGAAATTACTCTTATCAAAGGTTAAATAGAACTAACAACTAGTTTCACAATGGTAATAATAACAATAATGAGTCATCATCAAGTAAGAACAATCCTAAGATTAATATTTCTGATGTGGCTCTAACTGAATGTTGTAGTGTCTAAAATAATTCAAAGCATGGTGAGTTAGATTATATTGCATTTTTTAATTCTTTTAAATCATTTTAGCATGATCTAAATACATATTAAGGTGGGACTAATAGAGATAATCTTGTAGGTATGTCTAGATATTCAAGGTCATCTAAGTTTGTGGATACAACCTTGATGGTTGAAACATTTGACTTTCTTTTCCAAGATAAGAATGAGCTCGAAGATACTCTTGAAGAAGTTCATGATTTTATTAGTACCTAAAGAGGACCTATCCTATGAGGTATAGAGAGAAGAATCAAACTCTGACAACATCAACTCCACCCAATAATTTTGGCGCTCCTCCAGACTCTACAAATAATAACAATCTAGAACCTCCAAAGGGAATTACCTCTAAATACAATGTTGAGTCATCTAGTATTTATATTAGGGGTGGATACAATATAGTTGAGGACATGAAGAAGATAAAGGCTAACATCACATAACATGAGATGACTCAGATAACTAAGTAAAGATAATTATTACTTGAATCTCTATCTAAGAAACCTAGTAAGTCACCTAAGGTTACAAATGCTAATGTTTATATGTATAAAAACAAAGTATATGTTCCATCTTTCTTGATTATAGCTAGAATTTTTGATAAAAATTTGCATAATTATTTGTTAGAATCAGGTGCATCTGCTAATATCATGCACAAAGGTATTTTTTAATAACTTGGTTTAACCCCAATTAAATCCATAAGGTTGTTACTCAATTAGATAATTCTAGGGTGAAAGTAATTAGGGAATTGTTGAATGTTTATATATAACTTACAGCTGATCTAAGGATATAATAGTTTATAGACATCCAAGTGGTGGATATTCATGAGGCTTATGGGATGTTGATTATCAAAGATTAAATCAAATCCTTAAATGGCTACATGTCCACTGAATATTTTCATATGTGGCTTCTATGGAATGGAGTTCCAAATCAAATTTGAATTAAAAAAGAGCCCAAGATAAAACATATGATACTAAGTACAATACTGAAATGAAAGGTTCAACATGGTCAACTCTGAGTTAGGAGTTTATACTCTTGACACTACTAAGGTATGTGACTCTAAATATACTCATGCTATGCATAGGATATGGAACTTATATTTTGATGGTGCTAAATGTAAGTTTGGATATGGAGTAGGAATTATTTTGATTAATCCCATTTAGAAAGAATTTAGTACTTCTTATAGACTTTAATTCTTAAGAACTAATAGTTTGGTAGAGTATGAGGAAATAATTTTAGAATTGTAATTTGCCATCAAACATAAGGCCATAAAATTTCTAGTGTATGGTGACTCTGAGATAGTATTTAATATGGTTAGAAGTAAACACCAATGCAAATTATTTTACCTCAAAAAATATAAGTTTAGAGCTTGGGACTTGATAGAGTGATTTGATGCTTTCAATATTGTCTCAATTCCTAGAGAAGAAAACAAGATTGATGATGAGTTATCCTCAACTGTAGCTAATATTACACCCAATCAAGACTCTAAACTAGGAAACCTTAGTATTGAATTGGTTCCATGCCCCTCATTCCCTGATAATATCAACCCTTTTAAATTATTTAGTGATGACCAACAAATATTACACTTCCTAAATAGTTCAGGATTATTTGAGTCTCACATCATTGATGAAGTCATTGCTCTTAATAAAGGCAACATTGATGATAGAATTATGAAACTAAGTGATAAAAAAATTCCCAAAGGCATGATTTCCTTAGAAATATTATTTGACATAGATAAACTAGTTTAAACTACCAAAATTCCCAAGGTAAATGGGAATTATTATAATGTAGTTGACATAGGAACATAAGGTGAACACCAGCTAGTCAACATTGGTACAACCTGTACTAATGAAGAGTTGAGGACTTAAAGATATTTGATCCTAGAGTCATAACCCATGCCATTTATTTAAAGAAAGATTTTAATCTTTTTATGTAGAATCAGAGACCAACTAACCCTATGCTAGAACCTTTGATATACAAGGAAGTCAAGAAGTTTCTAGATCAAAGATAGTTTTTCCCATTAGAGACTCTACTTATGTAACTAAATTAGTACCAATCCAAAAAAAATGGGGAAATTAGATTATGTGTAGACTTTAGAAATATAATTAGAGCATTTGAAAATGATAATTATACTTTACCTTCATTTGACTAAGTTATTCAAATTATTAGTGGTTTAGATATGATGCCTTTTCTTGATGGGTTTTTAGGATATAACCAAGTACTAGTGAATAAGGAAGATAGATTAAATATTGAATTCACAACTAAGTGGGCAATTTTGCCTACAAAAGTATGCCATTTGGACTAATAAATGTAGGTGTAATGTTTTAGAGAGATATGGACCACATTTTCCATGGGTTGATAGGTAAATGCATTATCATTTATATGGATGACCTAACTATGTTTTCTAATAATGAGGACGATCATATTATGAACTTATAATAGGTATTTGAAAGGTGTAAAAGGTATGTAATTTATCTCAACCCCAAGAAAAGCATTTTCTATGTTACTGAGGGAAAATTGTTAGGGATTTTTATAACTAAAGAGGGGATTTTAATAAACCTTGATAAAGTAAATGCCATATCCAAGATATAAACCCTAATAGTAGAGAATAATTGAAATATTTCTTTGGAAAAATCAATTTTGTAAGAAATTTTATTTTTGGTTTTGCAAAAATTGTGAGACCATTAAATGACATGTTGAAGAAAGATGCCAAGATCACATGGAATAAAGAAACCTGGAAACCATACAATACTACCAGACCTTGATACTAATCTCATGCTTAGTTAATGTGAACTTGGGGAAAGAAGAGGTGAATTGATGTCCATACTTCAAGAATACGATCTAGAAATTAATATTTCCAAACTAGTAAGGTGTCAAGGATTAATTTAGTCAATTACTAACACCAACCCCAAATTAAGTGTTATATATATGGAGAAATAGAACTTTCAACCCAATGATTGGTATGATTCAATTATTTATTTTGTAATCAATGTTACATGCCCTATAAGATTGGCTTGAGAGAAAATGAGATCTCTAAGTCTCAAGGTAGTGCATTTCTTGATAAAAATGGAGTGCTTTTTAGGAAGAATTATGGTGTATACTTAAGGTGTGTTTCAAAGGAAGAAACAACTAAGATTATTAGTACTTTCCATGAAAATATTATAAGTGGACACCCATTAAAAAATAATATAGCTCATAATATCCTTAGGTTTGACTATTATTGGCCTATGATCTTCAAAGATGCTCACAAACATGTGAGAGAATGTCATCAATACTAGATATTCAACACTAAAAAACCCAAACTAGCCATTCCATTGAAGCCAATTATGATTGATAAACCTTTTATTCAATAGGGATTAGATTTTATGAGGGTCATCAACCCCAATTATTTAGATGAACATAAATATTACCTTACTACTACTAATTACTGCACTAGATGGATAGAAGTGGTGGCAACAAAGCAATGCAAGACATAAGTTGTGATAAAGTTCTTGGAGGAGAACATATGTACATGATTTGGAACACTAGTATCTCTTGTTGGTGATAATGGATATACATTTATATCCATTGAGATGACTGAATGGGCATATGATATTAACATTATTCTCAATTTTTCATCAAACCATTACCCTCAAGGCAATGGAGTATCTTAATCTACTAACAAAAATTTGATGAAAGATATCAGGAAGTCTGATGTTGATAAACCAAGAGCCTGACATAAGTTGCTCAAGTATGATCTTTGGGTATATAGAACTAGAGTCAATCAATCTCTAAAAACATCACCATTTTTTCTTGTACATGGTTAATAGCCTATATTTAACATCACTCTCAAGCTTCTAACCTACAAGTTCATGTAAGAGTACATAGAAGAAGATCAGGGATTGACATGTTTGGGGTTACTTGACATTATTCAAAATAAGGATGCATGAGAATAAGATTTTACCAATTTTAGTAGACATTAAGCCGATGTTAAGATATGGTTTGATAAACATTCAAAAATTAAGGTGTTCAGGTAAGGAGACCTAGTTTTTATTAGGGACAAAGCATCTAAACCTAAGGAAAAGCATGAAAAATTCACTCCCTTATGGATTGGTCCCTACCAGATTACTGAGACACTTAGAGACAACACCTTCAAGCTCAAGGACTTGCATGGAGTATATTTTACATTGCTAACCAATGGGATATATCTCAAGCACTACTTCTCTACTACCCCACCCCAAGTCTACATGGAGTAATCTATATGACTAGTTAGAGTTATTGTAGAGAGTCTTAGATTAGTTTTTCTTCTCTTTCTTATTTGTAAATAGTGCATGTAAATATTTTTTTATTTTTTTATTTGTTTACTTGATTTGTGTTTCATTATTTTGTTTTGGTCCCTACTTCCAATAAGTATGTTCAAGATAGTCCTCAAGATCCAATGCATATATTTGCTCAAAGGTCAACAAATCAGGAATATAGGTATGACTTGTAGCTACGTGTTGACCATGGATTTGTAAATGTGAGCTGGATGTTACATTTTGGATAAACTAGTAAAGATTGGTTTTTAGATCAATTTTTACTTAAAATCTTAAGCCTTATTTTGATCTGAATTTGGTTCTAATAAAAATTTCACATGTGGAATGAAAGTTTGAATTATTAGAACATAGTCATGTTTGCAATTAAAATACATTATTATGTGGGACAAAGTTTACTACCAAATATGATTGTCTAAAAGCAAAAAATTTGACCAAATCTTAAAACCTAGATAATTTGGTTCCCAACCTTTGCTAAAAGTCTAATGTGGTTTCAGAAAATACAAAATAAGAGATTTATTGAAAAATTCAAAAAAAAATCTGAGCAAAGGTGATTCTGGTAACCTCCATTGGGGCTATAGATGTTTCGCTAGTAGTTGAAAAAGTCTTTGAGTAGAGCCAAAGGTATTTCTATCAAAGTTATAGATGTCTG
This sequence comes from Torreya grandis, assembly GCA_037957365.1. Lineage (NCBI taxonomy): Eukaryota > Viridiplantae > Streptophyta > Pinopsida > Cupressales > Taxaceae > Torreya > Torreya grandis. The sequence continues at coordinate 2,070,672 of JARHVA010002893.1, read as the reverse complement.
ACTAGAATCAAAGCAATGCCTAAGCCTTCTTGGAGCTAAAGCATGATTCTTAATTAACATCTAATTATGCTATAAGTTAGTGTTAATGGTTAAGGTCATGAAATATGGAATTTGTTCCCTAAATCCCATGGAAAGTAGTAATTATAATCAAAACACACACATAGTATGATTGATTTTTGATGTTTGAATCTAATTTTGCATGTGTAAGTCTTATTTTAATCATGAATTAATCTTAATAATGGTACTTAACCAAGTGTGATAAGTAGCCTAGTTATTAGTCTAAACTAGAGTCTCTAAATTATAACATATTACTATGTTTCCCCTAGAAGTAAACATTTATTGAGGTCAACATACCCACATTTCTAAAAAATAGGGACCCTTGTTTTAAATTTTTCAAATTTGTGCTTTGAATTAAAAATTCCACTTGATCAAATTTATTTATTTGAAGATTATGCACACCTGGATCTCATTTGGCTTAATTGACATGTATCCAATTGATCCTTGTCTTACTTTATCTAATGTTGTTAATGGTTGCTTCATGTGGTTTCAAGTTGTAGGTTCAATAGAGTCTCAAGTGTGTGAGCAATGTTTAGGGATTTGAAATTTAATGTTAATTTGAGCCCATTCATTGAACCTTGGTGTTTTAATCAATTAGTTGAATTCATATTTTAAATTCTAAAAACCCTTAATCTAATTATGTTAAATTAATTTATTTTGAATTTAATTCAGATTTACATGGGTTCATTTTATTCAAAATTATGTGGGAACACTTTATATTTGCGTAAGACGCAGTTTATATTTTATCCTAAGGTTTTAAACATGTTTATTAACATAACCAAAACCTTAGTCTAAAACTTTATCTTAAGATTATTTATGTTTCCTGAGACCCCTTAGTTCTTTTATTATTAACATAGACTAATTAAATGTGAGGGCACTTTATTATGTTCTAAACTTATCCTAAAGTCTTAATAACATTTATTAATATAGAAAAAACTTTAGGCTAAAAATTTATCCTAAGTTTATTTATGTTTATGAAGTCCCAACTTAAGTTTCATTACCCGTATGAAGAAACCAATGTGGTATAATCTCAGAGCTCAGAAAGGAAATCAATGACTCATAGGTAAATTTGAAAGTTAATAAGTCAAAAAACATGATCAAAAATATGTGTTTGTTTGTGTAACAAAGATTTAATAGTGAGTAAGGGATAGAAACATCAAAGGTCCCTTGAAGCTATGTGGGATAGACATATGGAAAGATCTTAGTCAGTAACCAAGGAGATTAATAGTTCATGCTTGATCCTAGATTTAAAGGATAAATGGAGCATATCAATCCATATAAATAGGATCTAACAACATGAGATGAGGGTAGAATTTTCAAAGAACTCAGATGAATGGGGTAGTGATAGGTTTCATAACCATGATGAGTGGAATGGAGATCAACCAATGGTGCTCAATATCCCAGATCGAGATCTAAGGTAGATAATAAATTGACCTTTCAAAGGGCTTGGAACTAATGGGGAGATTTCACATGGTGAGATAGTGCATGATCAATCAAAGATCTTAGATTTCATAATATACTATTATGTGGCATAATATCATGAGATTAGAGATGAAGATCAATGACCCATGATTAATTCAAATCCCAAAGACTTCTTAATTGATCGATGGTGTGCATTTATCTACACAACCAAGATCTAATGGTGCAAGACAAGGAGGAATTTTCAATGTGCCTAGACCCAATGAGGTGTTGACACATGTCTTAAGAGACAAAAGTCACATTTCAAAAATAAATAAATGTAATGCCACATCACATACATGTCTGGTTAAAATATCTCATGGACCTAAAAATGTAAAGGTATACAAAGGAGATCTAAATGCAATCTAATTCATGAAGCTCATAATTTTAACTCCACTACCACCATTAAATCTATGTGAAAACTTTACTAAACTTAATAAAAATCCCTAGCATGTATATAAGCCTTAATTTGAACCTATTTTCATTTGATTTAAGGAAAATTCAGTTGTCACATGTGCAAAGATAATTCAACTTGGAACTAAACTATAATACACCTATGAGTAATTTGACAAAATTCACAATAATGGTAGATTGGAAGGGTGTTTTAAAAGAAGATGTGGAGCTGTATTTAACCACAAATATTAAGGGTTGAGTGTTTAGGGACAAAGAATTCATTGCCAATATTTTGAACACCGAATATAAAAAATCATAAAATTTGTTCTAGACCATTGAAAATCAACCATTCATCACCCAGGAAGAGGATAAAAATCTCTTGGCCAAGAGACTATATGATGATATAGTTATAATTCAGATGATGGGCCTTCATTATCTAGCAGAAAAACTTGAGGTAATCTATTGTATCAACATTATTACTCTTATTTTTAAGAAGGGTAAAATTAATAAAGGCATGTTAATCAATGAGCACAATCCTAGAAAAATTGCATATATTTCTGCTATGGCATTTGAATCTTATAACATGTTGCCAAAACCCCAAATTAACCTAGTTTCAATCAATTCTTGGGACAAAGAACATAATTTGAAGGGAACCTTACCCATGTGGTTATACTTTGGGAACCATGTCTTTTTAGAATTTATTAAGAACATCACCATTAATCAGTTCAGACTAGGGGTAAGGATGATTAGATGATGTTAAAAAAATTATGTGGAAATGAACCATGGCCTATGTTGATCTAGTATGGGTACCCATAGTCTATTTTATAGTTAAAAAGGCCATTGTTCCCCCTCTAAGTGAAATAATAAGCATATTTTTGTAATTAGGAACAAGAAGAAAACCTAAATTTTCATGATATCATACCTCTTAGATTATCTTTATGCAACAACCAAGATCCAAAACTAGAGGGAATGGTCACCTAGTAAAATCCATATTGCCTCCCAATATTACTCTAAATTAAACATATTCAAATATAGGGATCACATTCAATTCATCTATGACTATGTTTACCTAGCACTTAGTGATGTTATAAATGGGATTCTAATGACAAGGGTTAGCCCATTGATCTAAAATACTATTGAAGCAATAGGGGATATATGGCTATATCTAGACTACACTATTATAAGGGTTGAGGGAAAATAAATTTCTACTATCAGGCTACCTATTTATGTCCCTAACAAGCTAGCTAAGCAAGAAGTTGCATATCAACTATTCTATGGCATAGATGGTCTCTACAATACCAAAAGAAAGGGTCTACTCCATAACCTCCCAATAAAAATTAGAAAGAATATATTTATACAATGGGAGAACATTGAGGTAGCATCCAAGCATAAAACATCCTTCATTTGTAGTTGGATGAACTTAGATAGTGGGAACCTTACCTAATGGTTAATGAACATGTAAAGATCAAGGGAATGCTAAATTTACCTTATGATCATCATCCTTATGATTTTGACCTTGTTTACACCAAATCATATTCATGCTTTGAGCTCACTAAAAGGTTGAAGGAACATAACCTTAGACCTGAATCTAGACTAGAGAGGATTCATAATGTTGATGACAGATGGTAGTTAGGGCCCAGATAATATAATTTGATAAGTAATACACCTACTAGACCTATACCAACTCAACCATAAGTAGAGCCCAGACCTAAGGTATAAAGTGAGCATAGGCTTGAGGAGAAAATACCAGGTGATATTGTTTCCTCTTTAGCTTAGGTAGAGAAACACGGGTCACTTTTAGAAGAGATTCACATGGTATCCCTGGACCCCAATGAGTCTATGGAGGATGCACTAAAAATCCTATCCAATACTTATTAATCAGATGATAAAGAATTCTAGGTTGAAGAAACAAAGGAAGAGAAATAGAAGTCAGTATTGGACTTAGTTGTTATTGACATCCCCAAGAGGAAGGTTGAGATTGTTGTTATTCCTAGAGATAAGAAACTCAAAGTGACTTTCATTCCTCTTTTAAGTGAAGTCAATATATTTAGTGAATAAAACATCATTTATGGTTTAGATATTTTAGAGTGGTTCATCTATGGACCTAGATTATAGTGAGTGCCTACTATGCATCATCCTTGGGCAATGGTGAAGGATATAAACATACCCTTGAAAAAAGAAATGAAGCCATGGATTATGGATTTACAAGAGGAATAAGAGAGAAGATTGGCAGTTGTAGGTCAATAAAATGAAACATAAATAGAGATCCTAGGCCCTCATATGATTCAATCTTTAGTTGGAGTCAATTTTGACCCAAAGACTACTAGATTGACTAGGGTGATAGAGAAAAAGATCATGATAGGTGGTGAATAAATAACATACCAAAAAGTATAACCTTTGGTTGGTTTGACTTAAATAAGAAGATAAAAGCCTGGAAAAGATCTAATTTTTAAAGAGGATGTCTTAGAGCTAGTTGAATCATAGATAAAATAACTAAAGGCTGCCATCAAGGGCTTAAAACAATAAAGGAATAACTTATAGGAGAATTCTATCCTATCTACCCCATAAGACATGACATGTTTAATTGTTTAAAATTAATAAGGTCTAAGCAGGGTGTGGTGAGACAATATATCACTATGGTCATGAGCTAGATCCACCAATGGTAGAGTTCAAGAAATAAAGTAAAGGATTTGAACAATATTTTGATAAAAGATCAATTCTCTGGTTTCAAAATAGTCATCCTGGCTCATTTGAATATGTCCATGGCAGTATTGGTAGACAAGTTCCAAAGCTTGAGCAAATGGTCTAAGAGCTTATAAGATCTTTCAAAGGATGGCAAGCAGTTGCAAAGTAGGATGGATTATATATTGGGAAGCATAATCAAGGATCCCACTACACTTAGCCCAATTGGTCTGATAATTGATGATGATTTCAAGCATAGATCCAACCAAGTCATGCATTAAGTAAAAAATTAAAGCCAAGGAAAGATAGGCGCTGATAATATGAAGATTATTGACATGATATTTATTGTAAAGAGAATATTATAGAGGCTAGGAGCATTAAGAAAGCTTTATAAAGGGTTGATAAAGATCTTAAGAGCATGGTAGATCAAGAGGATGAAATCTTCATGGAGCCCATTATCAACTTAAAGCTAATTATTGATCAACATGACAAAGCAATAAAGATGCTATAGCAAAAACAAGGGACTATAATAGTAAAAGGATCTCAAAGTTAAATCTATTAATTAAAGCATATTCTTTTGTAACTAGACATGTAAATTTTCAAAATAAAATATTATTTTGTAAAAGCATGTGCAACTTTTTAAAGTACATTTCTTATATGTTAGTCCATTTAGGAAATGTCATAGTCTATAAGGTTGTATAAGGAAAACTATCCTTAACACTTGTACAATTGTCATTTGACAAGACTGATTGACATACCTCCTTAATATTATTTATAAGAAGTATTGTCAATTGTAAAAAGGGGGTTTTTTGGAGCAAAAACACTCTATGCTAATTTTGGAGCAATTAATGCAAGTAGAAAATTCTAAAAAGTTTGTCTCATTTATTTGTGTGATTATCATTATGGTTTCTCTCTCACTTGTCTAGTCTAATATTTAGATTTGAATGGTTCTTAAGAATTTTTGATGTGCATCTTTTAAATGTAAAGTTTCCAATTTGTGCTTATGCTAGATTGTTTGAAATTTCTTATTTTCATTTAATTTTCATTTTCCTTCTTATTTATGTGCTAATTTTATTTACTTATAGGGTTAAATCTTAAAAGTGAATTTGGTTCTTATTTGCATTATTTTTCAATTCCATAGATGTTTGTCTAATGTGTGATGTGATTTGAGCTTAATCTATTTACTATTATACATTGGTTTCAAGTGCATGTTTAGATGAAATTTGAAATTTGTCATTATGTATGGAATGAAGATAAAAAACATCAATATATTCCTTCTCTGCCCTACCCTTCCTTTGGATTATTTTTTTGATTAACTCACTCTAGATTAGTTTCCATTGTAAATATACATTTTAGCCTAGATTTTAGATTTATTTTTAAGCTTAATTCACTTCACTTAGTCAAAATTAATTTAATTTTCATAAAGTTAAATATTAAGCCATGATTGCTCCAAAAAACTAAACATTATAAATTTTGTGAAACAATCCACTTATTATGTTGTTATTCCACCAAAGTTATCAATAATATCATAACCTACAACTCATGCATTAGATTATTTGAATTCAAAAATGACTAGTATTTAATAAACACTCAAAACCACCTATGATACACTTTCAAGCATTAACAAGGAACAAATTCCTTTGGTGTTATAAGGAGAGCCTCTAGTTAATCTCTATGAATTTATAGTATCTTTGATAATTTTGGTGAATTTTATTCAAAGATTAGTGAATCCTTTGAATATTAGTGTTTATTTTAGATCAAATGTGTAAAAATCATTGATAATCATGGTTTCAAACTAGTATTTAAGATTTCTTAGTTAAAGATAGCTATTCTTTGAAGATATATGACAAATTATGGTAAAGATAGTTTAAGCTTTGTAATTCCTACATGTTTAAGGTTAGTAATAGCAATTTTTTTCAAAGATTGGTTAATTATTTATAAATTTAGGTTCATTTTAACCTAAATATATAAATATCACTCATACTCACATGTTTGGAGATATCTTTGAGATTATTCAGTCAAATATATTTGTCCTTTGAAGAGATTTATATAAATTTGTGCAAAACTTGCTTAACTTAGGAATCTTAAACATGTAAATATACTTATATGTTATAATTAGATTGTTATTTTCAATAATTGAGCTAAATATCATTCATCTTTGTAAAGATAATGTTTCTAAGTTGTATTTTGAATACGACTCAATGTTTACAAGCTGGAACTACCAAGATTACCTCTCCTTTTATTATAAGTTCATAGGAAAGAAAGAGAAGAAAAAGGTAAGTGAATGGTTTCTAAATCTCAGCCTAATTCACCCATTCATGGTGCTCCTGTGTTCAACCCTTATCAAGATAATGCCTAGTTAGGTGGATCTTCAATGAATGTGGAGTACATGATCTACTTAGGAATCCTAAGAAATATTTACCATTTTTTAGTCCTAATGGTGTTGTCATAGCTGAAGAACATATTAAATATTTTAAATCTAATTTAATATTATTGAATGTAATTCATGAAGATATTTCAAGTAGATTATTTCCATTCACTTTCAAAGATGCTACATACGATTGGTTTCTCAACCTTCTTGAGAATTATAGCAGTAGTTGGAATGATTTTAATAGAATTTTCATTGATCAAGTTGGTAAAATCATTAGTCCTTGAATTATTTATCAACAATTAACCACTATTAAAAGAGATTCAAGTGATAATATTAGAGCCTTTAATGCTAGATTCTATAAGATGTTTAATAGAATAATATCTCTTTATAGACCTAATAAATCCTTGGATTTCAATATTTACAAGGATGATTTGGACCCCATAACGTATGTGTTTCTTAAAATGTCTATTTTAATTATAAACACATTAGCCTTGGCCTATGTTGAAGTTATAATAATCAATGATCAAATGCAATGTCAAAGTCAACTTGTATATGTCATTCCTAGTGTTAATCCTAATTTCCCTACATTGAATGTCATTCTTAATGCCAATTAGAACATGCCTACTCTAAATTAGACACTAACCTTGAATCAATTACCTTTGAGCCATGCTCATCCTAGTTAAAACCTATGATTATTGAATAATACTATAAATAGATATCATCCATAAGAAAAAAGAGAATTGGTACCAAAAACTAGTAATAATACCCAGGTTCATAACTCATAGGAACTAAATAGTGAGAATGAATGCATACTCAAGATGGTTTAAAATCTAAGCAATGATTTCCTTTAATTATAGAATCAAGTAGGCAATACTAGGAAGAATTCCAATAGAAATTACTCATATTAAAGGTTTAACAGACCTAACAACTAGTTTCACAATGGTAACAATAAAAATAATGAGCCATCATCAAGTAAGAACAATCCAAAGATTAATATTTGTGATGTGGCTTTGAATAAATATTGTACGGTTCATAATACTTTAAAGCATGGTGAGTTACCTTGTATTGAATTATGTAATGTTTTTGAATTATTCTAAGATGAGATAAATACATATGAAGGTGGGACTAATAGAGATAATCCTATAGGTATGTCTATATATTCAAGGTCATCCAAGTCTATAGATACAACCCTAATGGTGGAAACATTTGAATTTCCATTCCAAGAAGAGAATGAGCTTGAAGATAATCCTAAATAAGTTCATGATTTTAGAACTACCTAAAGAAGACCTATCCTTTGAGTAATAAAGAGTAGATACAACATCTAATAACACTAACTCCACCCAATAATTTTGGCACTCCTCTAGACCCTATAACTGATAAACAATATAAAACCTCCAAAGCAAAGTACCTTTAAACAAAATGTTGAGTCATCTAGTATTTCTATTAGGGGTGGATATAATATAGTTGAGGACTTGAAAAAGATTAAGGCTAACATCCCAGTACGTGAGCTAACTTAGATAATTGAGAAAAGAGACTTGTTACTTGAATCTCTATCTAAGAAGCCTAGTAAGTCACCCAAGGATAAATATGCTAATGTTTCTATCTATAAAAACAAGGCAGATGTTCCACCTTTCTTACTTATAGTAAATTTTTTTGATAAGAATTTGCATAATTGTTTGTTATATTTAGGTACATATGCTAATATCATGCCTAAAGGTATTTTTTAACATATTGGTTTAACCCCAATTAAATCTAATATGGTTGTTACTCAATTAGATAAGTCTAGGGTGAAATTAATTGGAGAATTGTTGAATGTCCACATGCAGCTTGCAATTGAGCCAAGGATACAATAGTTTATAGACATCCAAGTGGTGGATATTATTAATGCTTATGGGATGATTCTTAGTAGAGATTTAACCAAATCCTTAAATGATTATATGTCCACTGACTATTCCCATATGTGACTTCCATAGAACAGAGTTCCAAATTAGATTCGAATAGAAAGAGAGCCCAAGATGAAACATATGATCACTAAGTACAATGCTATAAATGAAAGGGTAAACATGGTCAATTATAAGTTAGGATCATATAATCTTGAAACTTTTAAGGTATGTGACTATAAAGATACTCATGATATGCCTAGCATATGGAGCTTATATTTTGATGGTGCTAAATGTAAGTCTGGATCTAGAGTAGGAATTATTTTGATTACTCCCATTGGGAAAGAATTTAGTACTTATTATAGAATTTATTTCTCATTCACTAATAAATTCATAGAGTATGAGGCTCTAATCTTAGGATTATAATTTTCCATCAAATATAAGGTCAAATAACTACTAGTGTATGGTGACTCTGAGATATTAGTTAATCAAGTTAGAAGTAAATACTAGTGCAAATTATCTTACCTTAAGAAATAAAAGTTCAGAGTCTAGGAATTGATAAAGTGATTTGATGCCTTCAATATTGTCTCAATTCTTAGAGAATAAAATAAGCTTAATAATGAGCTATCCTTAGTTATATCTAATCTTATGCTTAATCAAGACTCTAAACTAGGAAACTTTAGTATTGAATTGGTTTTATGCCCCTTAGTCCCCAATAATATCAATAATTTGAAAGTATTCAGTGATGACCAAAATATTTTAGACTTCATGAATAGTTTAGGAGTATTCGAGTCCCATGTAATTGATGAGGTCAATGCTCTTAATGAGGGCAACATTGATGATAGAATTATGTAAATAATTGAAAAAAATTCCCAAATGCATGATTATGTTAGAAACATTATTTGACATAGACAAACTAGTTGAGACCATCAAAGTTACAAAGGTAAATGGGAAAGATTATAATGTAGTTGACCTAGAACACAAGGTCAACCCCAGCTAGTCGACATTAGTATAACTTGCATAAATGAAGAGTTGAGAAAATATAAAGAGTTGCTAACTAAATATAAAGATGTTTTAACATGGTCATATGAGGAATTAAATATCTTTGATCCTAGATTCATAACCCATACCATTCCTTTAAAGGAAGCTTGTAAGCCTTTTAGGTAAAAGTAGAGACCACTTAACCTTGTGTAAGAACCTTTGATATACAAGGAGGTCAAGAGGCTACTAGATGCAAAGATAATTTTTACCATTAGACACTCCACTTGGGTATCTAACTTAGTACTAGTTAGGAATAAAAATGAGGAAATCAAATTATACATAGACTTTAGAAATCTAAATACAACCTTTGAAAAGGATAATTATCATTTACCTTCACTTGACCAAATTATTTAAATTGTTAATGGTTCAGATATGATGTATTTTCTTGATGTTTTTTTATGATATAACCAAGTACTTTTGAACAAGGAAGATAGATTAAACACTGAACTCACAACTAAGTGGGACACTTTTGCCTACAAAAGGATGGCCTTTGGACTAATAAATGTAGGTACAACTTTTCAAAGAGCTATGGACCACACTTTCCAGGGGATGATAGGTAAATGCATTATCATTTATATGGATGACCTAATTATGTTTTATAAAAATAAGGAGGATCATATCATGCACATACAATAGGTATTTGAAAGGTGTAGAAGATATGAAATTTATCTCAATCCCAAGAAAAGCATTTTTTATGTTATTGAGGGAAACTTTTTAGGGCATGTTATAACTAAAGAGGGGATTTTGATAGACCCTAATAAATTAAATACCATATCCAATATAAAATCCTAATCAATTTTGTAAGAAAGTTCATTTATAGTTTTGTAAAAATTGTGAGACCATTAAATGACATGTTGAAGAAAGATCCCAAGAGCACATGGAATGAATAAACTAAGAAAGCATTGAAGGACATAAAAGAAGAAATAGTTTAGGCACCAATGCTAATGAGTCCTAACTTTTCAAAGGATTTTTATCTTTATTCTTTTGCTTCTGATCATATAATTACTATTGTTCTGACTCAAAAAATAGATGGATGTGATCATCTTATTGCATTCATGAGCACCAATTTTTGTTGAGTTAAACTATTCTCTAATTGACAAGAAATCATGTGATTTAGTTAAGGTAGTAAAGAAATTTAGGCACTATATTCTTAGAAATAAGGTGCATATAATACTATCATACCCTGCTACTAAGCTCATTCTTAGTCAATGTGAACTTGGGGAAAGAAGAGGTGAATGTATATCCATACTTTAAGAATATGTTTAAAAACTAATACTTTTAAACTGATAAGGTGTCAAGGATTAATTCAATTAATGGCTAATACCAAACCCAAATTAAGTGTCATATAGGTGGAGAAAAATAATTTTTAACCCAATGATAGGTATGATTCAATTATTCATTTGTTAATCAATGGTACTTGCCCTGTAGGATTGGATAGGGAACAAAGGAGAGATCTAAGTCTTAAGGAAACACATTTCCTGATCAAAGATGGAGTACTTTTTAGGAAGAATTATGAAGCTATATACTTAAGGTTTGTTTCAAAGGAAGAAGTAGCTGAAATCCTAAGTACTTTCCATAAAAATCTTGGAAGTGGACACCCATCTAAAAAGACAACAACTCATAAGATCCTTAGGTTTATATATTATTGGCGTACAATCTTAAAGATGCTCATAAGCATGTGAGAGAATGTCATCAGTTCTATATATTCAACACTAAAGAACCCATAACATCCATGTCATTGATTCCAGGTATGATTGATAAACCTTTTGCTCAATGGGAATTAGATTTTGTGGAGGTCATTAACCCAAATTCTTTATATGGACATAAATATTTCCTCACTACTACTAATTACTACACCAGATGGACAAAAGTAGTGGTAACCAAGCAATTTAGGATAGAAGACATGATAAATTTCTTGGAGGAAAACATATGTACAAGATTTAGAACACCAGTATCTCTAGTTTGTGATAATGGATCTACCTTTATATCCATAGAGTTGACTGAATGAGTGTATGATAATAACATTTTTCTCAAGTTTTCATCAAACAATTACCCTTAAGGCAATGGAATATCTAAATCTATAAACAAAAATTTGATGAAAGCTGTCAAGAAGTCTATTGCTAACAAACCAAGAACCTGGCATAAGTTACTCAAGTATGCTATTTGGGAAGATAGAACCAGAGTCAAGGAAGTTATAAAATTATTACCATTTTTACTTTTACATTGTCAATAACCTGTATTTCCCATCACTCTCAAACTACCATCCTAAAAATTCATGAAAGAGTACATGGAAGAAGATCAAGGATTTGCAAGTTTGAGGTTACTTGAAATTATTCAAATGGAGGATGCATGAGAAGAAGCATCTAAAAATTTCAATAGGCATCAAACCATTATTAAGAGATGGTTTGACAAAGTTTCTAAAATTAAGATGTTTAGGTAAGGATACCTAGTTCTTATTTAGGAGAAAGAATTTGAGTTTAAATAAAAACACAAAAAATTCACTCCCTTGTGGATTGGTCTATACCAGATTATTGAGACACTAGCAAATAACACATTCAAGCTGAAGCACTTACATATAGTAGAGTTTACATTACCAATCAATGGGAAATATCTCAAGTAGTACTTATTTTATACCCCACCCCAAGTATACATGCAGTAATCTATAAGACTAGTTAGAGTTAGTTTAAAAAGGTTTAGATTATTTTTTCTTCTTGTTTCTATTTGTAAATAGTGCATGTAAATAACTATTTTCTTACTTATTTGTCTACTTAATTTGTGTCTATTTATTTTATTTTGTTCCCTACTTACTATAAGTCTTTTCAAGATAGTCCTAAAGCTCCAATGCATATAGTTTCTCAAAGGTCAACAAATTAGGAATGCAGGTATGAATCTTAACCATTGGTTGACCATGGATTTTGGAAATGTGATCTTGATGTTATAGTTTGGAAAAACTCGTAAATATGGGTATCTAGACCAATTATTCCTTGAAATCTTAAGCCTTACATCTAATTATGTTAGCTTAAGTTACTTTGAATTGAATTCAAATTTACAAGGGTTCATTTTATTGAAAATTACATGGGAACACTTTATATTTACTCAAGACTTAGTTTATATTTTATCCTAAGGTTTTGATCATGTTTATTAACATGACCTAAACCTTAGTCTAAAACTTTATCCTAAGTTTTTTTTATATTTATTGAGACCCATTAGTTATTTTATTATTCACATGGACTAATCAAATGTAGGGGCACTTTATTATGTTTTAAACTTAGACTAAAGCCTTACCATAAAGTCTTAATAGTATTTATTAATACAACAAAAACTTTAGGCTAAAGATTTATCCTAAGTTTCTTTATGTTTCTTGATTCCTAACTTAACTTTCATTCCCTGTAGGAACAAACCAATGTGAAGACTCCATGTGGTATAATATCAGATCTCAAAAAGGAAATCAATGACCCACAAGTAAAGTTGAAAGTTAATAAGTGAAAAAAATGATCACTAATACATGTTTATTAATGCAACAAAGATCTAATGATGAGTGAGGGATAGAAACATCAAAGGTCCCATGAAGGGATACAATATTGATATATGGCAAGATCTCAACAAGTGACCAAAAAAATTAATGGTTTACACTCAATCCTAGATTCAAAGGATTGACATAGCACATCGATCTATATAAATAGGATCTAATGGCATGAGACAAGGTTAGACTTTTCAAAGAACTCAAAGGAATAAGGTATTGAAAAGTATCACAACCATGATGAGTGGAATGGAGATCAAGTAATGGCATTCAGATTCCCAAATCAATATCTATAGCATACAAAAAATTGACCTTTCAAAGGGTCCATAACCAATGGGTAACTTCCATGTGGTGTGATAGTGCTTGAGTGATGAGCCTAGATTGTATGAGTTATTTCCACCTAGAATAATATCATGAGCGTAGAGATGAAGATCAATAACCCATGATGAATTAAAATCTCAAAGAGTTCTCAATTGATTGATGGTGTGTATTGATGTACACAACCAAGACCCAATGGTGTGAGATAAGGGGGACTTTTCAATGGGACCAAACCTAATAAGGTGCTGACATGTTCTTAAGAGACAATGGTCACATTTAAAAAATAAATAAATGTAGTGCCATATTGGTATACATGTCAAGTTAAAAGATCTCTTGGACCCAAAAATGCAAAGGTATAAATATGAGATCTAAATGCATAATCTAAGTCATGAATCTCACAATTTAAACTCCACTGCCACCATTAAAGATTTGTTTAAACTTGCTTAAACTTCAAAAAAATACCTCATATGTATGAAAACCTTAATTTAATACTATTTTCATTTGAGCCAAATAAAAGTTAATTTTCAATTATGCTAAGATAATTCAACCTCTAACCAAATTGTAGTGCACCCATGAGAAATTTGATAAAATTCATAGTAATGGCATCTCAAAAGGGTGTTTCAAAAGAATATGTAGAATTGTATTCTACCATATATGTTGAGGTCGAAGTGTTTAGTGACACATAATTTGTTGCCAATGATTTGAACACTGAAGACAAAAACTGGTCAATTTTTTCTAGACCATTGAAAATCAACCAACCATCACCCAAGAAGAGGAGAAAAATCTCTCAGCCAAGAGACTATATGATGATATAGTTAAAATCCAGATGACAAGCCTTCATTATATATTAGCAAAACCCAAGGTAATATATTATATTGACATTCTTGCTCCTATTTTTAAAGAGGTTAAAATTGATAAAGTCATGTTAATTAATGAGCAAAATCATAGAAAAATTGCCTATATTTTTACTATGGAATTTGAATCCTATTACAAGTTGTTAAAACCCTAAATTGACCTAGTTTAAATTAATTCATGGGCTAAGGTTCATGATTTAAAGGGAACCCTATCCATTTGGTTATACTCTAGGAACCAAGTCTTTTTAGACTTTAGTAAGAACATCCCCATTAGTTAGTTCATATTAGAGGTAATGATGATTATGACAATGTCAAAAAAATTATGTGGAAATGAAACCACATCTTATGTTGATCTAGTATGGGTACCCATAGTCTATTTTATGGTTAAAAAGGCCACTGTTTCCCCTCTAGGTCAAATAATAATCATCTCATTAAGTAGGATTTTTTTTCCAATTAGGAACAAGAAGAAAACCTAATTTTTCATTATGTCATACCTCTTAGATGCTCTCTATACAACAACCAAGATCCACAACTAGAGGGAATGGTCACCTATTTGAACCCAAATTGTCTCTCAATATTAATCTAAATTGAACACATTCAAATATAAGGATCACATTCAATTCATTTATAATTATGTTTACCCAAGACTTAGTGAACCTATAACTAGGATTTTAATGACAAGGGTCAACCCGTTAATCAAAAAGACTATTGAAGTAATAGGGGATATATGCCTATGTCTATATTGCACTATTATAAGGGCTAAGGGAACATAAATTTATCCTTTGAGGCTACCTATTCATGTCCCTGACAAGCTAGCTAAGCAAGAGGTTGCATATAAGATATTTTATGGCACAAATGGTATCTACAAGACCAAAATAATGGGACTACTCCAAAACCTCCCCATAATAATTTAAAAGACTATATTCAAACAATGGGAGAACATTGAGGCAACATCTAATCATAAAACACCCTTCATCTATAGTTGGATGAGCTTAGAATATCAAGGGTACATTTAAAGATCAAGGGAATGTTAAATTTACCTTATGATCATCATCCCAATGCTTTTGACGTTATTTACACCAAATTATCTTCATACTCAAAGGTCACTAGAAGGTTGAAGGAACACAACCTTAGACCTAAATCTAGACTTGAGAGGAATTAGAAGGTTGATGATATATGGTGGTTGGGGCTTAGACAATATAATTTGATAAGTAATGTACCTACTAAACCTCTAATAGCTCAACCAAAAGTAGAGCCTAGACCTAAGGTATAGAGTGAGCATAGGCCTGAGGAGAAAAGACTGATGATATTACTTCCTCTTTAGCTCAAGTAGAGGAAAAAGGGTCACCTTTAGAAGAGATTGACATGGTATCCCTGAACCCCAATGAGTCTATGGAGGATACAATAGAAATTCTATCCAGGACTTATGAATTAGAAGATGAAGAAACCCAAGTTGAATAAACCAAGGAAGATAAAGGGAAGGAAGTGTTGGACTTAGTTCTTATTTACATCCTCAAGAGGAAGGTTGAGCTAGTAATTGTTCCCAAAGCTAAGAAATCCAAAGTGACATTCACTCCTAATTTGAGTGAAGTCAATATATTTAGTAAAGAAAACATCATTTATGGTCCAAATATTCCAAAGTGGTTCATCTATGGAACTATATTATAGAGAGTGCCTATTATGCATCATCCTTGGGCCATGGTGAAGGTTACAAACATCCTCTTGCAACAATAAATGAAGCTATGGATTTATAAGAGGAAGAAGAGAGAATATTAGTAGCTCTAGGTAAATGAAGTGAAACACAAGTAGAGATCCTAGTCCCTTAGATGTCTTAATATTCATTTGGAGTCAAGTTTAACCTAAAGATTACTAGATTTATGAGGGTGATAGATAAAAATATCATAACAAGTAGAGAAAAAATAACATACCAAAAATTAGAATCTTTGGTTGGTTTAACTCAAATAGGAAAATAAAAGCCTTGAGAAGACCCAATTTTTGAAAAGGATTTATTAGAGCTAGATGAACCATAGATAGAATAACTAAAGACTACCATCAAGGACTTGAAACAACAAAGGAAGAAAATTTAGGATAAGTCTATCTTATCTGTCCCAAAAGCCATGATCAATATGTTTGAAGCTACTTTGTATGATATGTTTAATTATTTAAAATCAATAAGGTTGAGGTAGGGTGTGGTGAGCCAATATATAACTATGGCCATGAGCTAGATCCACTAATGGTAGAGTTCAAGTAAAAATGTAAAGGATTTGATAAATATTTTAATAGAAGATCAAATCCTTGGTTTCAAAATAGTCAACATGGCTCATTTGAATATGGCCATGGTAGTATTGGTAGACAAGATCAAAAGCTTAAGAAAATGGTCCAAGATCCTAGAAGATCTTTCTAAGGATGGAAAGTAGTTGTAAAGTAGGATGGAGAATATATTGGGAAGTATAATCAATGATCCCACTACACTCAACCCAATTTGTTTAATAACTAATGATGAATTCAAGCATTAATCCACGAAAGTCATGGATGAAGTAAAAAATTAGATCCAAGGAAAGACATGTGCTAATAATATTAAGATAATGAACATGATATTTATTGTATAAGAGAAGATTGAATAGGTTAAGAGCATCAAGGAATCTTTATAAATGGATGATAAAGATCTCAGAAGCATGGTAGATCAAGAGGATTAACTCTTCATAGAACCCATTGTCAACATAAAGCTAATTAATGATCAAGATGAAAAAGAAATAAAGATCTTACAAGAGAAATAATGGAGTACAATAGAAAAAGGATCTTAATGTTAAATTTGTTGATTAAAGCATATTTTTTTGTAATTAGACATGTAAATTTTGAAAAGGGAATATTATTTTGTAAAAGTATGTGAAACTTTGTAAACACCATTGCTTATAGGTCAGTCCATTTAGGAAATGTAATAGTCTATAAGGTTTTATAAGGACATATGTCCTTAACACTTTTACAACTATCATTTGAAAAGAATGATTGACATACCTCCTTAATCTTCTATAAAAGGATTATTGTCAATTGTAAAAAGTGTTTTATTTGGAGTATTGTCAAATGTAAAAAACATTTTGTGCTAATTTTAGATCAATTAATGCAAGCAGAGAATTCCAAAAAGTTTATCTCATTTGTTTGTGTGATTATCATTATGGCTACTCTCTCACTTGTCTGGTCTAATATTTAGATTTGAATGGTTCTTATGAATTTTTGATGTGCACCTATTAAATGCAGAGTTGTCAATTTGTGCTAATGATATATTGATTAAAAGTTCTTAGGTTCATTTCTTTTTCTTTTTCCTTATTTTAGATGTGTTAATGCTATTTTATTGTAGGGTTAAATCTTTAAAGTGAATTTGATTCTTATTTTCATTATTTTTCACTTCCCTAGATGTTTACCTGATGTGTGATGTGATTTGAGCTTAAGCTATTTCCTGTTACACATTGGTTTCAAGGGCATGTTTAGATGAAATTTGAACTTTATCATTATGTCTAAAATGAAAATCAACAACATCAATATATTATTTCTCTTCCCTACCCTTCATATTTCTTATTTTTTTATTAGCTCACTCTATATTAGTTTCCATTGGAAATATACATTTTAGCCTAGATTTTAGATTTAGTTTGGAGCATAATTCACTTCACTTAATCAAGATTAATTTCATTTTCATAAAGTTAACTCTTAGGCCATGGTTGCTCCCAATAAATAAACACTACACATTTTCTAAAATAGTCCACTTATTTTACCATTATTTCACCAAAGATATCAAGAATATCACAACCTATAATTCATGCATTGGGTTCTCTAAATTTAGAAATGAGAAGTGTTTCATGAACACTTAGAACCACTTGTGATACACTTTTAGGCATAAAAATTATGCACATTATTAAGCACTAACCATTCCTTAATGTTTCTAATCTTTCCCAAATTTACTAATATATCATCTATATAGATAATATGTCATAGATATTAGACTCTTTCCTTTGAAAAATGTGCACTTAGATAACTTGTTATATAACTTGTGCTTCCAAAACTATTGTATAACTAATTCTAGATGTTGAAGGTGTTCCTCTTCATTCTTTGATTAGATAATAATTTCATCCATCAAAATAAAAATAAAGTTATCAAGGTAATATTTGAATACATTATTCATGAGATTCATGAATGCTGCTAGAGCATTTGTCAAACACTATGAATTCATAGTTCTAGTACTGAGTTATGAATACTATCTTCAAAATATCCTCAATATTGAATCCTTAATTGATGGTATCTCTCTCTAATATCAATATTAAAAAATAATATTTCTCCCCACATTTGATCAAAAATATCAGCTATACGAGGTAGTGGATACCTATTTTTGATGGTTGCCTTGTTCAGCATTTTTTAATCAATGCGAAGTCAAAGGGTACCATCTTTCTACTTGAGAAAGATAATTAGTGCACCCCATGGTGACATAATGGCCTGAACAATCCTTTTTTCTAATAATTCTTGAAGTTGACCTTTTAACTAAACCAAATCAGTGGTTTTCATCATGTATGGTGCCTTAGACTATGGTTCTAAACTAGGTATGATGTCGATAGAAAAATCAAACTCACATCTATGAGGAAAACCCAATAATTCTTATGGAAACACATCATGAAAATATATAAGAAATGGGTAATATTATATAAATATTTCCTTAGGTTCCTCTATTTCATTTATCTTGATGATAAATTCTTGGCACTCTTTTCCCTAGGCCCTCTTGAGTTACATTTCATAAATCAGCCTAAGATTCAACTGTCTCTTCTCACCTTGAATTTATGTCTAGTTTTTGTAATCATCAAGACAATCAACATTCTTGAGGTAGAATTCAACCTCAGCTTTATGTTTCATAAGACAAGTGACTCCTAACATCACATCATATAACCCTAGTGGTGCTACATACAAATCCACAACTATTGTAAGTTTGGGCAACCTAATCTCTCCTTCAACTAAACACTTATTAACCATGAATTTTGAGTCATTCCCATACTATACTAACCATGCATTTGTCATTACTCCAACTCTTCTAGTTAACTTAGTAAGCATCATAGGAGCTATAAAATACTCTATGGCTCATGTTTCTATCAAAATGGAAATTAGATGGTCAACCAAAGTCCCTGATAGTTCTATGGGTAATGCTTAAAATTTGGCTTGCCAAATGTCAACTATTGCTTGAATATGCTATTAAAAAATGTCCTATTAAGGATTATGACCCTTTCCCTCTGAATTATCTTGAGGAAAATCATAATAACATTTGAAGATCAATGGAATGCTAAATGTACCTTATGATCATTGACCCACTACTTTTGATCTTGTTCAGACCAAAGCATCTTCATACTCTGAGGTCACTAGAATTTTGGAGCACAACCTTAGACTTCAATATAGACTTGAGAGGAATTAGAAGGTTGATGATAGATGATGGATGGGAGCCAAACAATATCATTTGATAAATAATATACCTACTAGTCCTCCACTAGATCAACCAAAAGTAGAGCCCAAACCTAAGGTATAGAGTGAGCATAGGCCTGAGGAGAAAAGACCAGATGATATTGATTCTTCTTTAGCTTAGGTAGAGGAAAAAGGGTCACCTTTAGAAGAGATTCACATGGTATCCTTAGACCCTAATGAGTCTATGGAGGATGCACTAAAAATTCTATCCAACACTTATGAATTAGATGATGAATAAGCCTAGGTTGAAGAAACTAAGGAAGAAAAAGTGAAGGAAGTACTGGACTTAGTTCTTATTTACATCCCCAAGAGGATGGTTGAGCTGTCCATTATTCCTAAAGATAAGAAACCCAAAGTGACTTTCACTCCTAGTTTGAGTGAAGTCAATCTATTTAGTGAAGAAAACATCATTCATTGGTCTAACTATTCCACAATGGTTAATATATGGACCTATATTATAGAGAGTGCCTACTATGCATCATCCTTGGGCCATGGTGAAGTCTATAAAAATTCTCTTGCAAAAAAAATGAAGTTGTGGATTATGGATTTATAAGAGGAAGAAGAGAGAAGATTGGTAGCTCTAGGTAAATGAAGTGAAACACAAGTAGAGATCACAACCCCTTAGTTGTATTAATCTTCAGTTGGAGTCAATTTTGACCCAAATATTTTTGGATTGATGAGGGTGATAGATAAAAATATCATGATAAGTGGTGAAGAAATAATATACCAAAAAGTAGAACCTTTGGCTAGTTTGACTCAAATAGGAAAATAGAAGCCTAAAGAACAAATTTTTGAAGAGGATGTCTTAGAGCTAGATGAAGCATATATAGAACAATTGAAGGATACCATCAAGGGATTGAAACAACAAAGGAAGATCTTTTAGGATCAGTCTATCTTGTTTGTCTTAGAAGCCATGATCAATATGTTTAAAGTTGCTATATATGATATGTTTAATTCTTCAAAATAAACAAGGTTGAGGTAGGGTGTGGTGAGACAATAGATAAATGTGGTCATGAGCTAGATCCAATAATGGTAGAGTTTAAGAAATAAAGTAAAGGATTTGATCAATATTTTGATAGAAGATCAAATCCTTGGTTTTAAAATAGTCAACTTGGCTCATTTAAATATGGCCATGGTAGTATTGGTAGACAAGATCAAAACCCTGAGTAAATGGTCCAAGATCATAGAAGATATTTTTGAGGATGGAAAGCAATTTTAAATAAGGATGGAGAATATATTGGGAAGCATAATTAAGGATCCTACTACACTCAACCCAATTGGTCTAATAACTGATGATGAGTTCAAGCATAGATCCACCCAAGTCATGTATGAAGTAAAAAATTAGAGCCAAGGAAAGACATGAGCTAACAATATGTATGAAGATCATGAACATGATCTTTATTATATAAAAATAATATTTTATAGGTTAGAAACATCAAGTAAGCTTTAAAACTAGATGATAAAGATCTTGGGAGCATGGAAGATCAAGAGGATGAACTCTTCATGGAGCCCATTATCAAATTAAAGCTAATTAATGATCAACATGATAAATAAATAAATATATTACAACAAAAATATGGGACTATAGTAGCAAAAGGATCTCAAAGTTAAATTTGTTGATTAAAGCATATTCTTTTGTAGCTAGACATGTAAATTTTGAAAATTGAATATTATTTTATAAAAGAATGTGAAACTTTGCAAAGCACATTGATTATAGGTCAATCCATTTAGGAAATTTCATAGTATATAAGGTTGTATAAGTACATATATCCTTAACACTCATACAATTTTCACTTGAAAATACTAACTGACATACCTCAATATTTTATATAAGGAGTATTGGCAATTGTAAAAAGGGTTTTATTTGGAGAAAAAACACTTTATGTTAATTTTGGAGAAATTAATGCAATCATAAAATTATAAAAGTTTATCTCTTTTGTTTATGTGTTTGTCATTATGGCTACTCTCCCACTTGTCTAGTATAATATTCAAATTTTAATGGTTCTTATGAATTTTAGATGTGCACCTTTTAAATGCAGAGTTGTTAATTTATCCTAATGCTAGATTTATTTAAAGTTCTTAGGTTCATTTATTTTTATTTGTCCTTGTTGTAAATGTGATAATCATATTTACTTGTAAGGGTAAATATTTAAAGTGAATATGGTTCTTATTTGTATTATTTTTCACTTCCCTAGATGTTTACTAGATGTGTGATGTGATTTAAGCTTAAGCTATTTCATGTTACACATTGGTTTCAAGTGCATGTTTAGATGAAATTTGACCTTTGTCATTATGTTTTTAACGAAGATCAACAACACCAATATATTCCTTCTCTTCCTTACCCTTCCTTTCACTTATTTTTTATTAACTCACTCTAGATTAGTTTCCATTGTAAATATACTTTTTATCCTAGATTTTAGATTTATTTTGGAGCATAATTGACTTCACTTAGTCAAGATTAATTTAATTTTCATAAAGTTAACTATTAGGCCATAATTGCTCCCAAAAACTAAACATTACAAATTTTCTCAAATATTCCACTTGTTCTACCATTATTTCACCAAAGATATCAATAATCTCATAACCTAAAACTCATGCATTAGATTCTCTAAATTAAAAAATGAGAATTGTTTCATAAACACTCAGAACCACTTATGATACACTTTTAGGGATCAACATTGTGCACATTCTTAAGTACTGACCATTCCATAATGGTTCTAATCTTTCCCATTTTTACTAATATACCATATATATAAATATAATATGTCATACATATTAGACTCTTTGCTAGAAAAATGTGCACTTAGACAACTTGCTATATATCTCTTGCTTCCACAACCATTGCAGAACTAGTTCTAGATGTTGAAGGTGCTCCACTTCATTCTTTGAGTAGATAAGAATGTCATCCAGATAAAAAAAGAAAATTATCAATGTAATCTTTAAATACATTATTCATGAGATTCATGAATGCTGCCAGAGCATTTATCAATCCTAATAGTAACACTATGAATTCATAGTGCTCATACTAAGTTATAAATTCTATCTTCAAAATATCCTCATCTTGAATCCTCAATTTATGGTATC
Organism: Torreya grandis; assembly: GCA_037957365.1. NCBI lineage: Eukaryota > Viridiplantae > Streptophyta > Pinopsida > Cupressales > Taxaceae > Torreya > Torreya grandis. The sequence goes on along the minus strand of JARHVA010002893.1, from coordinate 2,047,524 downwards.
TAACTCTAATATAAATCTTAAAAAATACTATTGCTCCCCACATTTGATCAAAAATATCATATATACAAGGTAGTGGATACCTATTTTTGATGGTTGCCTTATTCAACATTTTGTAATCAATGTAAAGTCAAAGGGTACCATCCTTCTACTTGAGAAAGATAATTGGTGCACCCCATGGTGACAAATTTGGCCTAATCAAACCATTTTCCAATAATTCTTGAAGTTGAATCTTCAACTCAACCAACTTAGTGGTTGTCATCATGTATGGTGCCTTAGACTATGGTTCTAAACTAGGTATGATGCCGATAGAAAAATCAAAGTCACATCTAAGAGGAAAACCTAACAATTCTTATGGAAACACATCATAAAAATATATAAGAAATCATTCCTTAGGTTCCTCCATTTCATTTATCTTTATGATAAATTCTTGGCACCCTTTTGCCTGGGCCCTCTTAAGTTACATTATAGAAATTGGCCTAAGATGCAATTGTCTCTTCTCACCTTGAATTTATGTCTAATTTTTATAATCATCAAGACACTAAACCTTATTTAGGTAGTAGTCAACCTTGGATTTATGTTTCAAAAGAGAACTAAATCCTAACATCACATCATATAATCCTAGTGGTGCTACATATAGATCCATAACTATTGCAAGTTTAGGCAACCTAATCTTTATTTCAACTAAACACTTGTCAACCATGACTTTTGAGTCATTCCCATACTATACTAACCATGCATTTGTCATTACTACAACTCTTTTATTTAACTTACTAAGCATCATGGGAGTTATAAAACAATCTATGACTCCTGTATCTATCAAAATATAAATTATATGGTTAAACAAAGTACCTAATAGTTATATGGGTAATGCATGAAATTTGGATTGTCAATTATCAACTGCTGCATGAATATGCTATTGAAAACTACCCTACTAAAGATTATGACCCTTGCCCTTTGACTTGTCCTAAGGACAATCATGAGAATAATGGTCATATATGTAAATTGAACAACCTCCATGTGGTCCTCTCTTATCACTATTTTGGTTTCCATTGAAACTACCTTTGGATCCACTACTCTATTTCTTGTTACCTAAACCATTTTTGAACTTGGCATTCTGACTTTTTAATTTCTTCTTGGAGTCTCCACTCTTTTTTTTCTAATTATTCTTCTTAAAGGTTGAATTATAATTTATAAATTTTTTCTTGAACTTGTCCTTGGCTTGTGAAAGAAACTTCAACTTTTGCTCTTATTTGACCACTATTTAAAAGACCTAGTCTATGGTAGAAGGTCCATGAACACCTACCTCTCCACCGATCTAGGAATTTAAACCCATAATAAAATTATTGATACTGAACCTATCATCTCCCTGGTATTGAGGTATGTAATTTAGAAGTTTGGTTAATTTCTCTCATTACTCATTCACTAATAAATCACCTTGATTTATATTCTAAAAATTAGTGAGATTCTGATCAAAATAAAGATGTGGGAGCCACCATGATTTGAATATTGCCATAAACTAATCCAAAGTAGTGGTGGTGTAGCTAAGATTCATTTACAACCTCTTATTATCCCAACATATAGCTACCTCTCTAGCCAATTGGTATGCTCCCCAAACTACCTTGGTGACCTTATATTAGTTTTGAATTGAAATACTTTTCCATCTCAGTTAGCTATGCCTTAAATCCATCATATAAAACATTCCAATTTAACTTAAGTGGGTTCACCTTCTTCATGTCTTTAGATAACTCCATAGTTACCTAAGATCTAGAATCCTAAGGATTTTATTTCTCAGTGATATGCTCTTCAAGTACATCCTCCTATTCTTACTCTTCATGGCCATTAAACACCTGCTCTAGAGCTATAATCTAATCCCTAGTTTCATTCATGGCTATGATAATCTAGTCCATCTTTGTTGATTGCTCAAAAATAAATTGGCTAAGATCAAATGGAGGCTTATTGTCATTAGCATTCAAAGGACCCTCTCCATAAACTCTAGATTTCACCATCCTTCTTTTAGTCAATAAAAGGATATGAAAATTTTGGTGGACTCATTAGGTCCTAGAGTTCAAGTCATAGCTCTATTACCACATGTAACATCCCCACTGGGATCTACCTAAAAATACATGTTTTTTAAAAAAAATTGAACACATACCAAAAATAGATTACACCATAAGAATATAAATATAGATAATATGAAATACTAAAAGCGTGCTAACAAAAAACAAAGCATATTACATCATATATCATTGATATCTAATATTATGAGACCACATCATAATGCAAATATAGAAATTAATTACAATAACTCAGCCATATCTAATACAAGTTTACACCCACTGATATCAATGTATAATAATTAATTAAAAATATTCATGATAATATTCAATTATAAGTATAATACAATACAATTTACATACAAGCTACATATTTTCCCCAAATCATAGTTTATGAACTCTTGTATTTGTGGCAATCTCAAGTGTCATCTCAAAAGTAGTTCTAATGTGGGGAGGGATAACATCATATAGGCACACTTTTCCACACTAACCATGGATCAATAATCCCCCACACTAGTCCCATTAGGGAATGGACCTCCCTTCATGGATGCATAGATAGTGATGGTACATGAATTCAGAGAGACAAGAAAGTACCCATATGCTATATGATTTATAAACTAAACATGTGATGTATCATAGAAAGCATGTTATATTGTAATATATCACACAAACATGTAAATCATAATCATGAAATGATATTATCTCACTGAACATACTTTGGCCAAAAAGGTAAGAATCATAAATAATAACAATATATAAATCAATCAAAATTCGTACACACCACTTGATCATATTACCTTCATCTGGAATTTTGATGCTAGTAAGCTAGTGAAGTTCATCTCACTCCTTACACAGTATCAATAATTCAATATTGGTCAAACATAATTTAACCATAATATTCATATAATTTACATCATACTAGAAATCACATCACATAACATGTTAACATCAGAGTAATCAAGACATATATTTATTCCATCAAATTTATGAATGAATCTTACATTATTATCTATCTCATACTAGAAATAATGACTATAATTTATACCATCTATGTAAAATACATAGTTAATTGCATATTATAATTACCATAATTCATTTCCAAACATGTTACACCCTATGATAACCCATATTACCATAGTCTAGTGTTTAAAACATAATTACTATGTATCACATCCAATCAAATAAAGTAGTCATAACTCCATGGAAATAATAATTTTTATAAAAATAGCTAGATGTAACCAAAAAAAAGTCTCATCACACATGAAATATATAATAATCCAACCTAACATTTGTTGTACATTTTGGGGTTTGAATTCACACATTCGTTAATCTTAATTATATGTAATTCTTTAATATAGTTCATATTCTACCCATGTAACTATAATTATAAGAATACACCTCTATGTACATGTATATGCTATTAGGTATATTAGAACATATATTTCTCATTAAGCACACCATAAATTATTTTAATGTTACATTTACACCACATGTTTTGACTCACAAGTTATATATAATAAACAACTCATACTTATCAGATGAAGACGTTGTTGAGTTTCATATCCTTCCCATGCCTCATTAAACACTTAAAATATTCTTGATATATTAACCACACATAACACCTATAGTTATCAATATTCCAAAATGAGATTTTTGTGAGGTTATTTAACTATTTAGATATCAAATAGATTGACTATGTTTTAAAATCTAACAATCATGCTTAGTCAACTTTGAGGCTTCTATATAGTTCCATATATACTTAAGTTAAAAGTTCACTAATATAGGCCTACATATATAAGAATTCTCAGCTTCTAATTTATTATATATGGATTTGGCTATTTTTTGGGTTCATATGTAAATTGACCCATTAATGTAAATAACCATATTTTAAATTTTTAAAAATCTTTCCCCTAATTAGTGTTAGACACTAATTAATATACTTATATAGTCCTGAATTTATAAATAATCCTCAATCATATTTGCATAACACATGGGAAATAAGGCACTATAGATTTAGTAATCTTTTTTTTAAAAGAGGGAAAGATATATCCCTACAAGGGTGTTGACTTAGTGACGAGTTGTAATATTAAGAACCTATGAACAACTAGTATATGCACCATATATTTTAGTCACTACCACTAGTGTCCAGCCATGATCATAAAATAAGTGATGCCAATATATATATATGTGTGTGTGTGTGTGTGTGTGTGTGTGTGGAAATATAATGACTCCATATGTTGAATTATGTAGGCTAGAAATGAAATTTCAACAACCCCCTCACATATTATGGGCTATGTAATCAGATGTAAAAATGATTCATTTGTTATACTATTCATATAGAAAATATGATTCCATTTATGTATCATAAAGGTTGAGAAAATAATTTAAAATGACGTAATTGAAACTTACATTCATATCAATGATTCATAAAATAGACTAAGAATTAAATATTTGAAGCAAAGCCAACATTTTAAATATTTAAAAATACTCTCAATATAGAATACATAGGCTATGAATCTAATTCAACGATGCCAAAGTATAATATTTTATACAAGATAGGAATTTAATAAATACAATGACACCAATTATACATATATTTATATACTTCTAATTCCATACTAGAAAAGGAAACATGAAATCTCTATCTATGTAAGGCTATAGAGTACGTCAACACCTGAGTATTTAAATGAATAAAATGTTTCAGATATAAGTATTTGTTATTTAGGAGTGGATTGATGCTTACCAAGGGATTTATGAATAGTTTCCAATATTTGAAATATGGTTTAAATGAGATAATATGAATTCACTAATCAAGAGTTTAAGTTGTTACATAATTCATTGTTTAAATAAAATGAGTGTCAAACAATACAAAAGTCTAATATGAAAATTTCCATATTCCACTCTTACACCTAAGCACCTTAAAATTCTTCCATTTTAGTGACATCATTTAGATAATATATAGGTTGTGAAAATTATAGTGATGCCATAACATAAATATTTAACAATATTCATTATTGAATTACAATGATCCATTAATTAGTACATATAAAAATTATCAGTTCCTATAATAATTTCTAGATTGCCTATGTTCAACTCTCTACTTAGTTTTCGTACTATATTATTCATCTGATTAAGACATATTGATGGTCACTACCCCTAAGCATGATTATTAATTTTTTTATAATGAAACGAGGCCATCCTAGTAATTGACTTAGAATAATAAGCATAATTGGTTAGATCAATGACACTATAATAGAAACAAATACTTTTTACAAATAATTCATTATTTTTTATCATGGATAAAGTGCCTTCTTGGTAGTTAGATTATATTTTCTTGTATTAATGTGCTTTCTAACTCCCTTTTCCTTAAAAACATCTCCTTCCTTTTGTGATACACCTATCTTCAGCTCTCCCTATTCCCTTCTTGATGTCTTATGATATCTTCCTCTTCTAATCTAATTTCCATTATAATAAAATAGGCAAAGTCCATATTTCTTAAAGATTTTTTTTTGTTTTTGTTATTTTTAATGTATTTATGTCTTTAGCTTTTCTTAATTTTAGTCCTCTCTTTTCTTTTTAATTTTTTATCATTTTTTCCATTTTTTCCCTTTTCATGGTAATTTCTAACTTTTATTTATTTCAACATAAATTATATGAAATCCATAATTAAAAAAATTAATTAACATATTTCATTTTCATAAATTTTATTGTATTTTTAAATCTAATTATGCTAATAACATTTCTACTATCATTAATGACCAAACATACCAATCAAATAAAATGAATTCACTAAGTTATTTAAGTTATACTAGAAAACCATAAAAATCAACTATCCAATTCAAATATAAATAATCACATGTGAAAACTATTTATTATACATTCTAACATGTACTAGATATTTTGGTGTGTGTAGGGTTCTCCCCAATTTTTTTGTTAGCCTCTGACATCTCCATCTATGTCACCCTCTTCTATGATTCTCTCCCTCCATTATGCTCTGAGGGATGAATTATCTTACATCAACCTCATAACAAGTAGGTAGTTAGATCATATCAACATGATAAACATGCAACATAAAATATAATGAAAATAACACATCAACATGTTCATAATTAAAACACATACACTACAACTCACTCACAACAATGCAAACATGTATCCTATGTAATATCTTAATATCTTATAACAGCATATATCTCACAACTTAGTCAAAAATAGCCAAATCAAATGTGCCAAATATAAATATCCACATATAGTTAAATAGTTTGATTAGCTAACCACCACCATTATGTGTCTTCCAGCTCATGTTCCTTGCTTCTATGCCATAATCTCTCTCATCCCTCTTTTGGGTCGCATAGGGCTCTAGTTTTCTCAAAATAGTAAATTTATAAATGAATAGTTAAAAATCTCATTTATATTTTAAATTTACAAATTCTTTAACTACCAATTATTTTCCAAAAAAATTTGTATGTTGCTCATAACTATGTTTCTACAAGCTTTTTTTCCAAACCACAAGATATTTTAAAAATATGATAGTGCAAAGAATTTTTCTACATATAACACAATTTTTTATAATTTTTTTTTATTTTGTGCACCAAGAAAGGGGTCGGTAGAATTTTGGTGGTTCTCAAGATTTTTTCCTCTATACCATTACCTAAAACCAATACAAAATAATCTTATCTAATTCCCTAAGAAATAAAAATCTGCTTACACACTCCCCTAATAAATTCACCACCTAAAATACACCCCACCTATGAAAAACAATCTTTTACCCAATTTTTATACTACATTGACCTAGTTGACCTTATTAGGAATTATTCATATGTTAGAGAACTCCATTGGTCTAAGCTAATGTAGTTTGAGTTCTAACATCTTTATTTATCTCCAAATAAGGTCAACTTGACCAACCTTGTTAGATAATTCCTAATAGAGTTTGGGGTTAATTTTTGGTTATAAATACCCCCTCCACTTTATTTATAAATAAAAGATCATTTAATTACACATCATGAATACTCAAAAATCTACTTATACTATCAATAGGAGGTTTTATTACTTAGGTTTTTTCCTTAGAAAACTAACACTTATCTTGTGAAGGTCTTGTATGCATAGGAAAAGTCTTTTATCATAGATTTGATCTATATTTGTGATCATTATAAGCCAAAATAACCTATTTAAAAGCACCATTATCCAAGGGAGAGATTGAGGCATGATGGGTTCAATTCAACAAGGTAAGTATATTCCTAACCCTTCATATTTCGATAGGTATCTGTTGTAGAATTAATGGACTAAAATGTATTTCTCCTTGCTTAGATTAGTTATATGTTATGATAGATATATTTATTTTTGATTCTTTATTATCTTCCTCATTTGTTCCATTAGCTTTATTGAATAATATATTATCTTTCATATTCATTTAGTAGATTAACTTGCATGTTGATTTAGTAGATTAGTTTTCTTGGTATTATTACAATCATAAAACCTAGCTAGGGTTATCACAAAATGGAATTTGAATAGAGGCATTGGAGACCTTTCCTTTGTCATTGTGTGAAAAGAGATCCAATATTTTAGGTTTATTAGATTTATTATTGGTCATGACCCCATATAACAAAGTATTACTAAGTGGATTACTATTTGATTTTCTTCTCCTATCTTGGATATTACTAAGTAGGATAAGTTGTAGATCTATATTAGTTTAATTTCATACAACCTTGGTAATCCATCCAAATATATTCTCATTGGCATACTTACTCAAAATGAATTATTTCAATCTTGGATGAGTCACCATTAACTAATTTTTTATTATATAACATGTGCCTGAATATATTAAGACTTCTTACATTAATAAAGACTAGTTTCTTAACAAAACTATACCTATGTTCATAATCCTTTAGTGCTTGACTAAAAGAGGCTATTGACTACTCCATTTGATCATTTTTTATTAATTTAAGATAATTGAAATGATATCACTTCCTACAAAGGCATAAAAATGAATTTTTGTCATAGTTAGGATTTAAAGAGTAGGATATTGATAAATTTATTGTTTGATACTTTAAAAAATGTCCTTACCTTAATTTGACCAATTAAAAATGGTATTATTTTTAATCATGGAGGTAAGAGGCTTAACCAAGGTGTAAAAATTAGATATTAATCTCCTCACAAATTTTATCCTTACTAAGAATATTTGAAGACCTTTCCCATGGATTGGGATAGAAAGATATAAAATGGCATTCAATTTCTCTAGATTAATTACAAGACCATTCTTTAAGACTATGTGTCCTAATATTTTACACTCACGAACCAAAAACACACACCTTTTAGTATTAAGAGACAATCCAAATTCCATACATATGCTAAAGACTTTGCTTATATGATTTAAATGCTCACTTGTATGCTTTGAAAAAATGGTTGTCTTCCAAATAGACCAAGATAATGTCATTATTGAGACATTTAAAGGACATATTCATTTCCATTTCAAATGTTTCACCAAAATTGGTCAAAACAAGGGGAATATTATTATAAGCATAGGTCCCTCATTTATTTTTAAAGGCTATTTTAAACTAGTTTAAGTCCTGAATGAAGATTTGATTATATGAATAGCCATCTAAGAGAGAAGATATTTCAACTCTAGCTACTATTTGAAGGATTTGATTCATGGATGGGAGAGGATAATGGTAATTGAGAGATGCTCTATTTAGGTATATAAAATCTACACATAGTCTAATATCTCCATTATTCTTCATAACTGGAAATATATTATCCACCCAAGAGGAATGTTGATTGGGAAAATTATGTTTACCTCTATTATCTTGGCTAGTTCTTTCTTTATTAAGGGTTCAATCTTAGGATTTATTGCACTTTGTTTTTTATTAATGGGATTTGCATTAGGACCAAAATAAATGGTATATTACACTAAGCCTAGGTAAAAACCTCTAAGATTCTTCTAAACTCCATGTAAATACATCATCATACTCTTTACAAAATTCAATAAAAACTTGTCTTACATAATTACTACATACCTTTCATTTTTGAGCCGATCATCAGAGTTAAAACAAATCACCAAGGTAACCAATCCTTTTGAAAAATTATTGGTCTTTAGTTGGATGATCTGGTCTCCATACCACTCTACTAATTTATAGTATAAAATTATACCTCTTCTTACAAAAAATTGAAAAATTGATTGTCACTATAAAACACTTGCCAATTAGTTGCATTATCTAGAACCTCTAGTCTAACAACAAGCTTAGCATGTTGATCAAAGTATCTCATGATGTCTTGAGGAATATTATATTGAGAACCAACCAATTCAAGCCTATCAACATATTCTTTTTCACTCTTGGTACCACTTGGATGTTGAAAGTATCAAAGTCTTCAACTTGGTCCCACACTCTATGTTTGTAGGCTTTTAGCAAGTTGTTATTAGATATAGTTTGAGCTTTAACCTTATGTATGATGATTTAACTATCTCCAAATAAATATAAAACTTTTATTCCTATATTTTTTTTCCAATTGGAGACCTTGGATCAATGCTTAATATTTAGTTACATTATTTTTACAACTAAATTTAAGCCTAAATGCAAAGAAGTATCTCTCTATTTGAGGAAAGACCATCATGACACTAACATAAAATCCATTCTTACTTATTGATCCATCAAAGTAGAGATACCATTATCCCTCAATATCTTCTTGTGACTTCGTAAGGTTAGGTATAATATAATCTTCCTCATGTATGCAATAAGTACCTAACCATATTTCTTCCATATGGTCATATGGATAAATCACATAATGTTCCTTTTCCCAATCATAAAAAAAATGTCTAGAACTTCCTCTGAGGGTGTAGTATCCTCATGAAGAATACCATATTATTCTTGGTCATGAAAGGTATAATTCATGTTAACAGGACTAGACATATATGGTTTAATATGATATTTGGAGATAGGTTTAGCTTTGATGGTTACCCTTATCCCATATATAGTCTTAAGAAGTATATGTGACTAATATGAAGATAAATATCCCCTAGTTTTTATATTAAAGTCTCTATAACTACATATGGTGAAATAGGGAGGGAGATAAATAACTAAAATATCTTACAAGATGGAAAGACTTAGACATGCATAAAGGGTAAGGCCCATTTTTCTAATGACTCTTAATGTATTAAAAATAGTGATATATATTTTGATAACCCCCTTGGTGATTGATGTGTACTCTCTACCTAATAAATCAACAATTTTCTTTGACATAAAATAACTACTAGCTCTAGAATCTATCATAAAATTATGCACAAGATGCTTACCAATGGTTAGGGAGATGTATAAAGGAGGTGGTTTGTTGGTATTAATTGTTCTTACTTACTTTGGATGTGATAAACGTGTAGGATAAATTGATGTACTCTTTATTGGTTCATTTTTATGATAAAAATTATTCAAATCCTCTTTTAACAAATATCTTTGTGATGGAATTAAGAGTGCTTCCCACATAGGAATGTTTAGATTGATTATTTTCATGTTATCCACTATACTAAAAAGAATATGACCAAGCTTTGATTGGAACTTAGTAGTTACAACGTCTTATTTTTATTTTTTACTAATTGGAGGCTAATTTTTAGACATATTGTCCCTCCTAATACCCTATTTTACTTGTTTTTATAATATTTAATAGTTGTACCTTATTTTATAGCCTCTTGTAGTTTTTGGTAAGTAGATGATTGAGAAATCATGGAATATGGATCTCATTCCATTGATCTCTTTTTATACCTTGTATTGTATGAAACTAGATTGCTCGCTTTGTGTGCTACTTCATTCTTATTTAGATCATAAAAATGAGTTTGTTACCAATTCAATAGATTAGATTCACTTTTCACCTATGTTGGGACTTCTTGCCAATTTTGAGATGATTATATTTGTTGATCTTGAAGTACTGATGCACTTTGAACCATTAGAGATCAGATAACAGCTCCATTTGGACAAGCATTTTTATTATGGGGCTGATTACAAGGGTAACACCATTCATAATCTTGGACTAATTTGTTTTGAATATGAATAATAGCCTTGGAATAACTTGTAGTAGATGGATTTTGGGTGTTTAAGGGAATATTATAACCTATTTGGCTTTATCCTTGGGTATTAACTTGATAAGGCTACCTATTGGACTATTATTATTTATTAAGAGACTAAAAAGATATATTATGTTAGGATTTTTGCCTTTTTAGAGCCACCAACTCATTCCAAAAAATTTATAGTAAGGTTATGACTTCATGAAATTCATTAGAAGGGTTAATAGGTGGAGTTGGTTAACTAGTTATTGTGGGGAGAGGTGGCAATGTGGGTTGACTAGGTGGATACTTAGGAAAAAGAGGCAATGGGGGTCTAGGAGATATTTTTGTACCTTGCATTAGGAATTTTTTATCTCTTATAGATATTTCATAAGCATCAGATAAAATAATATAGGAGTGAAATGATTAGATAAGGCTTCATTAGAGGTGGAATCCTATCCTAAGTCTTCTAAAACTTGAATTGAAGTCTATCATGAGTTTATGAGGAGTTATTTTAATAGTGGTAAGTTTTTTCATTAGGGATAAATGAACATTTTTGACTTCAAACTATTTTTAAAGCTTCAATCCTAGTTCATCCAAGTTATGTATTGAATTGGGTTGAAACAACCTATACCATTAGAGTGTTTTTACTTTAAGGGAAGTGACAAGGAGCCTTACAACTACATTGTCTGCTACAATGTTATGAATTGAGCATATGATATCAATTTCTTGAATGTGTTCTTTGGAAGTAGTGGAATTTTTACCATTGAAATAAGGTATAATTTTCAAAGATTCTATTATAATTTCATCATGTTTAGTAAGGGAAAGAGGAATACCTATATTAAAGGTGAAAAATATCTAATTTATTTGATCCATGCAAAGAATAATAACTAGCCTTTTCTTAACTCAAGAAACCTACCAAAGGGAGGTGTGGATTGGGATCTTGAAGGAGGTGACCTAGATCATGCATAACATCATGCTAAATTTAACAAAATGATCATGTTTAGTTATTGAATTGGTAAAAATACCATGCTCAATAAGCTTATATATATGATTTGATTTGATTAGTGGGGTAATTCCATGGTAATATGATTAGATACTCTCATTTAAGTGTTTTATCATTTGATTGTTTATCTTAACATCCTTATATGCTTCAGTTGATAATAAGATATGTTATGAAATACAAAGTGTAAATGGAGTTTCTATTATTGTATTTTCACCATTTAATTTACTAAGAATTTTATTCATATCTCTGAACATTTTTGTTTTAGTCTCATATCTATTTTATTGGATGATGTAATTTCATGCTAAAATTATCCATACTTGAAGTATGAGAGGTTATACCTCAAACTTTTGTTAAAACATGTTAAACTTGAAAATTTTAAATAAGACTCAAATGATAAAATGAGTTATTTATAATATGATATCTATTGTTTGGATAAACATAATATCACATTATTAGTAAATCATTGTATGCACATCACATGACAGCTGGGGACACTCATCTTGTCAATATTGGAGACATCCAATAATGAATTACATATAATAATTTATGTTTTTTCTGCTAAATTTATAATCAAAGTAGTGAAATTATTTGACTTTGCTATGAATTGATTATTTTAAATGTCTTTTACCATATAAAAAAATGTCTTATTTTTACATATGTGGTTATTATGATGTTATCCATATTATGCTATCATGAATATAATTTTGGATATGTGTTCAAATTTTGTGTAGGTGCACAATACCAATAATTTAAGCATATTGAATTTCATGTGCATATTATCTAAAAAAAGTCCTCAATGGTGATATATATTTGTAGTTCTATCCTACGAAGAACTAGTGGCATATATCTTCACAAAGCCACTTGGTGCTACCAAGTTTTGGTAGTTTCATGCAATGTTGGGCTTATCATATTTTCCATCAAGGGGGAGTCTGCATGACAATGTCACTTCCTAATGGCCATGTGTTTCTTCTCCTTCTGTATACTTATTATTAAAAATTATTGTAAACTTCACGTGGAAGTTTTATAATTTAAGTGAACTTCATGTGGAAGGTTTAATTTTTTACCCCAATATATTAAAAGCATACTTTGTAATGGATGTCCTTATGTTATAAAAGGCTCCAAATATGCTTAGTGATTATTCATGAGAAACTGTGAGATGTACTCTCAAAATCATGCTATCCAAAACTTACTTTCAAGTAGTTTATAGATTATAATTGTTTTTGTTTCAAAAAATGATGTTTGAAATGATGAAGGCTTTTAAATCCTTTAATTTTGTACATAACATAATTCCTTTTTAAGGTGACTATGATATTTATCCCCACTTAGCCTTAAGGGTGAGTGTAGAACATTTTATGTCTAAGTGGTGAAATTATAAGACCCTTAGTACATTTTAATAATTAAATAATAATGATTTATTATTTATTGACATGGTTTAACAACCTCATGTAATAAATAATAAAGCATAAATGATTTATTACTTATTAGTAAAAATAAAATATATTTGTTTATTATTATCAGTAATTTAAAATGTTCTCGAGATGGTTGGACCTAGTATTTACAATGGTCACATCTCTTCAAATTTCACTATAAATAGGGTTTTAACCCTATTGTGAATTTTTGTGGAAATATTATATTATGAATCATGAATTATGTATGAATAAATAATTTTGTGAAGGATATTGAATAAGTGAGGAGGATTTTATGTATTACAGTGATTTGGTTTCTCAAATATGTGATTATCACATTGGTGGGATTTTTTTTACCACTTTGAGTTTTTTTCATGGTAAATATATGCTAAACATTGATCTGTATGATTTATTTATGCTTTGATAAATATTATACATCCTAGATCTCTTTCACATTTCATATTAAATTCATGAAATTTATCATGGAATCAAAGCTATGAAGAGATGTATGTGATCAACAAACATATTACATTGAGTTAAATATCAATAATTGATATTTTAATTTATTTAAAATTTTTATTATTCAAATAATTGTAAGGACCTTTTTGGTGGAAAGTAGATTCAAGTTCATAGAAGATGCATATAGTGGCTATTTGATCTTAATTTTATCTTGGATCTTCATCCTATCTCCATTCAAGAAACCATAATTTTTTATAGGTGGAAATCAGCCTTCAAGCCTATGTCACACCACTAATGTAACTTTTACAACCCCCTTATTAAAAAAAACTTAGAAAATTATTTTAAATGCTTCCTCTATAGTGTTTTGGTGTTTGAAAGGTGTTTTGTCATTTATATTCGCTGATAAAATCTCTACCGATCCTTTTGAAGAATTTGAAGCTTCATCAAGCAGCCTTGGGTGCCATAGTTGGATTGGGTGAGTGAAAAATATGAATTATTCACTAAAGATTTAATTTTAAGATCCCATGGCTAAGGTTTAGCATTTAAGGAGCATTAGAAAAAATTTATGGTGTTTGGTGGTTTGGTTTGAGCACCGTGAAATTTTAAAATACTCCCTAGGCACTTCCATATGGCACTAGTTTTTAAAATATAACCATTTCTCAGTCAAAATTGGATTTTGAGGACATATATGGAATTAAGAGGCAAAAACTAAAAATATTGCAATTTTTTGAGACTTTTAGTACTCCGTATAATTTACTATGCAATTGAGAAAATCTATTAGAGCACCATGTCTGCCTAGAAACATTTAAAGGTTGGTTTAATAGTTTTTGATAATATATTTAATAAATAATTTATTTTTTATTCCATACATTAGACAAGGTGGGCCCCACTCTTATTTAAAACGTTTTTACTAGAATTAAAAAAATTAAAAAGTTTTTTTTTACAAATTAAAATGTACATGCATGTTTACTCTCTCTCTCTCTCTCTCTATATATATATATATATATATATATATATTTCAAAATCATAAAAAAAATAAAGTCTATATATAAGTTTGTGTATATAACATTTCAAATTATAGTATAAAACAACTAGTTACTATCTTTTTACAAGAACTTACAACCAACGAGGTCTCAAGTTCAAAACCCCATTAGATAAATCTTTTGCAACCTGGTCAAATCAGTTTTTAAATTTAATTTAAATTGAATTCTATTTTTTGGTTTGCATGCAAATGTTTCTCATTAATTTAAAACCCTAGTTACTTTGTTGACCTTGTTTCAAAATTTAACCAAATAAGTGTTTTGATGAACATAGAAATGTAACCAATACATCCCTAGGTTTTTTCACCTTTTGGATACATATACATAGTAAATTTTGTATTTTTAAGCTTCCTATTATTCATTTTATTTAGTTTTTAATAATAGTGTTCAAGTGGTTGTTTTGAGTGTGACTCTTTCGACACCTAGTTTAATGCAACTCTATTTAAGATTTTTACATTATTTGGAATCTAAATTGTAAAACTAATAATAGCTACATGTGTAATTCACCTAATTTTTGAAAATAGTGTGAAAAAATATTTAAAAAAGGTTAATTTGTTTAATTATTCCTAAATTAGTATATTTTTTGACACTTATGGCACCCTATTTTGTCATAATATTTCACAATTTTATTACTTTGTATAGAATTAAATTGAACAATTATTATGTGTTTACACTTTTAATATATTTTTACTATCAAATAAAGTTAAAATTCACACTAAAAATGATTCATTTTAAGAATTTGTTTACTACCATTATTAAAGGGAAGCTATGGCTTTGCCTAATTTTATTTTAGATAAATCACAAATGCTTAATAGAAATAAATATAATATATATAAAATACATATTAAATCTAAGTTTATGGCTCAAAAATTATATAATATTATCTTTGGGACTGAAAAATCCCCTTTTAGATGATAGGTGATCCTTGAGCTTACCCATGCATTTCAACACAAATCATAGGAAGCTATGTATATTATCTTGTAGAGTGTTAATGATGAATTCCTTCTTCACATTGGTAATCAAGAGTCTTATAGTGATATTTGGAAAATATTTGAATATATGAATGAGGGAACTTAGCTCTAAAAAATTAATAATTTAATCCTTGAATTGATAACGACACCTATGAAAGGTGTAGACACTATAAATCGACACACCTATGATTATGAATGTCAAAAATACCCCTAAACTTGCCTAGCCTACTTACCTAATCCAAACTCAAGTTATTCATTTATCTAGATTAATTCACCTTTTAACTCATTGTAACCTATCTTTTCCTAGGTCCTCGATCAGTGATAGTTACGGTGATTGACAAAGGTCACCTTAATTAGTGACGGTCAGGTTGGATAGCCCAAAATTTACATGTAGCCTACATACAAGCCACCACATTGATTTTCTAAATACAAAAGTCTAAATCTGATAGTGAGCCTTTTTGCATGGATGAATTATATTTATAAGCCTTCTCCAAATCCAATTTGGACAACCACTTCCACCTCTTTCTTATGACTATAAGAGAGGGAGGCCTGGGAGGTCAAACCATATGTAATTGTTATCAATAGCTCTTTATATCCAGAGTCTCTTTTTATAGGTCAATCAGGTCAATCCACATTATCAAGTGCTATCAACCATCACATAGGGAGCATACTTGCCATTGACTCTCCACTAAGCTCCAAGTATTGTTACACTTTAGAGTCAAAATAGATTCCACCAATAGGTAAATCCACATCAACCACCCATCAACTAATTTCTAGTTAGACAAGTATTCATTTTCTTGTATTTTTTTACTAGGTTCTCATTCCAAGCCTAAGCTACCTCCCACAATCTACATTCTAGATCATATTAATAAGCAAACCCAAAGCCCATTTTCACTTCTAGTTTCACTGATAGGCAATTGGTTATGGTTACCTAATTAATGTTAGTTACCCTCAACTGGTAATGGTTACTTGACTGTTGATGATTACACCTAATAGGTGATGGTTTCATGATCGATGATGGGCACTTGTGGTACCAAAAACTAAAAATATAATTTGACCCTCTTGCACCCAACCAAATTCACTTTTCTATGTTCCTACTTATTCATGGGCCCCTTTCTAATTTTATGAGCCATACCCCAACCCATTAGCACTAGTACTAATTATTTTATCACTAATTATATCATTTTTGGTCTCTTTTCTGAACAAGTTTTTCTTGTATTTGATTTCAATAATCTTCTATTATTGATGCAAGTACCTTCTTTATAGTTTTATCAACTTAATTATTTAAAATAGGTGGATTGATAGCCCTTGAGGAAGTGATCACTTCTATGATCTAGCTGTTGCTAGGCAATCCACCTTACTATCTATCTAATGAACAAGTTTACTTTAGTGCTTTCTTATCTACGAGTCTTCCTCCCAAGCCAAAGAGGAGCTCTCAAAATCTTCTAATTCAATACATGCACAAAAAATAGGTATTCCTACCACATCCTATATTGAGTTTCTTTTCTCTCTTTCTTTAGAACTTAAGTGAAAATTTACATGAAAAATTATGGCATGCCCGATGGGATCTAGAGTCTTTACTCATGTTTTTTTTTCATCTATATGCTTTTCTCTCTATCTATGTTCATAATTGAAACTAGAATTTATTTTGGGATTAAAACCTATTACATCCATTTTATTGATTTTAATATTGTTTCAATTTAAATTAAAGCACAATAATCTTATCATAACACCACTCTTATTACACACACTAGCCAAACCACACAATCAATCAAACATCAAAACAATTTGAGACAAGGCCCAACTAGGATTTCATCACCTAATAGTCACCTTACCCATTCTTGATAATCCTACTTGGAGGTCATTACCAAGAGGAGAACCAACTCAACTCTCTAATTGAGTATAAACTCTAGATATCAATATATATTGGCTAAGCACTTGGCACCCTTATCATTGTAGGAATATGAAGTGAGGGGGTAGGCCCCAATACCAAGCCACGTGTTGATTATAATACATACTCTTTTGAGCACTTAAACAACCTGAAAATGACCATAGACTGATTCTATAGTACTTGATCTACAAAGCAATTTAGAGTCACATAATCCCTCAAAACTAAGTCATAAGCCAAAAGTAATATTAAAATTAACCTCTAGGCTTGATGTACTTCATAGTGTGTGTCTTGATTGCCTTGATTATTTTCTTGTCTTATTTCTATTTGAGTAGTGAGTCTATTCTTTTGTATTCTCTCCCACTTTTTGTATGGTTCTCACATGTCAGCAATGTATAGACTTAGAAAAATAAAACCCATCATTAAACGTACCTTATTATATCTCTTCAACTATGGAGTACCTCTTAGAGGTAGAAAACTCACCTCATATTTCGGGAAGCCACACCTTTCCTTAGATATTTCCCAAAGGAGATAAGAACTTCACCACCTTTTTGGATAATAACTTGGTTGCCTTGTAGCACTATCTCTGCACCTCACCTTATCATCCACCAATTCCCATTTCATCCCAAGATCTTCCTTATGGTATGCCCTCCCACCTTATGGAGAATGACCTTGTAGCATTGGTCACTATCCAACCTTTTGTTACCCAAACACCTTTGTCTATTGAACCTTTGGATATTCTGACCAAAAATTACTCTCTTCAACCAATTGTTTCCCCTACCCATTAAGCTCCTTCCAATGATTCCTCTACCTTAGGAATGAACCAAAATTTAACACACCATACCTCATTTATAACTGGAGATCCTAACATTAGCACTACCAACCTTCCCTCTATCACCCCCACGCATTGGTTAACACCCCTTTACCAATCTTAGCATTACCCATCCCTTCTCCTTCACCACTTACTAGGATGAAGGTCACTACCTCCCCTCTTTTTACCAACCCAACACCCATGCACACCTAATCCATAGCAAGTCCTCAGCATGTATTCACTACACCCAATCTAGCATACATCCCCAACCCACAAGGGTATGTACCCACTACCCAACCACCAACATCCACCTACCCTACCCAACCACCATCATCCACATACCCTACCCAACCTCTAGCATCTAAATTACAATACGTGGAAGCCTCCCAACCACCAAACAATTATTGATGTATTTCCCAACCTCAATCACAATATCAACCTTACATCCTTTTTGGTATTCCACCTCAAATTGACCTAATGAAAATTCTTATGGATAAGATGACCAACCGTAAGTAATCCATTATAGGAGTACATAACATCCTATCTTATGATTAAATCTATAACAATCCTATTCATCCTTTAATTCCTATCAGACCTTACCCTCCTCAATGATAGATTTTAAAATTTACCAAATTTCAAAGCAAAGAAAACCCCCAACAACACCTTAGGGATTTTATACATGCATGTTATATGATTTCTTATGATGATTCCCTTCTCCTCCAAAACTTCCCCATGTCTTTATCTGATCTTGCACTTGACTGGTATAATGCCCTTACCAAGCATTCCATCTTCTCTTTCACCCAACTAGCACAAGTCTTCTTGGATCACTTTTCAATTAACATTTCCAATGTCTCTATCAAAGACCTCTATTCTATTAGGCAATTTGACAATGATTCCATTGCTAATTTTGTTACCTATTGGAGAATCTTGATTAATCAACTTTTATTTTCCCTACCTCAACCTAAAATTAAAGGAACTCTTCACTCGAGATTGCACCAAAAATATATCCTCTACACTACATGTCTAGAGCTTTATAACTTTTTGATGAGGCTTTTACCATGACATGTAAGATATAAAACTACATCATAGATGAGGGTAAATTGAAGTTATGAAATAATAAATCTACCTTTAAGACCAATAAAACCTCTTCTTCTAAACCTAACAACTAAGCCAATACCAGAACCAAGACCAGGGGAACCATAAATGCCATCATCCTTAAAACTACCACTCTACCCAATTTCAACCAACAAAATTCTCCTATAACCTCTAATCCAATTATAAGGAACCTAAACTGAAGCAACCAAAAACAATTTACTCCACTTGGAGAATCTTACACCTCAATTCTAGAGAAGCTACTAAAAGCTAACCTTATACAACTTCCACCTATCAAACCTCCCCAAAAATTTTATTCTTCTCATCTATTACCTACTTGGTATAATAAGAATGACCTTTGTGCTTTCCATTGGGTAATTAGACATGACATCAACCGATGTAATACTTTCAAGAATATTATCTAGAGTCTTATCAAAAAAGGGGAACTCAGTTGGATAATCCCAAATCCCCTCAAAATCAATCTCTTAACATCTTTAGGAAACCTTTTACCAACCATGGCCCTATCAAAACTGAGGACACATAGGTTGAATGCTCTCATAATGTCCACATGATCAACATGGTTCATGATACACCTACCCATGAGGACTCAATTAATCAATCTACCCATTCCTCTACCATTTCACTTATCGAGGTAATATAGTAACGTTACCCTCCTTTAGATAGCTAAACCAAAGAGGTTCCTTTCTCCCTAGCTACCCTCATAGAAGTCTTGGAATCACTACATACTACCTTAACTAGCACATCTAGACAATTCAACATTCTAGATTGACCACCTCCACTAACTACCTAATGAACTATGACACCTATGGACATCATCCATAGAGGAGAAGTGGTTTCATCAAAATCTATAATAGAGGATTCATCTATCCCAACCCTACCTTCCTCACCTCAAGAAATTAATCAACTTACTAACCATCCTCCCCAACCTAAAATATTGTTTATTACACCCACTACCCATAGATCAGGACCAATACATAAACCTTTTTCCACATTAGTATAAAAATTAGAATATTCCTTAAAAATAGACATGGATCAAGCTAATTTATGGTAATAGTTAGGACTTCCCTCTATCAACACACCCAAACCTTCTAGCATGCCTCTAACCAATCAATCCATCATTTTTCCATCACCTCTTAAATCAATTCAAACCTACAATAACCCATCAAATTCTTAGTGAACCAAAAAGGACACCACCTCACCAACCAAACCTTTCAAAACTCTTGGTGCCTTCCCTACTTAAAGTTTGGTTCACCCATCCTTGAAAGTAGACTTGACTTCACCCAAGCCTATACCCAGGTCTCAGCCCACACCAACCAAGAGGATGAAATCATTGAAAGGACACATGACTAAACCTCTACCTCCCTCTACCTTGCCCTATATATTAGGGCATCACCCTTCCAATTTGATTAAGAAGTGGACCCTTTCAACATATGTTGCCCATTGATGTTGATTATACTAGCACATTTATTAGCTGATGCATTGGCCCTTCCCAAATCATAACCAATTACACCACCAAATTTGAACACCTCAACTACCAACATACCTAGGCCAAGACCATCTACTTGAAATACCTTACCTAAGCCATCTCTCACCCAATCTATTACCACCCACACACCTATCGTACCAACCAAAACTATGAGCCTAAATCCTTCCTTACCTCTAGAAAAATCCTATACAACCATTATTAAAAGGTTAGTGTAAAACTCCTACCTTACATTACCTCCCATCAAACCTTTCAATCTTCTTGGTTTGAAGCCAACTTGGTATAATGATCATCAAATTTGCTCCTATCACAAGACACTTGGGCATGACATAGAGAATTTCAAATCTCTTCAGGTCATTATCCACCAACTCTATGATGAGTATGATCTTTTTGTAGATGACCTTTCATCCATTACTACATCATTATACCCAATAATCAGCCACCAACACACTCTTAATCCCCCACTCTCACCTCAGAGTGACATAAAATCTACCCAACCCCCCATCACACCTTCCCCCTTTATCCATACCATTCATGTGGTCACACAATCATAACAAAAGGATTAAGGGAAGGCCAAAGCATCCATTCCATGGACATACCCACCAAGTCACCCTATATTAAACCAAACCCAAACCTACACACTTACACCTAATCCTAAAGTCAATATCTTAGGCACATCAGAGGCTAACCCCTTCAAATCCATTAAGAAAGTCATCCTTAAACAACTCCACTAGACCCCTACTAAAATGAGCCTCTATGAGCTCATTTTCACCTCACCTCACCATCATCAGGCCATGATTAATTTTATGCAAGCCATTGAGGTTATACTAAGAGACTCCCAACTTATAGAGGCATTCATCAATGATTTCCAACTCTCTACCCTTGTCACCTTCAAGGACTCAAAGATACCTTCTATCCACCCTAAAGACCTAGATCCCCCTCTTTTTAGTACATCCCATATCAACTATACCAACATCAAATGGGTTATGATTGATGGGGGAGCTAATATCAACATCATTTTTTCCCATGCCTATGGGCAACTCAAGTTACTGAATAATGTCATGTCCAAAACTTTAACCATCCTTAGATCTTTTAATGATATTATGACCACTACCTTGGGAATGATCATCCTCCACATTCAGTTAGGACCTTGTACACTCCCCAAACTCTTCTATGTAGTTGAAGGTAAATTTCAATTTAATGTTTTACTTAGGAGACCTTAGATTCATGCCATGGGATGTGTACCTTCTACCCTCCATCATTATGTCAAGTTTGAACATGAAGTTTAAATTATTACAATACAAGCTGACCCTAGCCCTTTTTCACCATGAAATATGACCTATCCACCTAATGAGATTATTATGCCTCCATACAAAGCACTACAAACAACCACTATCAAGCACTCACCCACATAATCTAAAGTTGTTACTTCTTCCCCTTCCACTAAGGCATCCACTATATATTCTATCTCCATGGACTAGATACCCATCACCAACCCTTTATAACCTACATTCTAATTCCTTACCCTTGGATAATACCATCTCCTCACCCTTGATTCCCTCCTTACTCCCCAAGAGTATGGGAAACTTAACCACCAACTAGGTTATGACCCCAACATTAGAGCCATTACCCCCTTAGGGATTTCAATCTATCAAACACACTTTATCTATGGGGGAATTGACAAGCCACTTAACACTACCATCACTCCCTCTCCACCTCAGCCTTTCACATCCACCTTCTCTTATTTGGATAACCTAAACTTCACCAAACTATACCTTCATAGGTGTGCCTATAAGGGATTCAATTTATGGAAATATGATCATGTCCCACACACATTGACATCAATTGAGACTCAAAATCCTCATGAGAAGCATGGTCTTGACTTCATTCTACCCAATAAGAAGAAATCCAAACAAACTACCCCCACCATTATTCAAGAAGAAATCCCTTCCTCACCAACACTCCCTCTACCTATGGATGAGGATGAGGACATCATCCCACCTAATTTTATTTTTCATCAACATGATTACCCTTGGCCCCTTGACTTATCAAAAGGAAGGAGTAACCATATCCATCCCTTTGACCCATCCTAAACTCTTGATAGATGACTCTCCTATCATTAACACTATTTAGTTTCAAGATGATGATGTTATTCTCACCTACCTTAGTGCACTATATTCCTCCATCCACAAATCCTTAGCTTTAGAAACCTCAACCATGTTGAATGAATCTACCACAAACATTGGCATAGGCACTCTAGATGAACCCCTATCATCAAACTTGGCCAAACTCTCATCCTTGAGGAATTACAAGACTTCACTACCTTCCTCCAAGACTGTAGTATTGCATTTTCCTGGTCATATGTTGACATGCTTGGTATTGACCTAGCCATCACCATCCACAACATTGTAACCAATCATGATGCCAAACTTGTCAATTATAAACTTCATCAAATTCACCCTTACATATTTTTCCTTGTCAAATAAGAGCTTCAATTCATTTTTCCATCAACTTTATTCAACCCATCGATTATCCCTAATGGGTTTTCAATATCATACTTATCACTAAAGCCATAGGGGGACTACATATCTATGTGGACTTTTGTGACCTAAATCTCACATACTAAAAGGATTACTTTATTCTACCTAGAATTAACCAAATCATTAATCTTATAGTAGGCTACAAGATGTTGTCTCTCATGGATGGATTCTTGATTTATAATCATATTTTGATTACCCTTAAATATCATCACAAAACTACCTTTATTACCCCATGGGGGACTTTTCATTATAGAGTTATGCCCTTGAGAATGTTGGTGTAACCTACCAACATGTCATGACATATATTTTCCATGACCTTATCCATATAATCATTGAATACTATGTGGATGACCTTATTGGGAAGTCCAAGCTTCGTAAAGACCATTTACCCATTCTCAAGATTATATTTGAGCAAATTATCCATTATCACATCTACCTTAATCTCAAGAAATGTATTTTTGGGGTCTTATTAAGAAAATTTCTTGGCTTCATAATTTCCCTTCATGGAATCAAATTTGACCTAGCCAAAATTAAATCCATCCTCAAGATGCTACCTCTAACCAATCTTAAACAAATATGTAGCTTGTAGGGGAAACTTCAATCCATTCATCACTTCATCTCCCAGCTCTCCAATTAGTTTCATCCATTCCACCACCTCTTGAAAAAGGATGTCTCTTTGAAGTGGAATATGAATTTTCAAAAGGCCTCTGATACACTCAAAAAATACCTACTATCTCCACCTATCCTTACACCTCTTAAGGATGACCGACCTTTATACCTCTATATATCTACCACAGACCACTCCCTAGGGCTGATGCTTGCCCATTAGGATAAAAAACATAAAGAAAAAGATGTCTATTACATTAGCCACACACTCATCAAATATGAGACTTGGTACACATATACCAAGAAACTATGTCTTTCCCTAGTCTTCATGGCCACCAAACTTTGTCACTACCTTCTTAACCACAAGATGTTTATCATAACCAATACTGACCCCCTAATATATATGCACTCTAAACCATACCAAACTATCATATGGCTAAGTGGTTCATGCTTTTAGTTGAGTTTGACCTTGAGTTCTTCCATTATAAGTAAATAAAGGGGCGAGTAATTTCTAACCAACTAACTGAGGCACCCCTAGTAAAAAATCAATTTCCCCCTCTTGAATTTCTAGATGAGTCTATCATAATCCTATCTCAAATATATTTCACCAATCAAGTAACCATGTTTTTTGATGGTTCCAAATGTTAGCATGGTGTGGGAGCTGGTATCATCCTTGTCCTCTTTATTAGTGAGCCACTTCCTTTTTCCTTTAAACTCAACTTCAAATGCACCAACAATGTGGCTAAGTATGAAGCCCTAGTAATAGGTCTCCAAACTTCCCTAACCTTAGGAGTCATAACAATCAATATCTTTGGGGACTCCTAGCTTGTGATGAACCAAGTTAGTGGCATTTACCAGTGTAAGAATGAAATAATGGAACTATATAGACAACTCATCACAAAACTCGTAGCCTTATTCAAACACTACCATATCCAAACCACTCCTTGATATACTAATAAGTTTCATGATACCATGGCTTCTCTTACCTCTTAAATCCCATCACCACCCTCAAAATTCAAACTATCCATCATTTTCCATCACCTTACCAAACCTTACTAGATCAAATAAGATATTCCAACCATATTTAGTGTGGAAGAAACTCTACCTAACCTTTGGTACTATCAAACCTTTGACAACTTTCACCTTGGCATAGGTCCCTTTGACCTCTCTAAGAACTCTTGTCGAGTATTTGTTCAAATCACCTCTTGTTATACCATTATGGGAGGAATCCTCTAAAAACAAGGCTTAGATGGCCTCTTATTCTACTGCCTCTATGGTCCATAAGCCTCTCATGCCATCAAAGAGACACATGATGGTATCTATGGGGTTCACTTTAGTGGCCTCATTGTGGCCAAGCATATCCTTCACTTGGGATATTACTGGCCTACCCCTAACCATGATTGTTGTGATTATGTAAAAAAGTGTGTCGAATGTCAACAACATGCTAATATACATCACACACTTGGTAATAGTCTTCATATTTATATAGACTTTTATCCCATCTCATAATGGGGTCTAAAATTTATTGGTGAAATCAACCACCACTCTTCAAAACAACATCATTCTATCATTACCACAACTAAATATTTTACCAAATATGTGGAGGCTATACCTCTTATCTCAATGAAAGATAAACATATTATCAAATTCATCACCCACTATATCATCTATCATTTTGGTGTTCCCCATAAGACCATCATTGAAAATGGTAATTCTTGAAAAAACAAACAAGTTCAAGTCCTTTTTGATGTATTTGGTATTAAACTTAGATTTTCATCACCTTATCACCCACAAGTAAATAGATAAGCCAAATCCTCTATTAAGAATCTTAACAACATGCTTACTAAAATGGTCAATGCCTTAGGTTGGGATTGGCACTTGCACATTCACTTCACCTTATGGGCATATCATACTAGCATATGAACCCCCACTAGTGCTACACCATTTTCTCTCATTTTTGGAGCTGACACCATCTTACCAATTAAAAGAAAAATACCTTCTCTTCACATATCTTTGCATCACCTCATTTTGAAAGATGATTACCATCAAGAATGCTTAGCCAAACTCAAGATACTTGATGAATATCATTTTTCCACTCTTTCACATCTTCATGTCTATCAAGAAAGAATTAAGAAAGCCTATAAAAAATACTTGAAAGTCTGATAATTCAACATTGGAGATCTTGTCCAAAGAAAACCAACATGTCACTAATATGGAGAAAAGCAAAAGGGGCAAATTTTCTTTCAATTGGCTTAGACCCTACATCATTACCCATAAGTATGGATCAAGATCTTATCATTTTTCTTCTCTCAAAGGAAAACCAAAACCTAAGCCTCTCAATGCTTTGCATCTATTCCCCTTTTATTATTAGATAGGGATCATGATCATCATTTGTCTACCTTGAGCTCTCCCCTTGAAATGACACTCATTTCCCTCTTTTTAGGAGTAACTGACTAAAACTAAATCATGTGGTTATCTATCAAAATTATAGCCTAATATTGAACTAGGGATACCATAGCTCTATCCATGACATGATTATCATAGTACTTCCCATCTCTTTGAGATTAGTTCTTATGGTCATTGTCACCTATACCTCCTTTTTTCCTACTTAACCATCATGTCAGCTTAGTTTTGCCTTCATAAAGGTAATCTATTGAGCATGTCTAAGAAATTCTATGTCAATAAAAATAAAATAAAAACAAAATGATTATCAAATATCAAAAATATACCATGGGTCACTCTTAGCATCCATAGACTACTCTCTTAAAGGATAGTTGTTGAAAACTTATTCTAAAATTGAAAAATTTAAGGTGGACTTCTCCCTTGAAGGAAAACTATCAAAATCATTCAAACTAAGTGCATAAAATTATATCACTCCCTTGAAGGATGGATAAGTAAAGAATTAGTCAATGCTATCAATATCTTATAAGCTTCCCACACTGATCAACTTCTTTGACCCTCAAGAAAAAAACAAAAGTAAAAGCAAAATTAATAGTAAAAGAATTTTGAAAGCTATAATTGGCTTTTATCATAACAATATTCTTGGAAATCCACAATTGGATCTCCTTAGTATACTTATCACATCAATCAATCTATACTTTCTATATGGACATAGACTTGTTTATACTACCTCTTTAGACACCATCTCACTAACGATTCCAATTTTACCATTGGATTGGTAAAGGCATATCCAATTTTGGGATTTGTGTTGGTCTTCACCAATGAAAAGAATCATGATATTTATCTTATCTTTTATTAGTTTATGTAAGCCGATCACTATGAACATGAATAATAAACATCACATCAAAAGCATGAACATCATGAGCTATGTCATCAAGTAGAAACATCTATTCATCAATGAGTCAAACACAATGTCAACATATCATAACAAACCATGAACATCAATCACATCATAACCCATGATCATGTCATTACACCATCAATAATATACACTAAATAAGTTGAGTAAAATATTAGGGCATATGCCATTTCCCATTTTACCCATATAAACATAAATAAAGTATGTATCCATCCATAACATATCATATCATGACCATGAGAAAAATCAAAACATTACATGCCTACACTAGTGAGTCAAATAACTATGAGCATCCATAACCATAAATCAAAAGGCATGAACATCACATAAACTATAGGTATTCATCATATATAAAACACCAAATGTCATACATCATATATGTAAAATCATTAAAAAAATAATACATGTCATAATGTGTTAACTCTCTCTCAAAACATATACATCTCACTACATCAACACATAGACCAGTATCAAAATAATACATCCAAATAATATATCTCAACATAATCAAGGGCTTACACCACTACCACTAGCCCCATTTATTCCTACACTTGTACCTGGGGGTGGTCCCCCTAGTACCCCTCCATATCCAACTATAGAATCCCACTACCTTAGAGTAGCTATCGATGGACCACTAGCCAAGATCATTGTGTATTTTTCATACCTCATATCTTAGGGTAGTTATTCTAATACCATTGACTCATAATATTTGATCTCCATCATAATAGCTAGAAATTGTGCTTAGGACACTATATCTAGTGACCTTCTTACTATTACTACACCAGTCTCAGCCCTCTACCTAAGTACATCTCTCTCACTTGTAATAGTGTTGAGATCACCCTATAATGCCTACACTCATCTTTATAGCATAGACACCTATCCCTATAAAGAAACCACCTATCCATATAAATGAATAACTTGGGCCTATGTTGTGATAAGTGATATTGATGCCTATCCATCTCCTTATGCCTAAGAATGTACTTGGGTTAGATCTACATCCATGGGCTGCTGAACCCCATCACCCTATCTAAATTCTACTATATCATACCTACCCTAGTACTAGGTTGCATAAACATCATCAATTCCTACATCATCAATAGGATCCCTCATTAGTATCTCCTCAAAATCAAGCATAAGCTCCTATGGTTGGGGTGTGGGTAACATAAAATCTTCCTCCTCTCTCTTGTACCTAGGGATATCAAGTGGGATCCCCTGAGCAAGCCTAAACTCTATTCAAACATGATCAAATAGGTGGAGCTCATCCTCACCCTCCCTATGGCCGTATATCCATTTCTAGTTTTGTAGACCTAAGGTGTGATATCTCAACCCTCCCCATTATGGCCACATGATTTAGGGCCTCCATATCACATCCTTGACTACCAGGCCATATAATGCCCCTTAGAATCACTCAATGTCTCTATCTCCTCCACCTACCCTTATCAAAGCTCCACCTCTCATCCATCATAGGAAGACCACTATATAATCCATCAAAAAATAACCCTCTACTAGTAATCTAATGGGTCTAAGTACTCGAATATGCTCAAAGGCCCAAAAATGAAGAACAAAGTTGACATTAATCTCATACTACCTTTGTTGTCTAAAACCCTAGAGCAATTGATATATTTATACTAATAAGAATGATGCCCAACTAAATATAGTCCTCCCCAATAGCATCTCAATAAGCACACCTAATAATTTTATAGGAAACTACCCATGAACTAAGTCAAGTATCATAAACACCATCAATGCCATCATCATAATTAGGCATTTGTCTACTATATCCATATATTATAATGGGTCATAGCCAAACCTTCCTACATGCTATCATGCCTAAGTATGATCATCACCATAGATCATCTCCATCAGATCATTTACCTCTTCACCCTCCATCTGATATACTACCTCTCCTCAAATTTGTAGATGCATGATCCTATGCACATCCTCTAGTAGGATGGTGATCTTTCCCATTGGTATCCAAAACATGTTCATCATGAGGACCCATCTCTCAATGAGTATAACAATCATCATAGGGTATCATGGTAGATGTTTATAATGTCTCATTACACCTAAGACCACATCCTCCATGTGTAACCACTCATCTATAGTCATTGCATCTCATACCTTAGCAAAGAGAGCTGGTACCTAATCTCTCAACTTAATCTACTCTCTAGCCTACAAGAATAGCATACAACACTATATTTTTAGTGTTTCACCTAACACTAAGTACTAATTTTTGACCTAACATTACCCTACCTCATTTCCATTTTATCCCATCTACCTACCTATCCTAGCTAGGCACATCCATATCACTCAACTATAATGCCCAAAAAACATACATTTTTACACCTCTACCTAAGTAACACAAACCAAAAAACAACCTTAGTCCATGCCCTCAACCATTGATGGTTCCTTAACCATCACTAATTACCTAGGGATGGTTATCCCCTTAGGTTTGATTAGTAACAATAAATTTGAATTATTTTCAGTCACTATCTCCATCCTAGTGGTGGAGACTCAAACCCTAGACCTCCTAAATTTAACCATGCAAGCATCCAAACTATCTCAAAAACCTAATAAACATAAATATCTATTCAAACATGCCACCCCTAACCCCCCATTTTAGAATCAAACACTACCTAAGCATGATTTACCCATATTTCAATCTTACCCAAACCCTATCTAATCCCTAACTTGGGATTTAGAGGATGAAAGCCTAAATAGAAAAATCCCTTACCTTTTTACAAAAATAAAAACCCAACCTAGATATCAATTTTAAAAACAAAAAACACTCCATACCTCATTTCAAGAGTACTATCATGGCTATATGCCTTACCTAACCACTCCACTACATCCTCAACCTACCTCTATTGTTTATATCCTCACTTGGAAAGTACACCACTAGCTTGCTTTGACATCAACAACCTTAGCCCACCATGCACAAAAATAAAAAACAAATCACCAAAGCACAAACACAAAAGTCAAATATGTGAAAATGACATTCACTTTTTATTTTTACCTTAGAAAATTTTAGGGTTTACCCTGACCATCACTGATCAAGGTGACCAACACTAGTTGAACCTTGGGACATTACCCTAATCATCATTGATTAGGGTCCCTACCTTAATTTTTTATCACCTACTAACAACCAGCCTAGTTGCTCACTCATATCTTTCCCACATGAGAAGAACTACATTGGCCTAATATTTTGATAGATATTTCATCTACATAACTATATAGGTAGCATCCACATGCCTTAAGCACATGGATTTAGCTTAGCCATGACCACCAACCTCATCACCTCATTGATAGTCTATTTTAACCTATTTGACATGCAACTTTGTGACACCTTTTTTCTTGGTCTTTTGACTATAGTGATAACATTACCATGTTGAACTTTTCTATTTTACACCACCTCACACATATTGACCCACTTGTGTCTCAATGGGAGCACTTCCTACCTTGGATACCCACTAGATACACAAAGATCACTTAGGAGACTTATGTTTATGAGTTTTCCTAGCTATCATGCCTATAGGTGGTCATGTAGTTCACTTGCCACTTATCCTCCTTAACACTAACCCTTACTTTTTACAAACTTTGGCAACCTAGTCTATGCATGATCTTGGATATTATACCATTTTGTTACATTTTTTGTGCAAGTTTGCATCACACATGCCCAACCCTTATTTTTTTCACCTACCTCATGACCTACCATCTACCTATTATCAAACTTGTACCCACCTACATTTCACCTCACCATCCCCTAGTTTAAGAGGGGAACACCTCCTCCTACTCTTAGACCAAGTAGATCTAGAGCCAATCTCTATTTTTGTTTTAGTGTGTGTTCACACAAGCTACATAACTAAAAAGGTCAAAATATGGACACTAGAAATATGCACACCTATGATTCTGAATGTCTAAAATACCCCTGAATGTACCTAGCCTATTTACCTAATCTAGAGTCAAGTTAGTAACTTGTTTGGCATAACTCACCTTTTTACCCATTGTAACCTATCTTTTTCTGAGGTCCTCAACTGGTGATGGTCACCCTAACTAGTAATGGTTAGGTTGGACAACCTGGAATCCACATGTAGATTACATGCAAGCCACCACCTTGGTTTTCTAAATATGAAAGTCTAAACCTAGTTGTGAGCCTTTTTGCATGGATGACTTATATTTAGAAGCCTTCTCCAAGTCTAGTTTGGACAACCAATTCCACCTCTTGATTGTTCCTATAAAATATTTGCTTGGGAGGTCAAACCATCTATAATTATTATCAATATCTATTTGTGTCAAAAATATCTTATTATAGGTCAATTAGGTCAATCTGCATTATCAAGTGCTATCAGCCATCACATAGGGAGCCTACTTGCCATCGACTCTCCACTAAGTTCGTAAGTACCATTATGCTATTAGAATCAACCTAGATTCCACTAATAGGAAAATATAAATCAACCACCCATCAACTAATTTATAGTAAGATAAGTATTCATTTTCTTGTATTCTTTTACCAAGTTCTCATTCCAAGCCTAAGTTATCTCCTAGAATCTACTTTTCAGATCTTGTTAATCAACAAACCCAAACCCTAGTTTCACTTGTAGGTTCACTGATAGGAAATCAATGATGGTTATTTGATCAGTGATGATTACCCTTGATCAATGATGGTTGCATGTTTAGTGATGGTCACATATGACACCAAAAAATAAAAAACTAATCTAACCCTCTTACACCCAACTAAATTCATTTTTCTATGTTATTACCTATTCATAGGACCATTTATAATTTTTTGAGCCATACCCCAACCTATTATCACTAGTATTAATCAGATCATTTCTAGTCTCTTTTCTAAACAAGCTTTTCTTGTATTCAATTTTAGTAATCTTATATTATTAATGCAAGTACACTCTTTCCAATTTTATCAACTTAATTATTAAAAATAGGTGGATTGATATCCCTTAAGGAAGATCTTGCTTCTAATATCTAGCTCTTGCTAGGCTATCCACCTTACTATTTGTTTAATAAACAAGTTCACTTTAGTGTTTTCTTATTTGTAGGTATTCCTCCCAAGCTAAAGAGGGTCTCTCATAATCTTCTAATTTAATGTGTGCACAAAAAAATAGGTATTCCTACCAAAACTCATATTGAGTTTCTTTTCTCTCTTTCTTTAGAACTTAAGTGAAAATTTATATGAAATAAAAAGTGATGATAAGGTTATGAATTTTCTTACTAAAATTAAGTAAATTAAAGTTCAGTTAGATTGTTGTAACCATAATTTGATTTAAGATCAAATAATTTATTTTATAATTCAATTAAATATTCATGAAAATTTTATAAATTTTATGTCTATTCTAAATTCTAAGTATCAAACTAAGCAAGATATCCTTGACCTTACCACTTTATCTACTCTCCTAATTTAAGAAGATAAAGTTATGACTAATTTTGATTATAAAGAAAATGCCACTCAGGAAATTATCACATTAAATAATGTTTTTTATAACAATAATAACCAAAAATCTAACCTTAATTATACTTTTGGCTCAAAGAAGAAAAATAAATCTAGTAGTAATAATCATAAACCTAAGTTCAATGTAAATTATAATGTGTTGTAAATAAGGTCATAGAAGGGAAACATGTTATAAAAATAAGGATAGAGTTAATGTTGTCACTTGGATTTGTACCTATTGAGGAGATGCCTATCTCTCCTCATCTAAGTGGCACAATGTAAACATCTCTCTTGTTGTGGGTAACAATTTGTTGAGATGAATCTATAGAAGGGCTAGTTCCCTTGATGCACTCTTTAAAGTAATTTATTACCTATCAACTTTGGATGAAAAGGGTATATAAAAACAACTCAAAAAACTAAAAGGTGATGCACCAATATTTAATCTCCTCCTATTTACTAAAATTATACTACTTAGAGATAAACAAAGCTTCCTTCACTCAAGACTCACAACTCAAGATGGATTATCACCTCAATATTTCATAAGTTAGGTTCAAGAGGTATTTGAATGCTTAGGAAGGTAATGGGTGATTAATTTTGGGAATATAGTCATAAAACACTTTTAAGACACACATAAACTTAAGAGATAACACTAAAAAAGACTTGTAATAAATACTCTTTTGTACATTGGAGAACAATTAAGGTTAATATGCTATAAAAAATGATCTTCTACTAGACACTACCAACAAGATTACATCAAAACTCAATTGTATATCATGTAGGTAAGTAAATTAACTTTTTTTATTACTTTAATATATATTAAATTACAAAATTTGTGAAGGTTTCACCATTAACCAATGAAGGCTACCAAAAAGAGTTAAAAGAGTCAATATTCATATCCTTTGAGAGAAGAGATAGATAAGGGAAGTCTAAAGGTCACATAGACACTTTCCAATATGAGTAAAGGGGTTAAAATTTGCATGATAAATAGGTATGTAATGAACCATGCAATTTTATTATGACCAAGTGACCATAAAAGTCATGAAACTGATGAAAAGTGACATAAAACTCTTAATCTTGGCTTAGAAAATTGCCTTTATAATTTGAACCTATTTGAACATCCAAACACTAACTAGGGATAGGTGTTATGATTTGGATAAGATATAATGCCTTAAATCATGCATTTCCATGCGTTTTTTGCATTCCTACTCATTTAGAAACTCGTAGAAGGCAACCATCACTATCTATAGTCTAAAAATCTCTTTTTTCAATCACCCCTCACACTTGGCCTCAAAATTTTCTTTCATTTTCCATGAAAATCCATTTTATATAGTTAATTACACTTTTAAAGACCATATATAGCCTTAGAGGCATTAGGCATGCTTTAAAAAGGCTCACACTTGGTGTTTTCACCCTTCTCACCCTTGTGTCCACTATGCCAATTTTGATTGGCTGAGATGAAGGTAACTGTCTAAAAAATTAAAATATTTTAGCAAGAATTAAATGACCATGAGGGGTTATATCAATTCTATATACTTCATCTAAACTTGATTTCATCTTCTCAAACCTCCTAGAACCTTAAAAACACTAACAATGATAAAAAAATACCCTATTTTGCATGCTATCCATATAATTACATATATCTCATCTTGGTGGAAGATATACTTATGGATTAATATTAAATTAAAATATATTCCATTATCAAAATATGTCATTTTGATAACTCTCCAATCTTATTTTCTCCTTCAGGTACTGACTAAGGGTTTAGTAAGGTTTTAGGCAGTTTTTGGTCTTAAGATTTATTCATAAAACTTTGACATTGAACTTGACACTAAATGCCAAAAAATTGATTCCAAGGGACCCTGATGACACCCCCCTATTTTTTTTCTCGCATGCAAATCCTTAGAAAATATATGAGCATTTGAAAACACCTCATCAAGCTTGTCCTTCCTTTTCTTGTATGCTTGTATTCTCTTTAGGATATAAATGGATTTATTATAAGTAAAAATAAATAATCTAAGTTAAAAATGGTCCATAGTCACCTGCATAATATTCCTCAATCATCTTTATAGTCCACCAAGATCTATAAATGAAGATGGATCCCTAATTGGTTCTAGGTCTCCTCAAGGCCTAATAGGTCTAATAGATAGCCTATTAGATTTGGATGTTGAGACTGATATATCATAGGTAGATTGGTTTATTATGAATTTTAAAATCCCATTTTATCTTACAAGAACATTTCATAACCCCCCAATCACCCTTCTTCATCTTCTTATCTCATTCACCAACTAGACCTAGTGGAAACTTACCTACTTGGACTATATGCAAGTGGAATTTTGGTCATAGAGAGATATTTAATATTGATATAGTACTTATAATAACTTATTAACCTTAATTAACCTTAAAAAAAATTCCATGAGGTTTAAAAATATCCATATCAAGTCCTTTGCTCATTTCCCCCTCACTAGCTCACTTTGCCAAAACTTGATTTTATTGGACTAGTTGACCTCTGAGACAAAACCATGAAGTATAGACCTTATCCATTAGAAAAAGTGAATATTTTTTTTTATTTTTTTTAATTTATTATTATCATATTTATTGAAGGTTTTTTCTTTATTCCATGGTTTAGGTGTCTAAGCAGCTCCAAATGCTTGAAAAAGGCCTTTAAAAAGCTTGTTTCTTGCATATTTTCCTTCATTCCAAGAATGACTCTTCAAGTCTATCTCCAATGATCCTAGGAATTCCTAACATGTTAATAATATATAATTAATTATAATTTATCTTTAAATTCACCTAAAAAATCCATTTCTTCTTGAATTATCATTCTTACTTATTGAGCAAAGAGCTCCCTAATGCGATTGTGTGGATTGATAACTTTGGCTAAGTAGGGAAAGAAGATGATCACCTTGGCATAATTTTGGGGTTGTTTAAAAACTATATGAACTATCATGAACCATTATAAAATTATTTAACCATCCATTCTTCCTTATACAAGTCCATGTCCCACTTTACCCTTATTAGCTTTTACCTTGTTGTAAGTGC
This sequence comes from Torreya grandis, assembly GCA_037957365.1. Taxonomy (NCBI): domain Eukaryota; kingdom Viridiplantae; phylum Streptophyta; class Pinopsida; order Cupressales; family Taxaceae; genus Torreya; species Torreya grandis. The sequence continues at coordinate 2,011,321 of JARHVA010002893.1, read as the reverse complement.
ATACAAGGGTCTAAAGGACCTGTGTATGTTTACATCTCCTTTGGAGGAGTCTTATGAATCCAAAAACATTAATATTGATGTGAACACTCACTCCTTTATCATATTTTATTTCCCATACCCTACCAAGTCACTTTTAACCTTCAAGTTGGTTTCTCTACTTGTTGACTAGGACACATGCTTTTTAAGGCTTGCTTGTAGGTGTAACTACATCATGAGACCTTATCTATGATGTTTTGTAATATAAATTGAGCCCATATTGGTCATATAGTTCATATTTAAACATGAATTCACATTTTTAAGTATATTAAATAATCAAGAAGGCATCAAGATTGGGGTTATTGTCTCATACCCTGCTGGACTAAGACAACCCTACTTGTAGGTACATATGCTTATAATGGGCTTGTTCATGATGCTAAAAGACTCTTATTAAAACAAATTGAAATAAAAATATAAATGGTTGATATTTAATTCAAACTAATATTCCTAAAAACACCATTTGAACATCAAAAATATGGTCACTATCATAAACTGATATGCTCTACCTGTAGGGCCTACTATAGGTGTTCATAGCCCTATCCATTTGTTCATAATGTTTATAAACTTCCTTGAACCATGTTTAGGGTCATAAAAAATCCATAATAATCTTAGGTTCACTTATATTCTTCCATCAAACATAAAAATTTGCTCTCTTTGCTATGACTAAGAAACTTGTTATAGGTGTGCATTTCTTCATACAAGGGACACCTGTAGATTGCCATGGAGGTTATAAGGGAACATCTAAATACTTTTTTGCTTACCTTAAAATCATTTTAACTCACCCCATCAGTATACCCATCTTAGTCATGATATTTTTATCAATGTTTCTCCTTTGGGTGACAAAATACCATTCAAGCCTTAGACCTGTGCTTTTTAAGATACTTTGAGGCTAGTAACTCCCACCTTATATTAACCTTTTGGCCCCCATTCTTGGTAGAGATATTTTATATGTTAAGGAATATAGGATTAACTTATATAGATACCTCATAATACCATGAAATCATGTTTTAATATATTCACAAGAAGTCCCCTAACATCTATTTTGTTATTTTAGGGAAAGCTTCCCTAAACTTAGTCCTTTGTCTTCAAATATGATTCCACACTTCCTCTTTCCCTTTAGACACTTTATATGAGCTTGTCATTGACTAAATACCATAAGGAAACCTTAATTATGTGTCTAATTGTTTCATCATCTCCATGAAATCACTTTAGTAACCTGCTCAACCACCTGTAGGTGGATGCTTTGGTAAATCAATAGTGAGCTAGATATGAACAATATGGAAATTTCTATGAAAGTGAACTTTATATGATTCCATCAAGAATTCCAATGCAAATATATAAATAATAATATTTTTTTTTAAATATTTTACCCTTTCACACCTTACTATGACGTCAACAAGGCCCTATAGGTGTGCATTAGGATGTTTTGTATAGGTAGGGCATGGACTTGGGCAAGAACATGTTAGGGAAAAGCTTCAAAACCACTCAAATGTATTTTTGAACCTTCAAGTAAATGGTATACATCAATATCACCCTTAAAACATCTTTAATACACCATTTCCAACATGATAATCACTCTCATATATGTACAATAGAGTAAGTATGAGCATTAAATGACTGTTTTAGCAAGGCAAATGAATTTGTGACCACACTTACAACTTCCCCAAACATCTAAATAGACTCTTTAAATTTTTTTATGGATTTTAAAATAATAATACCTTAATTATCACCCTTGTAATAAGTTAATAAAATCTATACAAGTGACTACAAGTGAAGCTAAGCATGAAGTTGACAATGGAGGAAGACAAGCTTGTAAGCTACTCAAAGGATGACATGATGAAATCAAAACATGGAAGGAGGTGTTACTATGACCTTAAGACTTGTGGAACACCATTTCATAGATAAATAAGACCTTTATAAGAGGAAAACACTTAGTAAACAATAAGCACTTCGGTTGAAATTGCACATGGTGATAACTTCTTGCATCATGGAGTAATTTGATCATCTAAACATTATGAAACATGAAAATAAGAATGGAGACCATCTAATAAGGAAAAAATAATAATTTGGAGCCAACATCACCAATTTTTTTGTATGAATTTGACCAAAATAGGGAAAAACCTATAGGGTGCATGAAACAACTACCATAAAAGTACAATTAACTTTATGAGGATGGTTCATTAAGCACATGTTGAGTATGGAGCCCTTTAGGGATATCATATGAACATAAGGATATATTTTTGGGGCATAGAGAGCTAAAAAAAAGTGGGGACAATAGTTTTCCATACTCCACATTTTGTGGAACCTTACTCCACATGTGAGTGGAATATTCTTTGTATTTCTAATTTCTATGTTTCCATATTTTATGGAGTTAGTTGTTAGATGGATATTTTCCATGTTAACTTCCTTTCATCTTAGGGAGTTATTTTTTTATTGGAAAATGGAATGCCTTCCTTATTTCAAATAGTTGGTTGTGATCACATGTCCTTAAAAAATGTACCTTTGGAGGAGGATAGATAAACTTGGCATGTTATTTCTTGATGAAAATTTTGGATAAGCTTTCTTAGGTGGAATTGAGGTGTATCTTAATGGATAATGCTTATCTTGGATAAGCACAGTGAGTTTCTCCTCATTTGGTAGATTTTCCCTTAGTTTTGTATATATACAGGTATGATGTGACCTTTAAAGGTTGATGGTTTATTTGTAGGGTATGGCTTTGAGGATCAAAGTCAAAGTATAGATGTTTCTGTAAAGTGTAGGTGTTTATTACAAGGTGTGGTATAATATATTGTGAGATATAGTATTGTGCAGGTGTAGGTGAAAGTGCAATATTTCATTTGTGTAGTATTTCTACAAGAGATATTCTATCTCTATGAGAGTTCATTATAATCTTTTTTTTATTATAGTTTTATTTGAGGACTTTCTTGGTAGATGTAGCCCACATTGGGTGAACCATGGTAGATCTGTGTTATGTGTGATTTTTATCTAGTTCTCTTCATTTATGCTTTCATAATAACTATGATTTGAGGAATGTTTTTGTGATTCATGATAGTGCATAATTTATATCTAATTTATGGTCATATTCAATCTATTTTAAAGTTTTAATTCCTAACAACTGGTATCAAATCCATTGGTTGTGTTTTCCTAAAGTGGTAAATCATAGGAAAGATTATTAGCTTGAGTGGGAGCTATGGGAGAAGAGATCAGATTTAGGGTTGATAAGTTTGATGGTAATAATTTTTGTTTATGGAAAATGTAGATGGAATATTACCTATATCAAAAGGAACTTCATCTCCCCTTGGAGGGGAAAGAAAAACAACGTGCAAGTATGAGTGATGTGGATTGGTCATTGATTGATAGGAAGGCATTGGGAGCCATATGGTTATGCCTTGCATATTATGTTGCATTTAGTATTTTTGATGATAAAAATACAAAATATCTCATAGATAAACTTGGAAAGTTGTATGATAAACTCTCTACTTTTAATAAAATTTTTCTTATGAAAAGATTGTTTAACATGAAAATGTCTGAGAATGGTTAAATTGATAATCATCTAAATGATTTTAATATGGTTTTAAGTATGCTCAATTATATTGGAATTAAGTTTGGTGATGAAGTTATAGATTTTTTGATTGTGTCCTTTGCCTAATAGTTGGGATAGTTTGGTTATGGATGTGAGTAATACAGTCCCTGCCAATGGAATCTTAAATTTTGAGGATGTTATAGGTGTGATTCTTAGTGAGTAAATGTGAAGGAAAAGCACTAGTGAATCATCTTTAGGTAATGTTTTATCTATTGATAATAGAGGGATGTCAAAGGACAAGATCAAAGGTAATCATGGAAAGTCAAAGGGTAGATCTAAGTCCATATTTAAATCCAAGATGATATGTTGTCATTGTGTAAAGAGTGGACACTCAAAGAAGGATTATTGGTCACTTCATGATAAGAATGCCAAAAAGGAGGAAATTAATGAGGTAAATATGACATCAAGGAAATAATTTCAAGATTCCTTAATTATTTATATGGATAGTTTTTTTTAGTCTTGGGTTTTAGATTTAGGGGATTTTTTTCATGCCACTCCACATAGGCATTATTTTACTAATTATGTTCAAGATAATTTATGACATGTTTATCTTGGTGATGATGAGCCATGTAAGATAGTATGGAAATGTTGTGTTTAATTTAAAATATAGAATGGGAACACATGGCTACTTAAGGATGTTAGACACATGCTTATGTTGAGATGAAATTTGGTTTCAATGGGGCAATTGGGCAGTAAGGGTTATTCGGTATTGTTTACTATATATTATTGGAAAGTTACCATAGGTGCTATTATGGTTTTGAGAGGTAATAAAATTGGTACTTTATATTTCACTAGTAGTGTTGATTTTTATGATTTAGTTAATGTAGATGTAAATTCAACTATGTGGCACTACAAGCTCAGTCATATGAGCCATAAGGGCATGGAGATCTTAAAAGACAAGTTGCCTAGATTAAAAGGCATAGATCTAGACTTTTATGAGAATTGTGTGTATGGGAAATAGAAGTGGGTTAAGTTATTTAAGGTTAGACCCATAAAGAAAGAGCACAAGTTAGAGTTGGTACATTCAAATGTATGGGGACCAAATCAGGTATATTTTATTAGTGGATTCAGTTATTATGTTACTTTTAATGATGATGTAACTAGGAAAGTTTAGTTTTATTGCATTAAAAATAAATTTGATGTATTTGACACTTTTAAGAAATGGAAATCCTTGGTTAAGAATAAAATAGTTCTCAAGTTGAAATGCCTTAGATCAGATAATGGAGGTGAGTATTGTAGTAATGCTTTATTTGCTTGTTATTCTAAAAATTGAATATGTAGGCAAAGGATGGTTATAAGAACTCCATAGTAGAATGGGGTATCTAAAAGGATGAAAATAATAATAATGTAATGTGATAAGAGCATGAGGTTACATGTATGGTTGCCTTTACAATTTTGGGTATAAGTAGTTAACATGGAAGTACATCTGATTAATAGAGGACCTTCTATGCCTTTAGATGGAGGCATTCCTAAATAATCTTAGTCTGGTAATAATGGTGATTATTATTTTCTTAGATTCTTTAGATGTGAGGATTTTTATCTCATTAAGAAAGAGTATATGACCAAGATAGAGGCAAAATCAAAGAAATGCACATTTGTTGGTTATGGTGAGGATGACTTTGGTTTCCATTTATGGAGAATTAAAGATAAGAAAATATTTCAGTTTAGAGATGTAGTCTTTAATTAAAAATTCATGTATAAGGATCATTTGTAGGAACAAAAACAAGAATAGAAAGAGTACATAGTATTGGATGATATTGTGGATAGAAAAGTATCTAATGATTCAGTTTAGGAACCTTCTACATAAGGACCCCAAATTCCTATGGTAAGAATGTCTTATAGGGTAATAATAGATCCTAAATGCTTTTATCCTTTTTTAAATTATTTATTACTCACTAATAATGGATAACCAAAGTGTTATGAGGAAGCAATGCAAGTAGATGCTAGGATTAAATGGGAACAAGCCATGGATGAAGAGCATAGATCTCTCATAGATATCCAAAGATTGGATTTGGTAAGGCTACCCAAGGGCAAGAGTGCATTGCCAAACAAATGGATTTTTAAAATAAAATAAGAGGATAAAGGGAGAAAAAGGTATAAGTCTAGAATGGTGGTCAAGGGGTTTACACAAATATTAAGTATAGATTTTAATGAGTTTTTCTCTCCTATTTTAAAAATGACTTCTTAGGACTAATCTTGGTTTAGTTGTATTTGAGGATTTGCACTCAGAATAGTTAGATGTGAAAATTGATTTTCTTCATGGTGATTTGGATGAAGAGTTGTATATAAAGCAACCACAAGGATATGAGCTCAAAGGGAAGGAGAACTATGTGTGCATATTAAAGAAGAGCTTGTATGCCCTAAAACAAGCTCCATGGCAATGGTATAAGAAATTTGATTATTTTATGTTTGAATAATAATATCAAAGGTGTAATTATAATCATTGCATGTACATAAAACATTTTGATGCTGTTTATTTTATTATTTTGTGCTTTTATGTGGATGAATTGTTAGTTTTAGTAAATAACATACACCATATTCATATACTCAAGAAATAACTTAGTGACTCCTTTTCTATGAAGGATTTGGGTATTGCAAGAAAATACTTGGTATGAGGATTACTCTTGATAGGAAGGAGAGTAAGTTGATATTATCCCAATTAGAGTATGTGAATAAAGTCTTGTAAAGTTTTAGCATGTTGGATGCTAAATCTATTGGTACTCCTTTGGCAGGCCACTTCAGATTATCAAAGGAGTAGTGTCCCAAGATGGAATATGAAAAGATTAAGATGTCCAAGGTACCTTACTCATAAATAATTAGTAGTTTTATGTATGCCATAGTTTATACTAGGCCAGATATTGCCCAAGTAGTGGGAGTTGTGAGTAGGTATATGAGTGATCTTGGTTATGAGCATTAGTAAGCTAATAAATGGATTATTTAGTATTTGAGAGGAACCATGGATTTTTCATTATGTTATGGTGGATTAGATACAACTTTGTGTGGTTAGTGGACTTGGATATGGCAAGGAATATTGATAGTAGGATAATTATGATAGGGATATATTTACTATTAGAGATACATCGATTAGTTGGATTTTTATGATAAAAAAGGTTGTGTATTTTTCAATTATAGAGATAGAGTATGTTACTACCACAGAAGATAACAAGGATATGATTTAGTTACAATATTTGTTTTGAGACTTGGGTTATGATCAAGAAGTTGGTAGACTACATATTGATAGTTAGAGTGTTATTCATTTGGCAAAGAACTCTGCTTTCCACTCAAGGAAAAAACACATTTAGTTACATTATCACTTCATCAGGACAAATTTGGAGGAGAACTTAGTGAATATAGAGAAGATTAATAATAGCCAAAATTATGTAGATATGATGACTAATGTGGTCACATTGGACAATTTTAGACTATGCTCAGATTTGGTTGGCCTTAGTGGTTATGGAGCAGTGATAGATTCTATTCAAGAGAAATGGTCTCCAAGTGGGAGATTATTGAGTGTGGATCCCTTTGGAGATATCACATGACCATCAGGATATATTTTTAGGTCCTAGAGAGTTCCACAAATGTGGGGAGTGCATTTTTCCCTACTCCACCTTTTATGGAACCTTGCTCCACATGTGAGTGGAATATTTTTTATATTTATAATTTTTATGTTTCCATACTTTGTGGATTTAGATGTTAGATGAAAAATTTCCATGTTGAATTCCTTTATCTTAGGGATTTGTTTATTGAAAAATGGAATGCCTTCCTTGTTTCAAAGAGTTGGTTGTGATCACATATCCTTGGAAAATGTGCCTTTGGAGGAGGAGAGATAAACTTGGCATGTTCCTTCTTAATGGAGCTTTTAAATAAGATTGATTAGGTTGAATTGAGGTGTCTCTTAGTGGATAATTATTATCTTGGATAATAATGGTTATTTTATCATCATTTTGTGGATTTTCCCTTGGTTTATTATATATATAAGTGTGGTGTGACCTTTAGAGGTTGATGGTTAATTTACAGGGTGTGGTTTTGAGAATCAGAGTCAAAGTGTAGATGTTTTTGAAAAGTGTAGGTGTTTATTTTAGGGTGTGGTATATCATATTTTGAGATATAGTATTGTGTAGGTGTAGCTGAATGTGTAACATTTCATTTGTGTAGTATTTTCTATAGGATTATTCTATCTTTGTGAGAGTTCATTGTAATCTTGTTTTTTAATTACAGTTTTATTTGAGGACTTTATTAGTAGATGTAACCCAAATTTGGTGAACTATGGTATATTTGTGTTATGTTTTATTTTTATCTTGTTCTCTCCATTTGTGCTTTCATTATAAATTTTATTTGAGGAATGTTTTTATGATGCATGCTAGTGCATAATTTAGATCTGATATATGGTCATATTAAATATGGTTTAAAGTTTTAATTTATAATAGAAAAACCTACCATTTAAAAAAAAAATTATATGTAAATGAAGTTATATAAGTTTAATATAACCTCGAAAAATCATTTGAATTGAAACATCTTTAGCTGTCCATATTAATCAAAAACCTAAAAGTCACTTTTGTGTGTCTAAGAAACCAAGAAAGGTGGAGAATGGTTTTGGCCTCAAAATGAAAATTATAGAGTGAACCAAACATTAGTATGAGTGTTAATAATTTTAAGGGGACCTCTATGATCTTCTCCCATGTGGCACACTTCCCCATGAGTTGTACAAGTGCCTTTTCCTCCCTTTTCAATTAGTTTTTGTAGTTTTACTTAGATAACCTACAATATTCCAATGAAAATGACATCCTTGATGGTTATACTGACCTATTGGATGTTTTAAAAGAAAATAGGACACCTAGGCACCTTGGTAACCTTGACACTTACATTAATGACCCTTAAAAGCACATAAAATGACCCCTAGTTGACAAAGTGACTAATATAACTAAGACTCAGGCCAAGATGACCTTAAATGACATAAAATAACATGAAATACACTCTATTAAAATATATTAGGCCTTATAAAAGTATTTAAAACAATTTTTTTACCTAGGGGTGGCTTAATTTAACCTAAAATTCAAGCTTAGTCAATAAATTGGTGACTCATAGGGGTGGTATGCCTGCTATATTAAGGACCAATAGCCTTATCCTATCATGGACCAAGGGAGTCATTGAATTATTGAATACAACTATCAAATAATTTCCTAAAACACAAACAAAACAAACACACCACACCAAGTAAATATAAGATAAAGCAAGACAAAAATAAGACTCACACATGTGCATAAGCACTTAGGGAAAACAAGGGAAACAACAAACTATGTATAGAGAGAGGAGGAAATTAGTAGTAATTTTTGATATATATCCCATTGAATATTATATGAAGCTCCTCTCCATCCAACTTTGAGTGTTGGAAAGCATTGTGTTGCTTGCATTAGGTGCTAACATAAGGGCCACTCCATAAAGCATCCAACTTTGTGTGTCTTCCAAGATTATCCCTATCTTAATCCTAATTTAGAACAATGTCTCCCTATTTTAAACTCCTTAGCATGGATTTATTGTCAAAATATCTATTTTTTTGATCTTGGTGAGCTCTCATAGCTTGCATATCTTGATCTTTTGTCTCCTCAAACTCTATCAACTCACACAACTTGACTTCTATGCTTTCATTTTCCATCAATTCTAGTTGATAAGTGAGATCCAAGGTTGGTAGCTCAATTTAAATAGGTATTATAGGTTATCTCCCATAAAAAAGTGTGTATGGTGAGTTTCCAATGGTTCTTTTTGGGTCGATCCTATCAGCCCAAAGAGTTGTCTTCAACTTGGAATGCCAAGTCCTTTGGTTCTCCTCCATTTTTATCTTTATGATTCTGATTAGATTTTTGTTGGTGGACTCAACTATTCCATTCCATTATGGATAATATTTGGAAGAATTACTAAGATAGATTTCATGTTTCAAATCCCATTCACTTGTCTTCATCCCAAGGAAAGCCAATAAATTATATAAAATTATTATTGAAGGAGCTCCAAACCTTGTCATTATGCATTCATAGAAGTCTAGAACTAAACTTTAATTTTATTCTTTGAGAGAAAAAACCTCTATGCACCTTGAAAATTAATATTTAGTATTCAACACCCATTTATGACTAGCATTAGATGATGGGTTGATTAAATCCAAACCCCATTACACAAAGGGTTGATCAACCTAAATTAGATGAAGAGGTAAGGCAAAAAAAATTGTTTAACATCAAATAGAGCATAATTTTAACACTTATTTACCTAAGCATGGGTGTCTTTGAATAAATTATGCCAAAAGTATCCAACTCTCATAATCTTAGCAGTTATGGTTCTTAGACCAAAATGACCACCAACTAGTCCATCATGAAACTCAAACAAAATTTTATCGATATAATATAACTAAACACACCTCAATAACACACCTGATAATTCATTTTTAAATAACACTCCATCAACAAGTACATAAGGAATGGATCCTAATCTAAAGTACCTTCTTCTAGCTCTATCAAGGCCTTGTGGACGCTCACGAGTTTGAAGAAAATAGATCATATCTTGTCTCTAAATCCACATTGATGAAGGTGAATATATCATAAGGTCATCATAGAGTGATAAAAAACCTCATTTTGTTCTTTCAAATCTGTATCAAGATGCTCACATAACCCCTTTCATTTGATTGGCTTGGTTGTCTTGATTTTTACATCATACTCCATCACTTTTATGATCCAACCAACCCTTTCTTCATTTAAATCTCTTCTCAAAAAAAAACATTTGAAACTAGTATGAGGTAAAAATATGTTAATGTTTTTGTTAAATAACATATTCCTAAACTTATTTAGACTTATAACAACTGAAAGTACTTTCTCTCAACATAGGTGTATCTTACCTCATAGACTTCCAAACCTTGACTAAAAAATGCAATGGGCTGCTCCAAGTTTTATTTATTTGATTGATTAATCATCGTATATATTACCTCCTCATTTTAAAATGTGTATAATTTAAAATCCTTTGATAAATTAGTAATTTCAAGAGTTGGAGCTTGGGCAATGGCTTGTTTAATCTCTTCAAAAATTTCCTTCCTTCTTATAGTCTATGTGAAAACTGCATCCTTAATTAGTATAGAGGTTAGAGGATTAAATAAATTGGAAAAGACTAGGAATGAATCTCCTTATAAAATTAATTTTCCCAAATAAACATTCCAAACCTTTATTGTGTTTAGGCAAAGCCAATGCCAAGATTGCATTGACCCTTTCAGGATCTATGGATAAGCCGTTCTTAGAGATAATGTATCCTAAAATTTTGACTTATGGATAGAAAACACACAATTATTTGGGTTAAGAGATATTTCAAACTCTCTAAATATCTCAAAAAAATTCCTAAGGTGATTCAAGTGATCCTTTGCATCCTTATAAAAAACTATGATATCATCAAGATACACCAACATAATGTTATTTATTAGTCCTTGAAAATCCATATCCATTTCACATTGAAATGTATCTCCAACATTAGATAATCTGAAAGGAATTTTACTTTAAGCATATATATCCCATTTATTAGTAAAGGCTATCTTATATTGGTCATTTTCCTTCACCAAAATTTGATTATACTTAGAATATCCATCAAGGAGAGAAAACCTTTCACTACCTACCACAACTTGCAAAATTTTTTCCATGAAAGGAAAAGAATAATGGTACTTCAAAGAAACTCTATTCAATTCCCTAAAATCAAGACACAACTTGATTTCCCCATTCTTCTTCCTAACAAGGACTAAATTTTCTAACTAAGATGAATGTTTAATAGGAAAGATGATTTTGGACTCAATCAACTTAGTAAGCTATTTATTCATGAGAGGCTCAATCTTAGGATTGATTGGACTTTGTTTTTTATTGATAGTCTTAGCACTATCATCTATCTCTATGTCATGCTGATCTAAGTTTGTATCAAATCCCCTCAAATCACTATATTACCATGTAAAGACATCTGAAAAATCTTTACATAACTCAATGAAAGCATGTTTCTCTTCACTAATACATACATTCCCAAGTAGAAGCAACTTATCCTTGAATATTTGTAGTTTCTCATAGTTTTCCTACTTATTAGACATGCTTACCTTTTTTTTTTTGACCAGTCATCATCATTGAAGATACTCTCAAGTGTGACTAGGCCTTTTGGGAGGTTGTTTGACTTTAATTATACAATCTACCCTCCATATTGATACTATAGTTTGGAATAATTCTTAGAAGAAAAATCAGACTCCTCTTGTAGAAAAAGTGCTATTTTTTTGTCACTATTAAACACTTTCCAATTAGTGATATTATCAAGTATGGAGGGCCTTAAAATCACCTTGAGATATGGTTGGTTCCTTTCTTCTCCTATCCACTTTACAACATCAAATTGAGCCCCAATTGATGAAAACCTATCATCATGTTTGTTGTCTTATCTTGGAATAGATGTGATGTTAAAATCTTGGAAATCTTCCCCAAGATCCCATACTCTATTCCTATATGACTTAAGAAAAGATTTCTTAGTCACATTTTGGCCTCTTACTTGATTCACAATCAAATCACTATGACCATACACTTGTAATTATTTCACACCTTTTTTCCTAGCCCACTCAAGACCATGAATAAGTCCCTCATATTATACCACATTAAAAGTACAATAAAATTTAAATCTGAAAGTATAATATTACCTTTCTTTGGATGGTGAAACCAACATTGCTCCACCACGTACACTAATCTTACTTCTAGATCCATCAAAGAATAGCTGCCATAAACCATCCATGTTTTCACTTAACTTGACCAAGTTTGACATGAACGATTCCTCCTCATGTATTAAATATACACCAAGACTAGCCTCCTCTATGAATTTTTAAGGATCATGATCATAATGTTCATCTCCCCATTCATCTAAGTATAAATCAAAAAATCCTTCAAGAGAAGATGTTGGATATTGATCTATGTGAAGTTCTTCCTCATCAATAATGGTGTAATTGACATTTTCCACTTTAGGCATGTAAGTCTCTAAGTGATTATGTTATAAAGGCTCTAATTCAATATCCACCTTAGTACCATACTTTGTCCTAAAAACCATATAGTACCAATTGGCTACTAAGTATCCACCTATCTTAGTTGTAAACTCTCTTGACAAATAAAGAGCAAATTATGTTCATAAATCTACCACAACCACATCATGAGGAATGGAAAAATTAGGACAATAATGTAAAATCAAGTTCAAATATTTGACTACTCCCAAGTTATTTTCTAGTTATCTATCCAATTATAAAACTCCTTGAGCCATTGGCTCATACTTGAGGCCTAGTTTATCCGTTATAAACTTGGGTAGAACTAAAGTACTAGCCCCACTATTTATGATGAAATTATGAACTAAGAAATCACCAATGGTTAAGGATAGGTAAAAAGTGGGAGTATTATCAGTATTATTCAATTTTCCATCAATGGGATGAGTTTCATTCACCAAGATAACATTTTAATTCCTAGTTGATCCAACTTGCTTAACAAGTCTTTGTAATTTGTTTTGAATCACATCCTTTTGTCTATGTATTGTTAATAAATCCCATAGTTAAACATTCATATGTAACTTCTTCATCTGGTCCATAACATTGATATAAGAATTGATTACTTTAGAAGGTTCTTGGAAGCACTAATACCTTGTGGTGTAGCTTATGGAGGTGGATATGTAGGAATAGACCCTACATTCTAAAACTTATAATTTTATTGCACTTTAGGGGTTTATTTAGACCCAACCACCATTGGATATGTTTTAAGATTCAAAATAGGTCCTTGATTATCCCCATTTAATCTCTTTAATATCCCTCTTCTTAGACCTAATGTTAGAGGACACACTAACATTCACATTGATTGAATTCCCCAAATGATTGATGGCACAAAAATCTCCCTCCAAATGATTTATGATAGTAAAATCAGATTATGTTTGTCCAATTTCCATTCCAATTTGCATTCCATTTTGCATTGGCATCTAAAAAGTGGAAACTTGAGATGCTTGATTTCCTTGCAGTACCATGTCTTGACTAGGCATTTCATTTGCATATACAACCTGACCTTGATTTTGGTCATAGGAGGGATAACATGGTTGTTCTTTAAAAAAAAAATGAGTGGGAACAAGATATTTTGGAGAAGAGGTAACATTAGGATTGTAACTTTGGTAAGGGTTATCTTGAGTGATTTGAACTTGTCCTTGATTATTTCCTTGAAAAGGAGGCCTATTTTCTTATATAAATTGATTATAGGGCTGATAAGGTCTATAAATTTGAGCTTACTTCCTTTTTACGGAAACCAATTAATTAGTAACACTTTGGAGTATACTCTTGACTTCATGAATCTCATTTATGGGGACAATGGCAGACCTTTTTTGACTAGGCAAAGGAGCTAAGATAGGTAATGCAACTTGATTAGGAGGATAAAAATTAGGGAATAATGACATTATTGTCCTAGGATAAATCTTCTCTACTTAAAAAAGATAATTATTAGAATTGATGGCTATCTCATAGGTAGCAGGCAGTGTATTCCCACCAATGGATTGGATCATCATGGCTACATCACTAATTAATGATTTTAGATAGTAAAAGAAGGCATAATTTGGAGTAGGTCTCATAGGAACCAAAATACTATCCCATGTGTTTTGAAATATAGTATTAAAATCTTGCATAAACTCTTTTGGTGTCCTTTTGATAGTGGTAATTTTCTCAGGTAGTGATAGATGATCACTCTTCTCTTTGAATCTCTTAGTTAATAGATCTCCTAGTTAATCCCATGAACCAAAAGAATTTTTAGGTAGAGTCTCATACTAATCTAAAGCTTTTAATTTGAAAGAAAATTCCAATAACCTAAAAGCCACATTATCTTGAGTGATATTATGGATATTGTAGAAGTTTTCTAATGTTTATAATGTGTTTAATGGTAACAATATGACCTTATCCACTAAAGGATGGAATAATCTTAAGGGATAATCCTAGAATTTGGTCATATTGAGAAAGATTCAAAGGAGATGATATAGTGAAGAATAAACAAGGTTGACTCTTAGCCATCTTGGAATGTAGATTATGAGTATTAGAGGTTGAACTTAGTAGGAACTTGGACTTTTTAAACACCAACTCTCTTGACTAAGGATGAGTATTCACAAATGTAAACATTTTGATAGAATACAAAGGCAATTGCACAAAATTAAAGGGTATACCTTTAATAGTATACCTAGTGGTCACCATTGGCATTAAAAATAGGGATTTATTAACAACCAAAGAGTTAAAAAATTTAGTGGATTCACCAGGTGCTAAATGTAGATGTTCTTGTAGCTACAACTATGACAAGACCAACACCAATATTGGATAATATTTTAGGACTTATATTCCCATTGGGCATGCCAAAAACTATTGTCACTTGGATTTTAACCCCTTGAGGAGATGCCTAGATCTCCTCATCTAAGTGGCACAATGGAAAAATCTCTCTTGTTGTGGGTAACAATTTGTTGAGATGAATCTCTAATAGGGATAGTTCCCTTGATGCACTCTTTTAAGTACTTTTTTGTCACTTGGATTTTCACCCTTTTAGGAGATGTAAATATATCCTCATCTAAGTGGTATAATGGAATCACCTCTAGGATTTTGGACAGCCTAGGGAATGAGGTGAATCTATAGATAGGGCTAGCTCCCTTGATGTACCACTTTGGATTGCAACTACTACTAAACTTGGAGGGTAAAAAGGTAGAGAGAGAAATAAAATAAAAATAACCTAAGGGAGGTGATATAACAAATTTATTGATGACATATAACAATATGAATATTACACTTGAAATTAAAGGACAAACTAAACATACACTTCTCTAATCTTCATCTTCTCACATTAAGGTTACATTGTGAGGATATAGATGAATGCACAAAGCTACGAGGAATAGAAAAGAGGAATATGAGGGAAATAATTAAAATAATAACTCACTCAATCCTTAACATCTCCTAAAACACTTCACATGCCCTACAATAAGAATTTTACCAACTATAAATAGGATGAAAGAATGGCAAAACATGTCAAGGAATCCATAGTATTCACTTATGAAAAATAAAACATTCAATATGAAAAAAAAAATCATATAAGAGGTAAAAATAAGTTTTATTATTGATAAAAGGGTATACATTTGATTAGGGCTTCACCATACTCAGGTGGAGCACCCCAATAATGGCTAGAATGGCTAGTTCTTATAGAACTTGAGAGAAAGAGGAGAAAATAGAAGTCCAAGGGTCACAATGACACTTTTCAAGATGAGAGAACAAATTAATTGTACATGATAAGAGGATATGGGGTTAATCATGTAAGGTATGGAATCACAAGTGTCAATTCAAGGCATAAGTTTCATAAAAAGTGGTAAGAACTCCTCATTCTAGCTCAAAAAATTGCCTTCATGATTTGGACCTATTTCAACATCCTATAACTAATTAGGAGAATGTATAATTATTTTAATTTAATGGGAGGATATAAAAAATTCATATACATGCATTGGTTTCATGATGGGTCCTTTATAAACCTCTAAAAGTGAACCATTATCATCTGCTATCTAGAAAACTCATCTTTATTGCACCCTACACACTTAGCTTCAAAAAAGAGATTAGTTTCTCATTAAAATACATAAAATTTATTGAATTACATATTTAAAGTCCATCCATGGACTTATAATCATAAATAAATCCTTAAAATCACTTTCCCTTAGATTTTTCATACTTCTCACTAGCTTGTCCAATAGGCTAGTTTTTAATGGCTAAGTTGAAGCACCTAGTTCGGATACTTAGGAGCTATTTGAAGGCATAAGAGTGATATGGGGAGTTACATTAAATCTTTATATTTCCACTTATATTATTTTCATCTCTATAAACTTCTTACAACTTTTAAAACACATAAAATAGTGAGAAAACCCCTATTTCCCCCCCATCCATACATTTATGTATATCTAGTTGGTATGTGAGTGAGATTTAGTGCATCATCTAAAAGGTACAATAGGTTTCATGATTTTAATATTCCATTATATTATCTTTTCAAATCCACTTTCCTAATCAAGTCTCTAGTAAGGGTTTTCAAGGGTTCTAGACCTGTTTTTGTTCTTAAGCATTGTTCATAAAGTTTAGATGTTAAAATTTCAAACTAATTAGTTTATATGGGCCTCCTTAACTCTTAAAAACTTATTTTGTGTCCATACAAATAATCATGAAATTTGTGAGCATTCAAAGTTTAGTTATCCTACATGCCTAAAAGGGTTTTGATCCAAAATTACTTCCTTGTGATTTCTACTAAACATAAGGTCTTTAAAACATCCAACATGTTCCCATATACATTTTTAAATACACTATAAATCTCCTCTCATGATAAAATTGAGAATGACATCTTGTTTGGCCTTTAGGCATAACCATGCCTCAATATGTTTGACTGTAAGTCTAGGAGTGTATGGTACATTTTTGAATTACACTCTTTAATATTTTATTTATCATGTTTTCATATGTGTCATTAAAATTTATACACATTATTTCCATGTTCAAACATCTCCCTGACTCCTCTTTCATCTTTAAACTTCCAAAATGTAGGGTTTGTGCTCAAAAGGGAGTGCCCTCTATCTGAGATAAAATAGAGGGAAATCACATATTTACTTATACCAAGGCTAATATTTTATTGGATTATTCATTTCCTAAATTTTACCTCCAAAAAAATTGAGCCTTTTATCTCATGTATAGACCCCTCAACCTCAACAAAACCCCAAGACAGGCTTGTAAAATAGACTGTGTGCAAGATAGTTAGAAAATAATTGTGTTTTGTGTGACTGAGGGTTACTTAATTTACTCTATCTACCATTAAATATTTCAAGAAACACTAACTATAATACTAAAATTATCAGAAACTTCACTTATCCTTCCAACCTATCATATACTCATATTCTCTTTACTCAATCAAAATTTAGTTTCATTATGATTGTGTTTTGCCTTAATAAAAACCCATGTAGGTTGATTTATGTGAGTTAGGAATTGGGAATGGTATTTAAGGGTATATTTTAAATTATAAAAACAATTTTTACTCTTTTCATCCATTTAATTATTCCACATACACTTTAATCCTTAAAAAATCTTTCCTTTATCCAAGACTGTGTCACCTACATGTAGTTGCAAATTACCTCTTGTAGGTATTATGAGAGCTCCTTGAGACTTGGTCATAAAGTAGAGAGAATATTAATAAATAATTATAATAATTTGTTAAAATTTATTCCATTTTAATCACCCTACATGTTCCTTGGGTCCATAGATGGGTCTTCCCTTGAATGACTAAGAAAACTACCTTTAAACCCTATTGTAAGTTGAAGTTGATTCCATTTATGATTGTTCATGATGCTTAAAGACTATCCTTTAATATAATTTGAATTCCTTGAGGTTACAAGATGCATAAATGAACAAGTACTCACTTAATAAGAGTGTCAAAACACCAATTAGGCATCAGAATAAGGTCACTGTTTGCCCTATCTTGACTGTAGGTGGACATTAGCTCCTAATGAGACACCTATAGGTGTGAATGGGAGAATAAACATATAATTTCAATTATAATTTCATAAAATTTGGAAAAATAATTATTTGAATCATTTAAAACCATCAAACTTTCTCAAACATCCATGCCTTTCAATGAAAAATATACTTTTCAAGTTTGAGGTTTATACTAGCTGTAAGAGGCTAATAAGGCTTGTGTATGAACTGAGAGTGGATATAAGAAGCCAAAAAATAATTTATCACCCTCCTTGAGTGGAATTTTAGATTAAAATTACTCCCTTAAACCAATTATAAATCCTTAATCATGATGACATGGTTTGGGTTACCGACTTGGAACACAAAGGTCCTTCAAAACTTGAAACCCTATAGATATTACTACCTAGTTATAGTACATAAAAGCACAACTTTGGGATCACAAAAACTATCCTCTATTGAACATATCACTCTCACATTTTATAATAATTTGTACTTGATATATTATTCAAGGTGAATACACTATGGGTGATCAGAACTCAAATGAGAATTGTAATGAGACCTCTTCAAAAGAGCCAAGTGTTTTTTTTTTGCTAGTTTAGGGACAAAAGGCCTGAATTCAGTGACATCATGTTTTGAAAGTGATTACTATCTCAAAATATAAATTTATCTCATAAAAATGTTTTTAATGTTCTCTCAACACCTCAAGTCCCCAAGGAGTGTTCCTTTTTATGATCAAATCTTCCAAAATGGCTCAAAAACTCCTCCTTTATGGCTACCTATAGGTGGGCGATCTGAGGTATAGACAAAGAGAAACATATGAGAAATATGAATTAGTTTTAGGCATCTTGTGAGTTTATCTATAATTAAAAACCTTGAGTTATTTTTTCACTCCTTAAAACATATGAATTAGGTGCCAACATCCTCCTTATAACATGAAATAAGTGTCATGGCACCTGGTTGACTATGTATGATGTCAGAGAGTCAACTAATTACATGGTGTCTTATGATTATATTCTCATGGAGTATAGTTTTTGGAATGAACTTATAAATTTATGAGAAAAATTAAAATTGGATACATGATAACAAACTTATATTCATCCCCTGAAATCACTACCAAAGCCTACAGATTTTACAAATAGTGAAAATATGTTTTTAACATAAAATGGTCTCTCTTGTAAAGTGAGATATTTAGAATATAAAATAAACTCAAAACATAAAAACAATCATTAATAACCTAATAAAATGGATTCAACATGTTCTGGACCCAACATGACCAATTAGATTATATAGAATTGCCAAAAATGGAGCAAAACTTATAGGGTACATAGAATAGTAAGAAAATTGGGAAGGCCAAATTATTAGGGATGGTTCATAAACCTCAAGCCAAAATAAATATAAAAAAAAATTAAATTAAATCTTAATGATTTTATAATATACACATAAGATTATTTTTCTTAAAACCCCTTGTGCTGACCATACCAAGTACAAACCTGTAAGTCACTTTAGTGTGTCTACAAAGATAAGAAAGGAGAAGAAAAATTTTAGCTTATAAATGTCACTTTAAGATAATTATAAATGTATAAATAATCATGGGTAAGTTTAAGATTCATATTTCAACATTTTCCAAGTGTCACACTTCCCAAGGTCATACAAGTGCCAAACTCTTCCTCATCTTTAAGAAAACAAACTTTTCTTCTAATGAACCTACAAGTTTCAGTTACCAAAACTGTATTAATACTTATTAGGACATATGTCATGTGAAATCACCCATTTTTACCTTCGCATTTCCAAATAAACCCATATAAGGCATTAAATGCTCAAATTTGACCTGTAAAATGACCTAAATTGATAAAAAGAGTAAAAAATTAATTAAGGCCAATATAACATTTAATGGCATAAAATAACCTATAAAATACCCAATTAAAAGATATTAATCCCCCTAAAATTATTAAAACTCAATTTTTTTACCTGGGGGTGCCCTAATTAGACCTAAAAGTCAAATTTGGTCAACAAATTAGAGACTCATAGGGGTAGTATGCCTACTATACTAGCTAGACTAGTAGCCTTATCAGCCCATTAGGCTTAGGATTCATCATGAGATTGAGACAAATAAGGAAAATTTTGAGCATTAACTTTGAGCTTGACCAAGGAGAGACAAATAATGACTACCTCAACACATAAAGCAAAGACACACATAACAAAGAGAGAAAACACACACATGTGCTCAAAGCACTTAAGATAAATAGACAATAACCTATTATATACAAATAAAAATGAACATACCTACCCCTAGAACAAATGTAAAGTTTGAAGCATCACCTTCTTCATGAGATGGAACATGGTGCAAATCATGTTTCTCCTTGGATTAGATATTTTATGGATTAGACATATTCCTTGGCACTTAAATTACCATGATGTCAAGTAGACCAACTTAAAATAGGTCTCCAATGTATACATATTACTCTTTACCTTGTTTACGTAATTCATGTTGCTTCCCAATTTTTTCTCATGATTAACTTTCATCTTCTTTGTGTCTCAAAAGAAATGGTCTCTTGTTCTTTGAAAGATTGAGGCCAATAGAGGTTTGTATTGACCTCCATAGGTTTATGTTGATTTTTTTATTTCTAACTTATGATGTGTTGGATAATTTCATCTTTCTCATCTATGACATTTTGGATAATGTCATCTTGTTCATCTATGACATTTTGGACAATGTCAACCTGTTTACCATCACATGTAACCAGGTCTAAAGGATTTGTAAACCCCTTGAGAGATTAAAAATATTTTCAAATATTTACCATAAGTCATAATCTTAACTTTTATAAACATCATGAATGGGAACATCAAAATAAGCTTCTTCATCTTCTTCCTTAGTTTTCAATAGAAACTCTTCTGAGATTTCCTCTTGAACACAAGGAGTACATTCTTCATCACCAACCAAATAAGGATATTCAACACAAGAACTCACCTCTTCTTCATCTCTTAGGATCTCTTGAGGGATTTAAAATTTCACCTTAGTTTTCATAATCTAATCTTGTTTATCAAGGGATACAAGATCTTCCATCTCGTCTTTAGTGATGCTAAGATTAGGCATCTTGAAATCTGGTGACCTATCCCAATAAGGCTGTCAAGGGGTTGCATTTTACTCAAGTAATAATTTTTAATATTCCTCAAAAAAAATATTATTAGGGTTTCCACACCATAGGTCCATCAAGGAAAAGGGTGATGAGATGAGGACAAAAGGAACTAGTTGGTGGAGGAACTTAGGGCTCAAAATCAGATTGAGAATGCAAAATTGGAGGTTATTTTGGGAGATATTGAGGAAGGGTAGGTAGACCTTGGGTTAAAATTTCTTGGTTTGTTTCCTTCCTTGGGAAAATCAATTAATTTAAATATTATTGGGATTTAATGCTTTCTTGAGGAGGGGTAAATGGGGTGTGCTTATACATAGGATCTTCTTTTGAGTCTAAACCTTCCATCACACCTTGACTTAGCAACTTCACCCTTGACTTCAACTTTTAAATTTATTTGTCTATGTTCTCTTGGAAAAGTCTTTATTGAAGTTCATAGGAAAAATAATGAGGATAAGGAGTGCATGAGATATTCCATGGAACACAAGAAGATTCTTGAGGAAGGGTGGGAGGCACTTGTAAAGGATGAACTCCATTATCCACTTCACACTCATGGACAATTCTTATATCTTATTTATTACCCCATGACTCTACTATCTTACTCCAGCTTAGGATATTAGTATTGGAAGACTCATTTTGAGGAAGAGTGGAAGAGATGTGTATAGGATCAAACTCCTTCTTAGCTTCACACTTTTTATCAAGACTTTCCTCCTCTTTCTTTCCCCATGATTCCACTATCTCACTCTAGCTTATGATGTTAGGATTATAGGTCTCTTTTTGCGATGGTGGGGATGAAATGTGAGAGGTAAATGATGGTTTTAAATCTGATTCATTTATTTCCAATATAGACTATTGAATTTTTATATTATCCAACTAAACTTCCCTATCAATATTAGCTTCAAACACAAGGTTTCTCCTTTCAAATCTCTCCTCTAACTGATTGGGAAAAGGATGACTTAGATAGGATTGATTTGGCTCATGAGTAGGGGTCAAATATGGATAATAATAGACTTTAAAAAATTTATATAAGGTCTTATAGGTTTTATAAGGCCAAATTTCATGATTTATTAGCTTATCCTCTTAGGAAGAGACTAAACTACTCACATATAACATCTTACTTGTGAGCCTTTGCCAATTGGCTCTCTTAATAGGTGGCCACTCTTTCATGAATAAATCTAAATATTCTCTCACATTATGAATAAAATTATTAAGAACCTCTATAACACATCCCCTTGGAGTATAAATATCCAACATATATCTCTCATAGCCCAAGAGTGTCTTCTTGAAGGTGGAAATGGGTTAGCTTGAGGAGTGGCTAGGTTGACTAGGAGGAGCAAAACATTGAGTAGGCTAGTTATAGTAATGATATAATTCATGCATGGGCTGATAAGGATAATATTATAGATGATGAAATTCATATTGAGGCTAGTAAGTATCATGACAAGATTTACCAAGGACTTTTTAATATTGATTGGGAATGACACAAACTTGTAATGTCTCACTAACTTGTAGAGAACAAAACTCAACACCAGAGTCAACCATGAAACTTCATTGAAAGTAGGAAAACAAAAAAAAATATTCAAAGGATAAAATTGGTATCCTTGAATAACTGATATATATTTGGAGTCACCATTGATGCTTGAATAAATGCCTCCAAAGGCTGATTGTTGAGAGATAACACTAAAAATCTCTAAACCTCTTGGATCAAGGGTCCCACCAGGTGTGCCAAAAACTATTGTCACTTGGATTTTCAACCTTTAAGGAGATGTAAATATCTCCTCATATAAATGGTACAATGGAATCACCTCTAGGATTTTTGGTAGCCTAGGGAATGAGGTGAATCTCTAGATAGGGCTAGCTCCCTTAATGTACCACTTTGGATTGCAACTACTACTAAACTTGGGGGATGAAAAGGTAGAGAGAGAAATAAAAGAAAACTAACATAAGGGAGGTGATACACCAAATTTATTTATTTAATCCAACCATTTTCATATTAAATTTTAAATTAAAGGATAAAATGAACATACACTTCTCCAATCTTCATCTTCTCACATCAATGTTACATTGTGAGGTTATGGATGAATGTGCAAAGCTAGGAGGACTGGACAAGAGGAATATGAGGAAACTAATGAAAATACTAACTCACTCAATCCTTGTCATATTTTAAAACACTTCACATGCCTTTCAAGAATAATTATTACAACTATAAATAGGATGAAAGAATGACAAAACATGTTAAGGAATCCATAGTCTTCACTTATGAAAAATCAAAAATTCCAATGAAAAAACTAAGAAAAATAATATAAGAGGTAATAATAAATTTTATTATTGACAAAAATGTATAAATTTTAGTAGGGTTTCACCATAATCAGGTGGAGCATCCCTATAATGGCAAAAATTGGTTCTTATAGAACTTGAGAGAGAGAGAGAGAGAGAGAGAGAGAGAGAGAGAGAGAGAGAGAGAGAGAGAGAGAGAGAGAGAGAGAGAGAGAGAGAGAGAGAGAGAGAGAGAGAGAGAGAGAGAGAGAGAGAGAGAGAATTCCAAGGGTCAAAAAGACACGTGTAAATATGAGAGAATAATTTAATTTTTAATTATAATAGGATATGGTATGAAAAATTCAAGGTATAGAAGCAAAACTATCAATTTAAGGCATAAACTTCATGAAAAGTGGCAAGAACTCCTCAAACTAGCTCAAAAAATTGCCTTCATGATTTGGACCTATTTGAACATCCCATAACTTATTAGGAAAAATTAAAATTATTGTAATTGGATTTAAAAATCTCATAAATTATTATCCATTCATTGTTTTCATGCTTGGTCCTCTAGAAACCTCTGAAAGTGAACCATCATCATCTGTTGTCTAGAAAACTCATCTTTCCTGCACCCTACATACTTGGCTTCCAAAAAGGGATTATTTACTCATTAAAATCAATAAAATTTAGGTAATTAAATGTATAAAGTCCCTCCATTTCATTATAATCATTAAGGACACCTTAAAATTACTTTCCCTTAGAGTTTTCACTCTTCTCACTAGCTTGTCTAATAGATTAATTTTGACTGACTAAGTTGAAGCACTTGGTTTGGACACTTAGGATAAATTTAAAGGAATAAGAGTGATATTTGGAGTTATATTAAGTATTAATATTTCCATCCATATTATTTTCATCTCTTTAAACTTCTTATTACCTACAAAAAACATAATATAGTGAGAAAAACCCTATTTTTCTCCCATTTGAATAGGTCTATACAGCTAGTTGGCATGTGAGGTAGCTTGAGTGAGTCATCTACAAGTTAAAATAGGTTTCATGATTTTTATATTCTATTATATTATATTTTCAACTCCACTTTCCCAATCAGGTCTTTAGCAAGGGTTTTCAAGGGTTCTAGACATATTTTTGGTCTTAAGCATTGTTCATAAATTTTAGACATTTAACTTTCAAAATAATGGCACAAATTAGTTTATAGGGAATCATATATCTCCTATAAACTTCTATATTCTCCATGTAAGTCATCATGAAATATGTAAGCATTTAAATTTTTCCTACCGAGCTTATTCTCCTCTATTCTTGCATGCTTGAATGGGTTTTTGAGCTAAAATGGCTTCCTTTTGGTTTATCCTAAAATTTAAGGGCCTAAACACATCAAAAATGTTCCCATATAAATTTTTAAATCCACTAGAAATATCCTCTCATAATAAAATTTAAAATGACCTCTTGTTTGGCCTTTAGGCATAACCATGCCTCAATATGCTTAACTACAAATCTAGGAGTGTAAAGTAACCTATTGAATTCCACTCTTTCATATTTTATTTATCATGTTTTCATATGTGTTATTAAACTTTATAAACCTTATTTTCATGTTCAAACATATCCCTAAATCCTCTTTCATCTTTAAACTTCTAAAATGCAGGGTTTGTGCTCAAAAGGGAGTGCCCTCTATCTGAGACAAAATAGAGGGAAATACCCTTTTTAATTAGAAAAAAGTTAATATTTTATGGGATTAATCATGTAATAAAGGTTAAATACATGAAATTTCATACTTTTATATCATTTATAGACCCCTCAACCTCAACAAAACCCTAAGACAGGCTTGAAAAATGGACTGTGTGCATGACAGTTAAAAAATGACTATGTTTAATGTGATTGAGGGTTGCTTATTTTTTTATATATTCCATGATATATTTAATGATAAAATAATTATCATAATGAAAGTATCACAACCTTATCTTATCCTTCCAATCTATGATATACTCCTTATATTCTCTTTACTTAGTCAAAATTAAGTTTCATTGTGACTGTGTTTTGCCTTAATAAGGACCCCTATAGGTTGATTTGTGTGAGTTATGAATTGGGAATGGTACTTTAGGGTATATTTTTATTTATAAACACCATTTTTACTCTTTTAATCCATTCGATTCTTCCACATACACTTTAATCCTTAAATAATCTTTCCTTTATCCAAGAATGTGTGTCCCCTACATGTAGGTGCAAATTACCTCCTATAGATATTATAAGAGTTCCTTGAGACATGGTCATAACTTGGATAAACTATTCATAAATCATTAAAATAATTTGATAAACTTTCATCCATTTTACTTACCCTACATGATCCTTGGGTCCACAGATGGGTCTTCTCTTGAATGACTGATAAAATTACCTTTAAACCCTACTGTAAGTGGAAGTTGCTTCCATTTATGACTATTCATGATGATTAGAGACTCTATTTGAATATAATTTGAATCCATTGAGTTTAAAATATTAATACATGGACTAGTATTCATTTACTAAAAGTGTCAAAAAACTAATTAGGCATCAGAATAAGGTTACTATTTGCCCTATCTTGACTGTAGGTGGAGATTAGCTCTTGTTGAGACACCTACAAGTGTGAATGGGAGAATAAACATAGAATTTAAATATTCCTTTCATAAAATTTTGACCAAGAATGATTTAAATAATTTCAAACCATAAAACATTTGCAAACATCCATGCCTTGCAAGGAAAAATACACTTTTCAAGTTTGAGGTTTATGCTAGCTATAGGAGGCTAATAAGGCATGTGTATAGACTGAGATTGGATATAAGAAGCCCAAAAATAATTTATAACCATACTTTAGTGGAATTTTGGATTATAATTTATCCATTCAAATAATTAGAAGTCATTCCACATGATGACATGGTTTGGGTTACCAACTTGGAGCACAAAGTTCCTTTAAAACATGAAACCCTATAGATATTACTACTTGGTTTTAGTACATAAAAGCCCAACTTTGAGCTCATAAAAACTATCCTCCTTTGACCATATAGATCTTACATTTTGATAATAATTTTTACTTGATAGATGATTCAAGGTAAATGCACTAAGGGTGATCAGAACTCAAATTAGCATTATCATGAGACCTCTTCAAAATATCTAGGTGTTTTATTTTTCTAGTTCAGGGACAAAAGGCCTGAATTCAGTCACATCATGTTTTTAAAGTGATTAATATCTCAAAATATTAATTTATATACTTAAAATGTTTGTCATGTTATCTCAACACTTAAAAAACCCAATTTATGTTCCATCTTATGACCAACTCTTCCAAAATGGCTCAAAAACTCCTCCATTAGGGCCACCTATAGGTGGGAAATCTGAGGTATAGACATTGATCAGCCTATGAGAAATATGCATTTATTTTAGGCCTATTATGATTTTATCTCAAATTCAAATCCTAAAATTAATTTTTCACACCTTAAAACATATGAATCAGGTACCAACATCCTCCTTGTAATGTGAAATAAGTGTCATGGCACCTGGTTGACTATGTATGATAGTCATAGAGTCAATTGTTTAGGTGGTGTCTTCTAACTCTATTCTCATGGATTATGATTTGGGTAATGAAATTAGAAAGGGATGAAAATAAATAACATTGGAGACATGATAATGAACTTATAATCATCCCTTGAAATCACTATCAAATCCTAGAGATTCTTTAAAAAGTGAAAATATGTTTTTAACATAGAATGGTGTCTCTCTTGAAAAGTGAGATATTTAGACTATAAAATCAAATCTAAATTTAAAACCAATCATGGATAAATCAAGAAAATGAAGTCAACATGATCTATAGCCAACATGACCAATTGGATTATACAAAATTTATAAAAATAGAGCAAAATGTATAGGGTGCAAAGATTAATAATTAAACTAGGAAGGTCAACTTATTTGGGATGTTTCATAAACCTCAATCCACCATTACTATAAAACAAAATATAAAATGAAATTTGACTTAGTTTATAATAGACCCCTAGATCATTTTGTTTAAAACCCCTTGTGCTGACTGTACCAAGTACAAGCCTATAAGTCACTTTAGTGTGTTTATAAAGCCAAGAAAGGAGAAAAATGGTTTTAGGTTATAAATATAACTATCTAATCATTCCAAACATGGAACTAATAATGAAGAAGCTAAAGATTCATATTTCAACATTTTCCAAGTGGCACACTTCCTATGGAGTTTGTACAAGTGCAAAACTCTTCCTTTTCTTTAAGAAAACTAACTTTTATTCTAATTAACCTAAAATTTTTAGTTATCAATAGTGGATTAATAATTATTAGGACATATTTCTATGAAATCACCCATTTGGACTTTCACATTTCCCAATAAACTAGTACAAGGCATTAAATTCTCAAATTTAACCTTTAAATGACCCAAACTAATAAAAAGACTAAAAAACTAATTGACCAAGAATAATATAAAATTGAATGGAATCAAATAGCCTATAAAAATGCCATTAAAAGATATTAATCCCTATAAAATTATTAAAACTCAAGTTTTTAACCTAGGGATGCCCCAATTTGACCTAAAAGTCAAATTTAGTCAGCAATACTTTATTACCTATCAAATTTGGATGAAAAGGGTATAAAAAAACAACTTATAAAACTAAAAGGTGATGCTAAAATATTTAATTTCCTCTTATTTACTAAAATTATACTACTTAGAGCTAAACAAATCTTCCTTCACTAAAAACTCACAACTCAAGATGGATTGTCATATCAATATTTCATAAGTTAGGTTCAAGAGGTATTTGAATGCTTAGGATAGTAATTTGTGATTAATTTATGAAATAAAATCATAAAAAACTTATAAAACACACATAAACTTAAGAGATAACACTAACAAAAATCTGTAATAATTACTCTTTTGTATGTTGGAGAATAATCAAGGATAACATGCTAGAAAAGATCATCTTCTACTGGAAAAGACCAAGGAGATTGCATCAACACTCAATTATACATCATGTAAGTAAGAAAATTCACTTATTTTATTTATTCAAGAGATATTAAATTACAAAATTATCTATCATTTCACCATCAACCAATGGAGGCTACCAAAAAGTACCAAAAGAGTCAATATTTATAGCCTTTGAGAGAAGAGCAAAACAAGGGAAGTTGAAAGGTCACTTGGACACTTGTAAATATAATTAAATTGGTTAAAATTTTCATGATAAATAGGTATAAAATGAGCCATGCAATGTCAATAGGACTAAATGTCCATACAAGCCATGAAACTAATGAAAAGTGGCATAAAACTCTTTGTCTTGGCTCAAAAAACCACCTTCATAATTTACACCTATTTAAACATCCCAACACTAATTATGGATAGGTATAATTATTTGTATAAGAGGGAAGGAATTCATGTATGCATTTCCATTCATTTTTTTCATTCCTACTCATCTATAAAATCTTGGAAGGCAACCATCATTATCTGCAGTCTAAAAAACTCCTTTATCAATCACCCCTCACACTTGGCCTCAAAATGTGCTTTATTTTTCCATTAAAATCATTGGGAAGGAGTGAATGACACTTTTTAAGATAATCTATAGCCTTAGAGGCATCATTCATGCTTTAAAAAGGCTTACACTTAGAGTTTTCACCCTTCTCACCCTTGTGTCAATTATGCCAATTTTGACTGGCTGATTATTTGAACACTTAAAATATTTTACCAAGAATTAAATGATCATGATGGATTATATTAAGTATATATCCTTTATCCAAACTTTATTTCATCTTATGAAACCTCTTAGAACCTATAAAACATTAAAAAAAATGATCAAAATACCTTATTTTTCATGTTATCCATACGATTCCATAAAACTCATCTTAGTTTAAGATATCCCAAGGGATTCATATTCAAGTTACAATATATTCCATGGTCAAAATATGTCATTTGGATAGCTCTCCAAGATTTTTTTTTCCATCATGTTTAGGCTGAGGTTCTAGTAGGGTTTTAGGCAATTTTTGGTCTTAAGATTTATTCATAAAACATTGAAATTTAACCTACCAATAAATGACAATAAATTTATTATAAGGTACCCTTATAACACCCCAAAATTCCTCTAGTTCCCATTCAAATCCTTATAAAAGATATGAGCATTTGAAAATACCTCATCAAGCTTGTCCTTACTTTTCCTGCATGCTTTTACTCTCTTTGGGATATAAATGTATTTATTTTAACTTACCATACTTAATATAAGTTTAAAAATGTCCATATTAACCTACATAACTTGCCTCAATCATCTAGATAGTCCACCAAGAGCTAGAAATGAAGATGGAGCCCCGATTGGTTCTATGTTTCCTTAAGGCCTAATAGGTTTAATAGGCACCCTATTAGATTTAGATGATAGGAATAATATATCATATGTAGTTTGGTGTATAATTAATTTTAAAATCCCATTTTATCTTAAAATAAAATTTCATAACACCCCAATAACCCTTTTTCATCTTCTTATCTCATTCACCAACTAGACCTAGTGGAAACTTGCCTAGTTGGATTGTATGCAACTGGAATTTGGGTCATAGAGAGAGATTTTAGATTTATATATTACTTATAAAAACTTATTAACCTTCATTAACCTCAAAAAAAAAAACCCATGAGGTTTAAAAATCTCCATATCAAGTCCTTTGCTCATTTTTCCCTCACTAGCTCACTTTGTCAAGACCTGATTTTCTTGGACTAGCCAACCTCTAAGAAAAAATAGTGAGGTATATCCCTTATCCATTATTAAAATTGAATATAGTTGGAGTTTTTATTAGTCCTTATGATCATATATACCAATTTTTTTCTTTATTCTATGGTTTAAGTGTTTAACCAATTCTAAATGCCTAGAAAAGGCCTCTAAAAAGCCTATTTCCTACATATTTTCCTTCATTCTAAGAATGAATATTAAAGGATAGATCCAATGATATTAGACATTAATATAATGTTAATAATATAAAATTAATGCTAATGGATATTTAAATTCACTTAAACAACCCATTTTCTCTTGAATTCTCATTCTTACCGATTGAGCAAAGAGCTCCCTAATGTAATTGTATGGACTGATAACTTTGGGCAAGTAGGGAAAGAAGATGATCACCTTGGTAGAATGTTGGGATTTTTAAAACACTCTAATAACTATCATGAACCATTATATATTTCTTGTAATTTTTCTTTCTTTCCCAGATAATTCCACCCTACTATAAGTGCATACAGGGGTCTAGAGGACATGTGTATGATTACTTCACCTTTGGAGGAGTCTTATAAATCCAAAAACATCACTATTGAGTTGAAAACTCACTAATTTATTATATTTGATCTCCCATACCTTTCTAATGTAATTTTTCCCTTCAAGTTGGTTTCACTACCTACTGATTAGGACACATGCTTTTTAAGGCTTGCCCGTAGATGCTATGCCCTTAACCTTCGGTGTGTCTTGGGATATGTGTGCCAAATTGTAGATTAAATACATATTTTATAATATTGTTACATTTATCTATGTTCTTAGTTATTTTTTCCTATGAAATAACCATGGCTAAGTAGACTATATATAGGAGGTAGTGTTTAGTCTTTGATCATCATGTTAAGTATTCTACTGTTAGTGAATTATTGTGGAGGTTTCCCCCTCAAAGTGGGTTTTATATATTATCTAATATTCTTATCTGATTTCAATTATTGTTAGGTGATCTCTCATATTTTATTATTCTATGTGATATAAAATCATTGTGTGAACATCTAAGTAATTTCATTATAAGTGGCATTAGAGCTTCAATTTGGGAAAGTTTCATGTGGTGTTGTTTTTTTTGGATCTAGTGAGGCACAACTTCTATGAGTGGAAGGAGAAAAAAAACATAACTTGCAATCTAGGAAGAATTTTTTTCTATCAATGCAATATTGTTTGAAATGCTTTTTTACCTTGCACAATTGTAGTTATTGGATTCATCTCGATAAGATAATTGCAATGGTATATTCTACCAGTACACTTTTTTGTGCCAACATTTTTTACCCTAATACATAAAGGTAGTCATTAGATTCATCTTGGCATGTCAATTACAATAGTACCATTCCTTGGTACACTTTTTTTGGGTTAAAAACCCTCCTATGGTTTGTATATGGCTAGTCCTTCTACACAAGGATGAAAAGGGGGGGAAAGAAACTCCTAAGACTCTTACTAGTGACATGGGGTCTAAAACTTTAGATCCATTGATTTCTCGACTTTAGGCTGACATAAATGGCTTGGTGCAGCATGATGACTTTGTTTTAGTTCAATCTAATGTTTCAAGGATGTGTGGTGAGATTAATGGGGTTCACAATCAATTGAATTGGGTCACTAATTCATTAGATATTATTTCTTATTAGTTACAGTCAAATAACCCTCCACTTCATTATTTAGGTCCTCCTCTCAGCACTAACAAATCCAATTATGGTATGAAATATTGTTACCCAAAGTGGACATGCATAAGTTTTATGCTAAGAATCCTCTCACTTAGATTACCTAACTTGAGAATTTATTTGATCTGCATCAAACTCCTATTTTTTAGGAGGTGATAGTGGCATCTCTATATCTTGAACCTAAGTACTTCATTTGGTATCACTAGTTATGTGCTCAAAATAAAGAGAATGGTGATCTTGTTACATAGTCTACTTTCACTAATGAGTTATTGGCTCATTATCAGAATAATGTCTCTGAGAACTACTTTAGATAGTTAGACAAACTATAGAAAATAAGAATTATGAAGGATTATATTCATCAATTTTAGAATCTATCCTTATGGGTGAAAGACATCATTAAGGAAAAAATGACTAATCTATTTTTGGGTGGTCTCAAATATAGCATCTAATTGGAGGTTCTAATGTTTAATCCAACATCTATATTAGAAGCTATCCTTTAAGAGATGGTTAAATGGAAAACCTTCACTATTGGTCATGATCACACCTTTCCAACACCATCATATCCTCTACCCACCAGACTAACAGCTTGACAAATTGAGGAGAAGTTATCCAAAGTTTTGTGTTATGGTTATGATAAGAAATGGAGTAAAGACCATCATTGTGTTTAAAAGAATCTATTTTACATCGAAGGTGCCAATGAAGATGACAATGATGAGGAGGAACTTGGTGAGGATGAAGAAAGTCCTAAGAAATCTGAAGATTCTCAACCTACTATTTATTTCCATGCCCTTTTAGGTATTATTACTCCCCAAACTCTTAAGGTGGTGGGTTTCCTAAAAAAATAAAAGGTCACTATTCTAATTGATTCTGGGAGCACACATAACTTCATCAACAATAAGTTAGATGCTCACATGAATTATTTCATTTATCTTGCTCCAAAATTTTAGGTCATGATTATAGATGGTGGTACTATTAGCTACTCAAGAAAATGCCATAGTATTAAGCCAGCCATGGGAGACTACTTGTTGGATTTTCCTATGTTTGATATTCCTATGGAGGGAGCTAAAATTATTTTGGGAGTATAATGGATCACCACTTTGGGCACTATTGAGATTAATTTATATTAATTATTCATGCATTTTCATTCTGAGGGAAGGACATTTAATCTAAGGGGATTAAGGTCTAAATCTCCACAACTTGTTATCTCCCATCAAATGACAAATATTCTCTAAAAAGGTGCTGAAGGATTTGTAGCTCACTTGTTTTCCATGGAAGTTCATCCAACTTAACCATCTACACCTCCTAATCCACAATAAGTTATTGATTCCTATTTGGTTATTTTTAGTGACATGGCAAAAGGACTTCCACCTAGTCAAAATCATGATCATGCTATCAAACTTATTTCTAGTAGTACACCACCCAACATCAGACCATGCAGGTATCTTTATGCCCTTAAAAGTGAAATTTAAAATATGGTATAGGAAATTTTTGATGCAAGAATCATTTACCATAGCCAAAGTGAATATTCTTCACTAGTTGTCATGGTGTCAAAGAAAGATGACACTTGGAGGATGTGACCTGACTACATGGAACTCAACAAGTACACTATCAAAGATAAGTTTCTTATTCCTATCATTGATGATTTTCTAGATGAAATAAATGGTGCTCTTTATTTTTCCAATTTAGATCTACATTTTGGGTATCATCAAATCTAGATCCATGATGAATACATACCCAAAACTACATTTAAGACTCATGAGGGCCATTATGAGTTTTTGGTTATGCCTTTTTGTTTAAGAAATGTACCATTTACCATTTAGAGTTTGATGAATACTATTTTTAAGCCATTTCTGAGGAAATTCATTCTAGTATTTTTTGATGATATCCTCATTTACAATAAAAATTAGGAAGACCATTTGTACCATGTGAAACAAGTACTCTCAATTTTGGAACAACATCAGTTATATGCCAAACCTTCCAAATGTAATTTTGGAGCTTGTGAGGTTGAGTATTTTGGTCATCTAGTTTCACATACAGGATTAAAAGTGGATCCTAAAAAAATCCAAGTAATGGTGAACTGGCCAATAACTAAGACAATCAAGCAACTAAGGGGATTTCTAGGGCTAACTAGTTACTATCATAGGTTTATCAAAAATTATGGTAGCATTACAGTCCCACTCACATCTTTGTTGAAAAAAGACTCCTTTTAGTGGACTGATACAACTACTAGGGCATTTGAACAATTTAAATTGGTGATGTGCACCACTCTAGTGTTGGCTTTTCCTAATTTTTCCAAGACTTTTGTGGTTGAATGTGATGCATCTAGGTATGGTATGGGTGTTGTAATCATGCAATAAGGTAGACCAATTGCATTTAAAAGTCATCAAATGAAGGGTAAAAATAAGTACAAGCCCATTTATGAGAATGAAATGATGGCCATTTTACATTTATTCAAATGATGGAGGCCTTATTTGATGGGTCATCACTTTCAAGTAACGAACCGATCATGAGAGTCTCAATTTTTTTTCTAGAATAAAGGCTATCATAGAAATAACAACAAAAATTGGTAACTAAGATGTTAGGCTATGATTTTGAAATAGTTTACAAGAAATGCAAGGATAATGTAGTGGTAGATGCACTATCTAAGAAGGATGATTCAATTGAGGCCTTGCTATATGTTATAACCATTCTACAAGTAGATTGGCTAGAGGAAGAATGATCAAAATGAGACAAGGATAATAATACCCATGATTTGATTCAGAATATTTAACAAGGTTTGGGTGGATTTTAAAAATTCACATGGAAGTGTGATGCATTATGGTATAAAGATAGATTATACCTATGTAAGAATTATCTTCTTAAACAAAAAATCCTTCAAGAACTTCATGTAAATCTAATTCAAGGTTATTCAGGATTTTTGAAAACCTATCATAGAATCAAGTAGGAATTTTGTTCGGAGGGACTCAAGGGGGATGTGTAGAAATATGTAGTTGAATATATGATCTATCAACAAAATAAAGGAGAAACCATTAAAACCTTGTGTGTTTTGTAGCCTTTATCCATCCTGAGCCAACATTGGGAAGAGGTGTTTATGGATTTAATTACTGGATTACCAAGATCTGATGGTCACAATGTTATCATGGTTTTGGTAGATCATCTCAATAAGTATGCTCATTTTTGTGTTTTACTAAAACCATTTGTTGCTAGTACAATAGCTTCTAGGTTTTTCAATACAATTCAAAAATTACATGGTACCCTTAAGACCATTATCAGTGATTGAGATCCCATCTTCACTAGTAATTTCTAGACTAAGTTATTTGCATGTTTGGGCACCAAATTGGCTCATATTTCATCATATCATCCTCAATATGATGGACAAACTAAGGTATTCAACAAATGTCTAGAAGGAAATCTCCATTATTTTTTTCTGATAAACAAGATAAATGGGTTCATTGGTTGCCACTTATTGAATGGTGGTATAATACTTTTGCTCATAGATCTTCCAAAATGCCTCCTTTTATATCACTATATGTATACCACCCACCATTTATCACTTCAACCTTGAAGGTCCATCTTAAGGTTTATGCAGTTGAAGAACATATTCACTATCAACAAGAGTTTCTTGCCAATTTGCATGAAAATTTAGCCATGGCCTAGAATCACATGAAACAATAAGAATATCAACATAGGAGTCAGAAACACTTTGACATTGGTGATTGGGTTTTTTTTGCTTATAATAGTTGTCCTTGAAGAAATATAAAATTGATAACAAGTTATCCCCTAAGTATTATGGGCCTTATTAGACCTTACAAAAAATTGGTAGTGTGGCTTAAAAGTTAGAATTTCCTTCCTCCACTCACATACATCCAATATTTCATGTATCATGCCTGAAAAAAGTCATTAGACACAAATTGGATACCCAAATTGAGTTACCAAAATTGGATGAGGAAGGAAGAGTTATTATTAATCTTGAGGTGATCCTTCAAATATGCATGAAGAAGTTACGGTCTTGAGAGATTAAGGAGTATGTGATCAAAAGGAAGAATCTAACCTATAAATATGCTACTTGTGAGGATGAATCTTTTGTGCATAAACATCTAGAGTTAACTCAACATTGAGGACAATGTTTTTTTGAAGGGGAAGGGCATGCTACACCCATAACCTTTAGCATGTCTTGGGATATGTATGGTTGACTTATGTCTTACATACCTCTTTTATATTCTTGTTACATTTCTCTATGTTCTTAGTTAGGTAAGCCTATGAAATAACCTTGGATAAGTAGACTATATATAGGAGGTAATGGTTAGTCTTTGATCATCATGTTAAGTGTTCTACTATTAGTGCATTATTGTGGAAGTTTCCCCCTCAAAGTAGATTTTCTATATTATCTGATATTCTACTCTATTATTAATTATTTTCGTGTGATCTCTCATAATTGATTATTCTATGTGATATAAAATCATTCTATGTGAACATTTAAGCAATTTTGTTACAAACTCATCCTTGTACTAATGAAATTATTGGAACTTAATGTAGTAATTTTCAAGGTGTTATAGAGTGTTGTATTGATTCTTTAGCACATTAACACAAATATTCCATGATTTAATTGGAACACACTCTTGTGCATGCTATGCACTAAAATCCTCCCACTAGTGAACAATCAGAATGGACATATTTAGTACTATGAAGGTAATCTTCTCAGGATTAATGAAATGATTAACTTAGAAATATGCCTTGAGTTATTGAATTTAGTCTTCCAATGATTTAGAATTGATCTTGACTTCAAATAGAGGATTTTGAGACTAACTTATACTTTGAAGGGGGTTTATTGTTGAAATCATTATTAAACAAACTGTGGAGGTGTTTCACAAGGCGTCAGGTTGAGTTATATAAACAACTCACAAAGTTATCCAAAATTTTAAGTGCATTATGACTCTACTGAATTGATGATGAACTTTAAAACCTTTGGGTCTACCTTAGGTTGATTCTAGGTGGAACCCATATTACTTTTGATACAATGTTCTTCTATATATTGTGAAATAAAACCAATTATAAGAACTTACTTTTAAATATGTTATCATGTGTTTACATGCATAGAAAGTAATAGATATTATTACTCTAAAACTAATGATCCACACCATGGGGTCCAAGACCAAGTGTGTATAAGACAACTGAGTTTTGGTTATATAGATTTAATGCATAATGTTATATTCAGATATAACAAATAGAACACATTCAATGGAATGAAATTCCATATTTTTAAGAAAATGAAAATTCTATTCATTAATGAAGAATAAGGAAAATTGGTACAATGTGTTATAGTGCATGTAGTATAGATTAGATATGTGAAACATGATATTTTTGTTATGAATATATATATATATATATATATATATTTCATTGAAACTTAAATGAATGTGTGTGTATACACACACACACATATATATGTATGTATATATATATATGTATATATATATATATATATATGTATGTATATATATATATACATACATATATATATACATATATATATATATATATACATATATATATACATATACATATATATATATACACATACACACACACACACACACACACACACACACACACACACACACACACACACACACACACACACACACACACACACACACACACACACACATATATAAGATCAATTAAAACTACTATTGGTTACCAAGAAGACAATTGAGTTTTTATATCTTCTAGGATAGATGATGGTTGAGCTTTCAGGTTAGTGGTGACTGACAGTTCAAATAATAAAATACCTGACTATAAAGTGCCACATGACAAAACACAAGGTGAGAGTGGATGATATTTTTATGTGTTAGAGTGAAAAAAATTATGGACATGAGAATCAGTGAGTGATTTTTGTGATCTGGGTAGTGTACAAGACTATGAACAAAGTAGTGCATAATGAGGTGCATCTACTATGATATGAGGAAATCAATGCATGAAAATATATGAGTTGGCATTAGAATTATGTGTAATATAGACAATAAAATTTAAGAAAACAAGAGCATAGGATTACATGAGTGGCATGATTTCTGTGCAGGATAACAAATGAGTGTGTTCGACTATGTATTAATTACACATAGATCAATAGATGTACCCATATTCCCAAAGGAGTGAAATTGAAAATATGATATAGGAGGTATTGAAATCAGGTATTATAATACATGGCCAAAGTGAATATTCATCCTTGATGGTTATGGTGAAAAATAAGGATGATACTTGGAGGATGTGGTTAGAATATAGATAACTAAACAAGTACACCATCAAATATAAGT
Organism: Torreya grandis; assembly: GCA_037957365.1. Classification (NCBI taxonomy): domain Eukaryota; kingdom Viridiplantae; phylum Streptophyta; class Pinopsida; order Cupressales; family Taxaceae; genus Torreya; species Torreya grandis. Next base: position 1,973,061 of record JARHVA010002893.1, on the reverse strand, counting down.
TCCATATCCCTGTACTATATTATTTAATTGATGAATTACATGGTTTTTTATATTTAAGAAAAATAGAGATTTTTATTTTTACAATAAAATTTAGATCAGAGATGTGGATGTCCCTTAAATAACTTTTAGAAATCATGAAGGCCATTATGAGTTTTTGGTCATGCCTTTTGGTCCCACGAATTCACCATCTACATTTCATAGTTTGGTGAACACTATTTTTAGAATTTTTTAGGATATTTATCTTGGATTTTTTATGACATCCTAATATAAATTAAAACTTTGGAATAACATTTGAGGCATGTGAAACACATATTATTAACTCTATATCAACATAAAATTTATGAAAAACCTTCAAAATGTGCTTTTAAAATATAAGAGGTGGAGTAATTGGGTCATATTGTTTCACATGAAGGATTCAAAGTAGACTCTCATAAATTCAAAGTTATGATAGACTGTAACCTTCAAAAAAACCTCAAGACCCTTTGAGGTTATTTAGGGATAATAGGTTACTATTGCAACCTTTTGAAAAATCATGATGGCATTGAAGCACCACTCATAGTTTTATTGAACAGGGACTATTTAAACTAGAATGAAACAAATACCAATGCCTTTGAGAGGTTAAAAATTTCCATGTGCACCACTCCTTTTTTTAACCCCTAATTTTTAAAATAGCTTTGTTATTTAATGTGTGTATCTAGATATGGCATGTGGACAATACTCATGTAAGAAGGAATACCTGATGCATTTAAGAGTCATCAACTCAAGAGTAAGAATAGACTAAATTTGAGCTATGAGAAAGAGATGGTGTTTATTATTCATGTGGTCAAGCAATGGATAGATTATATAATGGATAAACACTTTAAGTTATATGTTGATCATGATATTCTTTTTTTTGTAATCATGGTTTTCATCTTAATAAAAAAAATGGGTGATTAAAATTTTAGGATATGAATTATAAATTATACATAATAAATAAAAAGGGAATGTTATCTTAAATTCCTTATCTAGGAGGGATGAATCCACATAGTCATTTTTATTTAAAATGTTTATCTGGTAGGTAGATAGGTTAGAAAAGGAAATATAAGAATGGAAGGGTGACATGGATACGCAAGCTTTAATTTAAAATATACAATAAGATTAATGTGATAAAAACAAATTTAATTGGAAAGGGAATGACTTATGGGTCTAAATATTGATTATACATATGTAAAAATTATGTCCTCAAACACAACATCCTTACATAGTTTCATGCATCTCCAATAGGAGGACCCTTAGGATTTGTGAAAACCTACCATAGAAACAAGTAAGATTTATTTTTGGAAGGACTAAAGTGGTATATAGATAAGTTTGTGCCTAAATGTATTATGTGTCAATAGAATGAGGGTGAAATAATTAAGAGTATAATTATTTTTCAACCCTTATCCAATCATATCCAGAGGTGGGAGGGGTTCTCCATGAATTTCATCATAATTTTACAAAGGATTGAAGATAAAAATGTTTCCATGTTAATTGTGGATAAATTCACAAAATATGTCTATTTTTTCTAATTGTCAAATCCATTTTTACCTGGTATAGCATTAGTCACTCTTATAGATACACTTGAAAATTTACATGGTAATTTGAAGATCATAGTAAGTGATCATGATCCAATCTTTACCAGTAATTTTTGGATTGATTTTATTCTCATGTATTCACATTACTTATTTTATGTAAAATTTCATGATATGTATCATGTCACCATAAATAAGGAGAGGAGAGTCTCATATATATCATGGCATAATAAAACTTAGTATATATTATTAAATTTATCTACACATAGAAAAGAGAGTCAAAGAATCACACATGATGTCATGTTTGTGATGCACACATTGAATCACATGCAATAAAACTCAATGTCACACAAGGCTTAAGGCTACATAAAGTATACAAAAAAATGTCACAAAAGGATCAGGGACACACACATTCGATAATAAAATGTCACAAAAGGTTGAGGGCCATATGAAAAATACAAGCAAATGTTACACAAGCAAGATTTAACATAGAAAGAGTCACATAATGAAATAATCAAGTAACCATATCATCACATAATAGCATCAATAGTGCATATAATAAGAAAGGATAATCCACACAATCAATGTATGCAATCATCATGTTTTTCACAAAATTTGTCACTCATTTTGGGACAACATATGAACTATTCTGGTTCAACAGACCAAAATCCTCTCTTCCCTTTTCAAAATTTGTTCTAAGTATGCAAATTCTCTATTATTCAAGCTTTTTCAAAAAACTACAAACTCTACAGGCTTGAAATTATGGACTCTAGAGGATTGAAATTAGCAAGGTTCAATAGTTTCAAAGTCTTCAACAAGTAAATTTTCTCAAAAGAGCAAGTTTCCAATACTTAGGCAATTTCAACGCCTTGGTTCAATGCCTTGGTTCAACCAAAAATGTTCATCAGCAAGCTTCTAAGCAAGGATTGAACCATTGAACCATTAAACCTTGAACCATTTTGGTTCAATGGGTTCAATGGGTTCAAAGGTTCAACATCGTCAACAAGCTTAAAAAGTTAAACACTTTGTCAAAAATTCATCAAGTTCAACCGCATCAAGGTTCAATGGCTTCAAAACACTTAGCGAAAATAAGAAGGCTTAAACCATTGAATTGTTGAACCTTGAACCATTTTGGTTCAAAGGTTCAATGGGTTCAATGGTTCAAAAGGTTCAACATGCAATTGGTTGAAGTAGTCAAAAGACTTAGCCAAAACAAAGAGATTGAACCGATTGAACCATTGAACCAAAGTTGGTTCAATCGGTCGGTTGAAACGGTTGGTTTAAAGGACTGCTCCAAAGCCAAAGGAACAAATGCCCTTGTAGAGGGTAGTGAACTAGAGACAAGTGCCCTTACGGAGGGTAGGGAGCATGGGTTCAAAGGATCAAAAAGTGACTAAGGCTAAAAGGGAACATTTCCTTTGAACCTTTTGTTGGAGGAAATTACTAAGTGAAGGAACCGTAAGATTTCCTTCGGGAAGATTTTCATCAAAAAAATAGATAAGGCAAGGGTGAATTCTTTCATAAAAAATGTCTAAAGGAATTCCTTTAGACTTTTGTCTAAAGGAAAATACCAAAGGAAAAACCCAAAAGAAAAAGCCCAACAAAAAAAGATAAATCCAAGGAAAGATTTCCTTCGGACAAAATTTTTGAAGGAATTCCTTCAGACATTTTTTCTGAAGGAATTGAAGCTTGAACACTCTTTGAAAGAATGAATCCTGAAGGCTGCCCAAAAGAACCCAAAAGGTAAGTACCCTTGTGAGGGGCTCTCAACACTAACAAAAAGGAGCTTTCTCAAAGCCTGAAGGGACACCTTCCCTTTGGGGCATTATAAAGATAAATGCTGAAGGATTTTCAAGGCCTCAAAGGGACTTAGAAGAATAAAGGAAATAACAAAACAAAGGATGAACCAATGAACTGAATGAACCTTGAACCAAAAGAGTTCAAAGTTTAATGGTTCATAGGTTCAATAGTTCAAAGGAAGCTCTAGATAAAAAGGAAAGAAAAAAATGGAAGATTTCAGAGACGGTTCAAAGGGATGGTTCAAGCAAAGAAAAAGGAAGAGATTGAACCAGGGAGCTAAAAAAGATCACCTAAACTATTTAACCATTAAACTAATGAAATTTCATAGGTTCAAAGGTTCATGGTTCAACATGGTTCAAACAACTAGCCACCATTGATGGCCCTATAGATGTCAAATTTAAGGTAAGGGAATATCTGTTAGTTTTTGAATATGGCACGGAACTTGAAAAATGAACTAAGTGACTAGCTAAAGGAGATAGATCAGGAGCTTCAATTTCTATAGGGAAGAGAGAATATTATAAAAAGATCAGAAATATCTTCAAGGGAGTTATTTATAGTAGTTGAAACAGTTGATCAAGTGGTCATCTAAGCATACCAAATCAAGGACACAACCTATTTTTATTCCATGAAGTAATGGCAAAGTGGAAAGCTGTGTAGACATTAGGAAAAGGACCAGACAAATCATTCTAAGGAGGAGACATATAAGATGAATGGACATGCCATAGTTAAGGCAATGCACTATTCCAAGCATGGCCTCTTGATAGGACTAAAAATGCATTCAAGGCATTGAATGTAGCATGGGCCATTATATGGGAAAAAGTACCAAGCCTTTCTTGATTGCTATACATTGTAATCTCTTACATTATGAAAGGGAGATATTTTCATTTATAGAAGCAAAACTCTACCTAAATTAAAAGGTGAATACTAAGACTTTGAGCTCAGATTGTTGATCATTTTATTTTATCTGAATGAGAAAGAAAGTTACTTTTAGAATTTGTTCTGTTATAGCTTGTGTTATCTTAGGAAATTTTTCTTATGTTTATTTCCTAGGAGCGTTCTTGTTTATTTAATTTAATAAGTAGAGCTAGTGGAAGTAATCCAGAAGATGTCCTGAAGTTAGTTACTTTCAGACTTTGTGTTGTCATAGTTGTCTTTAGTGTGTGTTTTTAGTTTATTTATATGTAGATGATTCTGGGATGACTTTGTGCCCCCATTATCCTTTGTATTTCACTCTTTGGGCAGTTGAGGTGGAGACTTTGGGTTCCATTTCATCCTATTGGTTACTGCACCTTTGTTACTAGTTCCTTGTCATTACCTAAAAGAAACTCTTGTTATGTCCTGTAAGATCACTTCTGAAAGAAGAGAAGTGCCTTCAGTCTTATCACCAAGATTTTCTCCTTTTTTTGTGAACATCATCTCTGAAAAAAGATAGATGGATGGTGTTATCCTACCCCTGAGTGTTACTTTCTACTTATATATATAGTATACAACTCCTACATAGTTATTAGGGAGCCTCTCCTTGATGAGAGGAGATATTTTTCCACCTCTGATGTAGTAAATTTTCACATTTGGCTAACCAATCTCCCATACTATGGTTGAAGAGACCTATTTTTCTCACCAATTAGCTAGTTGACAAAATATTCACCCAATAGTTTTTTGGTGACTCCACTGGGGACACTACATGCAGTTTGAAGCCTCAAGTTTTAGATTGAAGTAGTCCCTATCCTTATCCATTTTTATTCTAAAATCTGGCAACTCCACATTATACTATAAGCTAGAGAGCCCAAGGTGGTGTTGACCCTATTTTTGAATTGGTGCAGAAGGGCAATTCTAATTTGTTCCCTCCCCAACTTCAAGTTCAACGATCCAAGAGTGTTCTTCCTACCCGTACCAAGACACCAACACAAGGCAGATCTTCCTTTTCTAATTTTAGCAGAGCTTTGCCTATACATACTCCACCCAAATTCATTATCCCCTTTTTCCATAATCAAATCATGGTAGTTCAAGGCCCCTAGGGTAACTCTTTTGGCCCACTCAATCTTACTCCACCTCTGCATGAGCTACCATGCAGTTCAAGGAAGAATTTTCCTAAATTCTTTGGTGATGGGAGAGTTCATCTTGATGAACACATTACAACTTTTAGCATAGGTTGTGGTGTGATAGGGGTGGAATTTGAGGATGTGGTAGTCAGGCTTTTCATGGAGACATTATAAGGTGCTATTGGAGACTGGTTCTACCATCTACAAGCTAGGTCAGTCACTGATTGGGACACTCTTAAAGATAAATTTGAAGCCATGTTCAAGCCTATATAAGACACTCATGCCTTGCTAGCCTAGCTCACATAGATGAAGAAAGAACCTCATGAATATATGAGGGATTTCATTGCCAAGTTTGACAAGCTAAGGAACTAAATTCCTACAATTGCTCAGCCAACACCTAAGAATCTCAAATGATTCTTCATTAACTCACAGTAGCTTGAAGTGAGTTTTCTACTAAGACGTGTTGGTCAAATAGACCTTGATACTACTAAATAATTGGATACTAAGGTAGAATATGACCTTATCTTGGTAGGAAAGATAAGGAGAGATCCAAACAAAGGTAAATCCTCTTCATCTTCTAAATACTCACCTACAACCACCACTGATCCAATGGTGTAGAAGCTAGAAAATGAATTAATGGCTCTTAGAAAACAAATGGTACAAGGGATGTCATCTTCTCATTCATACATAGATGTACCAAGGAGGACATTCCCTAATCAGTCATACCAAGGCAATGCTGCCAGGAATCAAGGGCAAGCAAATCATCTTCTCCCTCCATGGGGAAACTTTACCATTGAAGCACCTCTAACCAATTCAGCAGTTGGATATCTTAAAGATGAATTAGATTTCTCATTCTAGCCTAAGTTGAATCCTAAAGATGATGCTAATCTCTTCATTGAGGAAGAAGAAGAATTAGCTGGTGACTCCAACATTGGTTTCTTGAATTACCAAGATGAACCTAGAGGTAAAGGAAAAGTAGTTGAGGGATCATATGTTGTGTTCACCCAGTTTAAGAATCAGTCAACCCAACAACATGATAAATAAAAGTTAGAGGAGTGAGCTCAGCCTACAATTTCAATTGCTAAGTGGGGAACCACTCTTCCTTTCTAGCCAAAGAACCCAATGATTGTAAGAAAGGTAAGTACATCAAACATCCCTACACCTACTTACATTTCATAGTCCAATCTTCCCCCTCCCAAAATTCCAAAGAATGAAATCCCATCCTCTATAACCAATTCATTTCAAACATTTGACATAATTGACCATATAAAGAAATACAAAATTCAAATGTCTGAATTTGAATTCCTACAGTCCAATCTTGAGCAGTTAGATAAGTTGGCTCAATGTGTTAAGAACCAAGCCATCCCTGTAGGACAGACAATTCCAAAGGTGACTCATGATTCCCCCAAGAACACATCCACAAGGAATAATATTATCATTACTCTTCCTACTACTCTCAGGAGGACTGAACCATTTTATGTCTCCCTACTGATAAATGGACATCAGCTGAATAATTGCATCATTGATTCCAGAGCTTCAGAAAATGTCATGCTTGATAAAGTGGTAGAATACCTTGGTCTCACACTGACCAAGACATTTGGGAGATGTTTCTCCATGGAAAAAAAATAAGTACCACTTTTGGGACAAATCAAGGATGCCCAATTTGCATTTGTAGCCTTCTCAGACAAGAGAATCAAGATGACTGTCTTGGTGGTCGACGTCCCAGCATCATATGGCATCCTTCTTGGGTAGAATTTTTGTAAAGATGTTGGTGGAAAATTGAGCATGGACTTTTTTGAGGCAAGGATCCCAATCAAAGGCATCATGAAGAGATTGCTCCATGAAAAGGAAGTAAAATATGTGGTCACTCAGACATCAACGCCTGAAGCTCAAATTCTATTTGAGTCTTTAAGCATGGGTAATTACTTCTTATCCATGGAATAAGTTCATGAAGTATCTGATGAACCTCCTAAAGGTGACAACCTAAAAATTGGTTTAGATAGAATAGCATAAAAATTGGTGGAGCACAATACAAGTGTGGAAGAATCTTCCCCTCCAAATGAAGAAGAATCCAAAGAAAAATTAGTGTCTGATGAGGTATGGATTCTATAATTTGATGGTAGCTACTCCTCTACTAGTTCAGGAGCTAGGATTGTGCTGATATCTCCTTAAGGAGATATTTTTCCTTCATCATACAAATTACAATTCAGCAACACTAATAATACAACTGAGTATGAATTGTTATTGGTTGGATTGAGGGCTACTCGAGACAAAGGCATCAAACTCCATGTTAAAGGAGATGCTAAATTGATAGTTTGTCAAGTGAGAAACCTGTATCAAACCAAAAATGAGAGATTGTGCCACTATCACAATCTAGTCTAGGACCAAATTGAGAGCTTTGATGCTTTCAGCATCTCTACCATTCCTAGAGAATTTAATGACCGAGCTGATGCACTGGCCATTTCAGCAACTCTCTTAGTTCTTCACCCTAATTTTAAGGGAAATAGGTACACTATTGAACTGGTCTTTTGACCAAGTGTACCTGATAATGCCAATCATTGGCAAGTGTTCAATAGTCACAACTAAATAATTGCCTTCCTAGAATAAAAGGATAGCTTTCAACAGCTTCACTTTGAAGGTAGTGAGGCTCAGAAGCTTGAACCAGCTCTTGAATCAAGTTCAAATGTAGGTGAGGAATTCCTTCAGCTAAAAGGGAATAAAATTCCCAAAGGATTGGTTTCCCTTGAGAAACTATTTGACAAACATGATAGGTTAGCAAATGGATTTAAGCTCATCCTAGGAGTTTGATCAAATAAACTTGGGTACCAAGGAAAATTCCAAGTTGGTAAACATTGGGAAGTGTTATACTCAGGAAGAGAAATACAAGTTCACTGATATGCTCAGCTATTATATGGATGTCTTAGCATATTCCTATGATGATCTGAAGCCACTCAAGACTGAAGAAATTCTCCATGAGATCCTTCTCAAGACTGATTCAATGCCTTATAAGTAAAAATATAGGTAGTACAATCCAAAGATATCAAGTACCATTCTATCTAAAATACAAAAAATGTTGAATGTTAGGATCATTTTTCCAATCCATCATTCCATGTGATTGCAAATATAGTGCTTGTGAGGAAGAATAATGGTGAAATTCACCTCTGCATGGATTTCAAGAACTTGAATCAGTCATCCTTAAAGGATAACTATCTTATGCCCATCATGGATCGAGTCCTTCATACAGTAACTAGTTTAGAGATGTTATCAATGCTAGATGGATTCTTAGGATATAATCAAGTCAAAGTTAGTGAAGTAGACTAGCACAAAACTACCTTCACCACACCTTAGGGCACATTTGCATACTGAAGAATGCCTTTTAGCTTGATAAATGTTGACAAAACCTTCCAAAGAGCAATGGACCTTGATTTCAAAGATGAAATGGGTAAGTTCATTGTGGTATATTTGGATGATTTAAATGTCTTCTCTAAGCATTACCCTAAACATGTGTGCCATTTGCAACAAGTGTTGGAATGCTACCACCAAAATGGCATTTCTTTGAATCCCAAGAAGTCCATTTGTAGAGTAATAGAAGGGAGACTTCTTAGACACATTATGTCCTAAGAAGGCATAAATATTTACTCAAAAAGATTCAAGTCCATCTAGGAGCTTACTTTGCCCATAAGTAAGACTACACTCCATTCTTTCTTCAAAAAAGTGAATTTTTTACTAAGGTTTATCCCCAATTTTGCTGATAAGACTCGACATATTGTAAACATGATGAAGGGAAAGGCCACATTCAGTTGGACTGAAGAAGGCAAATTGGCATTCCAAGATATTAAGACAGCTATTGCCCACGCCCCAATTCTGGTTTGTCCAGACTATAACAAGGATTTCACAATGTATAGTTATGCTTCTAAGCACACACTTTAAGAAATTTTGGTTTAATAGAACCAAGAAGGTGTGGAATCTCCCATTTCTTTCATGAGATGTCCTCTCAAAGCTCATGAGTTGAAGTACTTAAACATGGAAAAGCATGCTTACATAGTGGTGAAGGCAGTGAAGCATTTCTGCTTCTACATCCTGAATTCACACACTACTACCCTGGTTCCTGACACCACAGTCAAATCCATATTAACTCAAAAATAGTTTGAGACAAAAAGAGGAAATTGGATTGCTAAAATCTAAGAGTTTGATCTAGTCATCAAACCAATGAAGCTGGTGCGGGGAAGAGGCCTATGCCAATTGATTACTGACAACAAACCAGAACAAACAGAGCTTGAAGAATTAGAAGAAGAAGACACACCAATAGTCCTCTTTGTCTCCACCACAAATGAGTGGTATTTAAGTATTTCTCATTTCCTTAGTTATGGTGAGTGTCCTACTCACCTATCTTATAAAGAAAGGAGGACTATCAAGTTGAAAGCTGCCAATTTTGTCCTCTGGGACAATGGCCTGTATAAGAGGAGCCTGGATGGAGTGTTCCTTTGCTATGTGGATAAAGAGTAGTAGAACCAAAATTTGAAGTCCTTCCACAATCTAGCTTATGGAGGAAATTTTTCTCTCTTGTAACTACCCATAAGATTTTGTGAGCCATATACTATTGGCCTAGTCTTTTTCAAGATGCATACAAATGGGTAAGAAAATGTGAACTATGCCAACAGTTTGTTGGAAGACCCAAGTTAGCTACCCTACCTCTCAAGCTAGTGGTGATAGAAGAGCCATTTCAGTAATGGGGAATCAATTTTATTGGTGTTGTAAACCCATATTCAAGTGTTGGACATGATTATGTCCTCACAACCATAGATTACTTCACCAAGTGGGTGGAAGCTATTCCAACCAAGCATGCTACTTCAGAAGTAGTGTGTAATTTCCTCAAAGAGAACATCATTTCCAGGTTTGGGGTTCCAACCAATATTTTCATAGATAACACATCTTGTTTCACTTCCCAGGATATTACTCAGTTCTATTTTTACTATGGGATTACACTTTTCCACTATTCTGATTACTTTCCACAAAGGAATGGACAAGCTAAATCAAGCAACAAGAACCTGGTGACTATCATCAAGAAGCTAGTAGATGACAACCAAAGGACATGGCATAAAGCATTGGTTGATGCTCTATGGATAGACAGAATTACACCAAAAATGGCAATTGGTATGTCTCCTTTACAACTTCTTTATGGTCTCAATGTTGAGATACCAATCACCCTAGAATTACTAGCATTGAAATTGGCTAAGGCAATTGAGGATCAGACATATGAAAGTTCCCTTGATAAGAGGATCATGTTCTTGACTGAGCTAGATGAGTAGAGAACTATGGTGGTGGACCAAATTATTGAGCATCAAAGTTTGGTGAAGAAGCTCTTTGACCAAAAGGCAAAGAATCATGATTTCTAGATTGGAGATCAAGTCCTACTGTAGGACAAGAAAAGAGAACCAAAGGGAATGCATGGGAAATTTGACTCCCTTTGGAGGGGCCCTTTTAATATTCATTAGCTTAATGGTGAAAATAGCTTCTTATTGAGATATCAAAATGGCATGCCCTTTTCTCTACCTCATAACGGGCAGCATCTGAAGTACTTTAATTCTTGAAGTATCATATAAGTTCACCTATACATATGTATATTTGTATAGTCTTTAGTTCTATTTTGTGCTTTTCATTTTCATTTTTGGTGCCTTTCTTTTTGGGTAGCATGACTCCATATCCCAATGGCATACTTCAAGGCACTAGAGATTCTGGTTTCTATCCCCCTCCACTGTTCCAAGTTTTCAACTGAAGGAAGTTCCCCAACTAAAGCCAGCTATTGCTCCCAAAATTTGTCACTCATTTTGGGACAACATATAAACTATTTTGGTTCAACAGACCAAAATCCTCTCTTCCCTTTTCAAAATTTGTTTTGAGTATGCAAATTCCCCATTATTCAAGCTTTTTAAGAAAACTATGGACTCTGTAGGCTTGAAACTACAGACTCTATAGGATTGAAATTAGCAAGGTTCAATAAGTTCAGAGGCTTCAATACGTAAATTTTCTCAAAAGATCAAGTTTCTAACACTTAGGAAATTTCAACACCTTGGTTTAATGCCTTGGTTTAACCAAAAATGTTTATCAAAAAGCTTTTAAATAAGGATTAAACCATTGAACCATTAAACCATTAAGCCTTGAACCATTTTGGTTCAACAAGTTCAATGGGTTCAAAGGTTCAACGTCATCGGCAAGCTTAAAGAGTTAAGCACTTTGTCAAAAGTTCATCAAGTTTAACCACATCAAGGTTCAACAGCTTCAAAACACTTAGCAAAAAGAAGAAGGCTTGAACCATTGAACCTTTGAACCTTGAACCATTTTGGTTCAAAGGTTCAATGTGTGGCTGGTTCAAGTGGTCAAAAGTCTTAGCCAAAACAAAGAGATTGAACTGATTGAACCATTGAACCATTGAACTAAAGTTGGTTCAATCGGTCAGTTCAGATAGTTGGTTTAAAGGACTGCCCCAAAGCTGAAGGAACAAATGCCCTTACAGAGGGTAGTGAACTAGAGATAAGTGCCCTTACGAAGGGCAAGGAGCATGGGTTCAAAGGATCAAAAAGAGACTAAGGCTGAAAGGGAACATTTCCTTTAGAATTTTTGTCTGAGGAAATTACTAAGTGAAGGAACCATAAGATTTCCTTTGGGAAGATTTTCATCAAAAAAATAGATAAGGCAAGGGTGAATTCTTTTTGACAAAATGTCTAAAGGAATTCCTTCAGACTTTTGTCTGAAGGAAAATCCTAAAGGAAAAGCCTGAATGTAAAAGCCTAACAAAAAAAACAAAGCCAAGGAAATATTTCCTTTAGATAAAATGTTCGAAGGAATTAAAGCTTGAACACTCTCCAAAAGAATGAAGCCTGAAGGCCAATTGAAAGACCCCAAAGGGTAGGTACCCTTGCGGGGGGCTCTTGGCACTAACAAAAAGGACCTTTCTCAAAGCCCAAAGGGACACCTTCCCTTCGGGGCATTCCAAAGACAAAGGCTGAAGGATTTTTAAGGCCTCAAAGGGACTTAGAAGAATAAAGGAAACAATGAGACAAAGGATGGACCAATGAAATGATTGAACCTTGAACCAAAAGAGTTCAAAGTTTAATGGTTCACAAGTTCAACAGTTCAAAGGAAGATCCAGACAAAAAGGAAAGAAACAAATGGAAGATTCTAGAGATGGTTCAAGAAAAGAACAAGGAAGTGATTGAACTAGAGAGTTGAAAAAGATCACCTAAACTATTAAACCATTGAACTAATGAACTTTCATAGGTTCAAAGGTTCATGGTTCAATGTGTTTCAAATAGCTAGCCACCATTGATGGCCCCACAGACGTCAAATTTAAGGTAAGGAAATATCTATTAGTTTTTGAATATGGCATAGAACTTGAAAAATGGACCAAGTGACTAGCTAAAGGAGATAGCTCGAGAGCTTCAATTGCTATAGGGAAGAGACAATATTAAAAAAAGATCAAAAATATCTTCAAGGGAGCTATTTCTAGTAGGTGAAATAGTCAATCAAGTGGTCATCTGAGCATACCAAATCAAGGATGTGGCCTATTTTTCTTCCATGAAGTAATGAAAAAGTGGATAGCTACGCAGACATCAAGGAAAGGACTAGATAACTCATGCTAAAGAGGAGACATATAAGATGAATGGACATGACATAGTTAAGGTAATGCACTATTCAAAGCATGGCCTCTTGACAGGACTCAAAATGCATTTAAGGCATTAATGCAATGTGGGTCATCCCATGGGAAAAAGTGCCAAGCCTTTCTTGGCTGTTATACATTGTAATCTCTTGCATTATGCAAGGGATATATTTTCATTTACAGAAGCAAAACTCTACCCAAATTGAAAGGCAAATATTGAGACTTTGAGCTCAGATTGTTGATCATTTTATTTTATCTGAATGAGAAAGAAAGTTACTTTCAGACTTTGTGCTGTTATAGCTTGTGTTATCCTAGGAAATTTTTCTTATGTCTGTTTCCTAAGATCATTCTTGTTTATTTAATTTAACAAGTAGAGCTAGTGGAAGTAATCCAGAAGATGTCCTAAAGTTAGTTACTTTCAGACTTTGTGCTGTCATAGTTGTCTTCAGTGTGTGTTTTTAGTTTCTTTCTATGTAGAGGATTCTTGGATGACTTTGTGCCCCCATTATCCTTTGTGTTTCACTCTTTGGGTAGTTGAGGTGGATACTTTGGGTTCCATTTCATCCTATTGGTTACTATGCCTTTGTCACTAGTTCTTTGTCATTACCTGAAAGAAACTCTTGTTGTTTCCTACAAGATCACTTCTGAAAGAAGAGAAGTGCCTTCAGTCTTATCACCAGGATTTTATCCTTTGTTTGTGAACATCATCTCTGAAAAAAGAGAGATGAATGGTGGTATCCTACCCCTGAGTGTTACTTTCTGCTTATATATATAGGATATAGCTCCTACATAGTTATTAGGGAACCTCCCCTTGATGAGAGGAGAGATTTGTCCACCTCTGATGTAGTAAACTTGCACATTTGGTTGACCAATCTCCCTTGTTGTGGTTGAAGAGACCTATTTTTCTCACCAATTAGCTGGTTGAAAAAATATTCACCCAACACATCACATATATGAAAATAAAATATCCCATTAAATATAAATTTGAATAGTACACATCAGTGTAAATCATATATAATCAATGTAATTTTTTGCATTATGATAAATGAAAACAATCATATAAATATAAAAGTTATGTATATTATAAATGTACCCCTAGTTAGAGTGTGGCTATTGGGTGTTGGAATTCCCTACATATATGTTTCCATATCATATATGACTTTTATGTCTTGCATCTCCCTCATAAAAATCATGAAACACATGCGCATATAAAAATGGATATATAATGTACGATATATGATAAAGCATAAATAAATCATGTAAAAAATAAATACATGTCATGCATAGGTTATGGATTTTTATAATTAAATATTTTTTAGTTTTGGTATTTTTATGAGTATTTTATTTGTATCTATTACTTCAAAGACCTAGAATTACATTCAATGGATGCATTAACTTGTGGGAATAATATAGTGATAAAGTATTGAACTCTAGGTATATGATGACATAAAGTGTCCAAATGTCATCATCATCATCATCATCATCATCATCATCATCATCATCATCATCATCATAATTGTACTGATTGGTGTGAGTCAAAATTTCTTTAATTTTTCTCTTTCTCTAATGTTAGGCATATTTATTGCCTTTTATTCAACTATGTATGAATTTTCATTATCTATATTATGAAATAAAGGCTTCTCACTTATATTTGAGTTCTTTATATTTTGGTGCTCATTATTTCCATCATGTTGAATATTAATTATATGTCTTTCATATAAAAATATAGTATGTTTATTTAGAATGTAAATTTTAGTTTGCATCTCTTATAACCATTTTTATACTAATGTAACCCACAACTAGTCACCATGATGCATCATAAATATCAATGTATCTATAAACTTAGGCCCACAAGAGATCAGTAATGTGATATGTCTAATTGATCCTTCACAATGTATGTTATATTTTAATTAATCTATTTTATGACCCAAATATTGAAAATAATTAATATTGCATATGTTTATCCTTTATTCCTAATTAATATGGATCTATCACCTAAAGCTAACCTTAATGTATACAGTGATCTAGATATGTATTTGTACTATATCTCTAGATTGATTCTTTTTAAAAACTAATATTGGTGGATTTTATTATATTAGGTGCCTATAATAATCCATTTATCTTTAAATTTATAAATATTTTGTGTTAAAATTTACAAATGTATTTGTGTGATGAACTATTATTATGTGTTAATCACCAAATGGCTTGCCTTCTTGAGTTAACAATCTACTAATAGATTTATGTCAATTTGTAAGCAGAGTTATCAAATTTATATAAAGTAACATATATAATATAATGCTAATTGTATCTTTTGAATTAATAAGTTATAATCTGATAATTGGATTTGGGTCTATGTATTTTATATTATTTACTAAATTTACCAAAAAAAATGAACGTGAATTTGTGATAAATTGTCTAATATTTTTTACCTCTTGATATTTAGGGATGTTGAATTTTACAAAGAATTTAATTAGTGGATCACTTATCTTGGAATTAAGTTGTACTAAACTTATATTTTAATAATTTTTTATACTTTCATCCTTATGAATGCATAAAATTGATATGTTTTACTTTATCTTTTTTGGTTTTAACTACTATATTTGAATCATCTCAATATTCCATAAAACCAAAAGGTGTAAAAATAATCATCAATGTCTATTTTAATTTAATTTTAATCATTATCATCTTCTTCTATGTATATATGATATGGATTCTCTTAATTAACTACTAAATGGAAAATGTGTCTTTTCTTATTATGTGTGTTCTATTATTTATTTTTGGATTGATGTACATGTAATTGGTTCATTTAAATTTCTATCCTACATGACACTATCATCAAAATTAGGAACTAACATCAACACTATTATCCCAAATCTAAAACTAATGCCCCTACCTTCCAAATAATAAAATTTGAAAATATTTTGACATGTATATGGGTCAGCTTATGGTATTCATTTAAATCTCATGTGATATTATTTTAAAAGGTGAGGTATAAATAAAAATATAAAATCATTTATTATGGACCTGAGAAATATCAAACAAGCTCACACTACACTACTAAAAATCATTTTCACAACTAAACTATACTACCATATTCTTACCATTTCTAAATAAATCATAAGATTAGTCTTATTAAATGTATGAAACATAAAAATATCATCCCATGACCATAATTTTTCATGGGATGCTTGATGTACATGTAATTGGCTCATTTACATTACTCTTATTTGACTCATTAATTTCACATTTATGTATCCATTATAATGGTGTAGATAGACAAATATGATTTTATAGGATATACTAGCCTTGTACACTTGAAAAATACCAAGCATGATTTATCCATTTAATTCATGACCTTCCCACTACTGAAAGGCTTGTGTTCACTATCTCACTCTACCAAATTTATTATCATATAGTCTAACCTTAACATTATGATTATCTAGATCAAATTTATCCCACAATATACATAAAACTTAATTTATGTCCAAATGTAAAAATTACACATCCTCAACAAGTTTATATCCTACATGACACTATCATCCAATTAGGAACTAACATCAAAACTACTATCCCAAATCTGACACTAATGTACCTACCTTCCAAATAATAAAATTTGAAAATATTTTGACATTTATGTGTTAGCCTATGGTATTCATTTAAACCTCTTGTGAGATTATTTTAAAAGTTGTGGTACAAATACAAATAAAAATGCATTCATTATAGACCTAATAAATATCAAGAAAGCTCAAACTACACTACTAAAAATCATTTTCACAAATAAGCTATACTACCCTATTCTTACTATTTCTAAATAAATCATAGGATTAGTCTTATTAAAAGTAAGAAGCATTAAAATATCATCACATGACCATTAATTCATAATTGTTCATAAATAAACTCACATAAGGGGGAGAAATACATCGATATGAAGACTTTTTTAGATTATATGTCTATGTAGATAGTTCTCATTGACAAATGGGTCTTATAGGTCAGCTCAAATTAACTTGAGTACACTAACCCCTATTTTTCAAGGTGAGATACCCAAGTTGGACGACATAGGGTTTTGAGAAAAAGAGTGATAACTAGAACCTATGTGCATGATCTAAAAATAAAATTTGAAAGGTAATAATGAAATATAATAGGCAAAATTATTCATTCCTTAAAATGAAATATATTTCATACCAGATAGAAGCATCAAAATTGGGATAGAAGCATCAATGTTAGTGTCTAGATCTTGATGTAGTGTCTAGGCTTATGGAGAGCTAAATTTTAGAATCTGATGAGTAAAAAAAAATCATTATCCTATATCTTTTTGCAATTGAATTTTATATATTTTCATGTGCATCATAACATAAGCTAAGTATTATTTATCCTTCATATTTTAACTTCCATAATATTATTTAACATTGTACTTTTCTATATTTATTATATTATTAGATTTAGCATATTTATAATAAAATTATAAATCTAAATTCATTTAATTATCATGGTTTTATAATATATTACTCAAATTTGATTAATATATTTCCCCTATTCCAATCCAAAAGTGTTTAAACATTTGGTGAACCCAACTTTTAAGTCTTCTTGTGAAAACCCTAGCTTACCTTAAGCTTTTCAGCCTTCTAGGGTTTAAGATTGCAGTTATTTTTCAATTTTTACATTAATTATCAGTTTTTATTTTTCACTATAATTAAAATGTCTCTATTTTCATGTTATCATTTTAATATTTCAAACATTTAAAATGGTAAAAAGGAGCCTCTTCCTCCTAAACTTCAAGAGGGTTATAACTAATTTTCCTCTATTTAGGTCCATGATATCCCTACTTCAATGAGTAAGGTAGTCCAAATTATATTGTTAAAATGAGTTAAAAAACATTCCCTTACTCCAACCCCTCCACATACCACATCTTATCTAGATGGTGTGTTTATGAATACTCAATCTGAAATGTCTAGGGTTTGTGGTTGTGAAGATCTTAAGGATAAAATTTTGACTATGACAAGGTCAATAGAAGAGTTAAAAAATTAAAATCATTATGTTTTTTTCAAATATTACATCATGGGAAAATAATAACACACATAGAAATAATCCAAAATATGCAAGTCTTAATCAAATGTTTGTATCTTCACCTAATAATGTTTTTCCTAATAAGACATCACATAAAGATTGGAAGCTAAAATATATTATATCTACCACTAGTGATTCAAAAAGTGAATAAAATTATACTAAAATATCAAGTCAAATTAGAAGATAAATTATTAAAAATAAAGTGATCAAATTATCTCCTATACATCCTTTTATAAGATCAAAATACCACTGTGCATATAATATAATGCACTAGCACCATACATATTATTGTTTGGATTTGAAGAACAAAATGCAAAAGTTAATTTATAGTGTTGATCCTATCATTTACACATAAACAAATACACTCAATCATATTATTAGAGAATTTCATAAAGCACAAGTGAAAAAAAAAAAAAAAATGAGCACCAAATGATAATTTAGAGAAAAACAATTGAAAATAAAAAATTAGACAAAGAAAAGATTAAAAAGGCAAAACTAGAAAAAGAAATGTTACAAAAAGATAAATATGAAAAAGTAAAATTTTTAAAAAGGACAATATTAAAAGGAATAATTAAAAAATCAATATATTTCAAAAGTAATGTCATAAAAAGATTAATTGAAAAATCAAATTCAAGGCAAGCAAAAAAACATGGTTAAAGTAGTATTTATAATAAAAAAAGGTTAAAGAGAAATAAACACTTAAAATTTTTAAAGTTTAAAATGTGGTTGTAAAGGGGGAAACTAAAATCATTTCCTCATATCATGACCCTTTCATTATAACTTCTCACATATATGCCAAGAAATTTACAAATATCAAGGTTATGGACTATCAAGATATAAATTTTTGTTTTATGGCATTTCTTAGCTCTCTTGGAAATAATTATAAACACTGGGATCAAACTAGTACATCTACAAAATTTATGGGATCAATCAAGTTAAAAATTTATTTTGCTTAAAAATATTGTCATCAATAAGATAAATTATTCATAAAAAAATATTACATAACATTAGATCATAAAGTCAAGGTCACATCCTATTCCAAGGAAGGAACATCTTGTAGGGGCATCACTCTTAGGGAGTAATTTTGATCAATTTTGGCTTATTTTTTATTGGATCAGGTTTAGGAATTATTTGGATAGCCTTAAAAGGCTTCAATAATTCTTAGTTTTAATTTTGATATATTAGCATTGCAATTAGCTAGTTTAAATTTCAAATATTGGATTCCCGCCAAAAGCTAGTGTGTTTAAAATTTTTAATTCTAGTATGTTGTTAGAACTTGTAGGGGTGTAGAAATGTTTTCATAATATTTTGAATAGGTTTAAAATTTTATTAGATCCCATTGAGTAATTCTCAAGGGTCTAAGTGGATATATGCCTTGAAAATCATTTTTGGTGTTTTGTCACCTTTAAAAAGATTCTTGTAACGTTGACAACCTCTCCAAGAAAGTTTAAAAAAGGTTGTATTCATATAAAAGGCATGGATTTGGAATTTTAGGAATTTATATGGATTTTATTTAATCAATAATTTGAATAAGAGAGAAAAAATATAGCCCTATTCATGAAAAATGTGATTCAGGCCTTGTGTTTTGTGCATATTAATGAAGACTATAGATTGTATTCTCCATAGTTGATAATAAAAATAAATATGTAGATTGTTCCTTTATTTTTTAAGGACATTTTCATGTCCTTGAATATATATGTTTTAAAATTTAATAGTAATATCAATTTAAATTTAAATATAATCATTACAGACCCTTATTTTGGAGTCTTTCTATTGGTGTGCAATTTGAGTCTTACTTCCTAAAAGGAATGAATATGTGCATGCATTTACATTGATTCACTCACATATATTTGAATTTTTTACTATGTTATAAGAGTGTATTTATCAATAAAACATCATAATCTTAAGAAAGTTTTGATAATTTGATCAAGAAACTATTCCTATAGTAGAGTGTATCAAAGAAACTGTGTGATGGTGTGAAGCAAGGTGGTTATTGGTAAATATTTTTTCATGTTATATGTGTTAAGGTGAGTAATAAAACCTTGTTAAAAGTTTCATAAACCTCTTTCAGCTTTACTATGTGCATTGAGTGTCAACAGAGCCAGACATACCTATAACATGTCATTTTCTAGACATAGTCAAGTGTAATTGGAGTTGGATAGTGTAGACAATGGTATGGTTAACCCATGAAAACAATTTGGTAAGTTAAACATGACTTAGATAAAGCTCTTGAAACTCTTTAAAATGTTGATAGTGGATTTTTTTTTGTCTATGGGTTGTGATTGTGTACAAAAAGCCTTAGATTAGGGTTTTTTTACCATATTTTGAAATTGAATAGATAAAATATCACAAAATTTAGTATTCTAGTATAAATTCATATGACCTAATATATTTTATAATTTTTAGGACCATACAAATTCACTATTATAGTTTTTTAGCTGACTGTCATATGTTTTAGCTTAAGGAGGCCTAATTAGATAGGGCTAATAGTTAGAAAGAGGATCCATAAAGGAACCTAAGTCTTGAAATTTGAACCATAGGTATTTTTACATAAATTTTACTCATAAATATCATTGGTTTTTTTGAAAACATTAAACTTTTTTTGTACCATCAAGAAAATAATCAAGACATGGTTATACGAAGAGTCAAGTGAATTATGTGATTGGTAAAGAGTTGCAAGTTGAAACCTTTTGCAAAGGAAAATTTGAATCATATTTGTATTAGATCTAACTTTGGATAAATTAGAAAAAGTGGGAGAGAGAATATTCTTGGGCAAGGAGAATAACAGGTACTTGTTTGACAAATTACTTACACAAAGGTTCACAATGCTATCAAAATTATTCTTGGTAGTACACCACCCAACATTAGGCCATGCAGGTATCCCTATGCCTAAAAAAGTTAAATTGAAAATATGGTATAGGAAATGTTTGATGCAAGAATCATTTTCCATAGCCAAAGTGAATATTCTTCACCAATTGTCATGGTGTGAAAGAAATATGACACTTGGAGGATGTACCCTAACTATAAGGAACTCAACAAGTACACTATAAAAGATAAGTTTCCTATTCCTATCATTAATGATTTTTTAGATGAATTAAATGGTGCTCTTTATTTTACCAAGTTAGATCTACATTCTGGGTATCATCAAATCTAGATCCATGATGAAGACATACCCAAAACTACTTTTAGGACTCATGAGTGCCATTATGAGTTTTTGGTTATGCCTTTTGGGCTAAAAAATGCACCATCTACCTTTCAAATTTTGATGAATATTGTTTTTAGGCCATTTTCAGGGAAATTTTTTCTAATATTTTTCGTGATATCCTCATTTATAGTAAAAATTGGGAAGACCATTTGCACCATGTGAAATAGGTACTCTCAATTTTGGAACAACATCAATTATATGCCAAACCTTCCAAATGTAATTTTGGAGCTTGTGAGGTTGAGTATTTAGGTCATATGGTTTCACATACAAGATTAAAATTGGATCCTAAAAAAATCCAAGCAATGGTGGACTGGCCGATTCTTAAGACACTCAAGCAACAAAAGGGATTTTTGGGGTTAACTGGTTACTATTGTAGGTTTATCAAAAATTATGGTAGGGTTGCAACCCCACTCACATATTTATTAAAGAAAGAATCCTTCAATGGACTAATACATCCACCAGGGCATTTAAATAATTGAAATTGGTGATGTGCACAACTCCAGTGTTGGCTACTCCTAATTTTTCCAAAACTTTTATGGTTGAATGTGATGCATTTGGGTATGGTATGGGTGTTGTAATCATGCAATAAGGTAGACCAATTGAATTTTAAAGTCATCAACTAAAAGGGTAAAAGTAAGCACAAGCCCATTTGTGAGAAGGAAATGATGGCTATTTTGCATGTAGTTAAAAAATGGAGGTCTTATTTAATGGGTGACCAGTTTCAAGTAAATATTGATCATGATAGTTTCAAACATTTTTTGGAAAAAAGGTTATCATATGAAGAATAACATAAATGGGTTACTAAGATGTTAGGCTATGCTTTTGAAATAGTTTACAAGAAAGGCAAGGATAATGTAGTGGTAGATGCACATTCTAGGAAGGATGAATTAGCTGAGGCCTTGTTATATGCTATGACCATTCTGTAGGCATATTGGCTAGAGGAAGCATGATCAAAATGGGATAAGGATAGTGATACCCATGATTTGATATAGAATCTTTATCATGGTTTGGGTGGATTTGAAAAATTCACATGAAAGGGTGATGTAATATGGTATAAAGATAGATTATACCTGTGTAAGAATTCTATTCTTAAACAAAAAATCCTTTAGGAACTTCATGCAACTCCAATTGGGGGTCATTCAATATTTTTGAAAACATATCATAGAATCAAGTAGGATTTTTTTGGGAAGGACTCAAAAGGGATGTCCAAAAATATTTGGCTAAATGTATGATTTGTCAACAAAATAAAAGAGAAACCATCAAAACCCTAGGTCTTTTTTAGCCTTTATCCATCTTGAGCCAACATTGGGAAGAGGTGTCTATGGATTTCATTACAGGGTTACTGAGATCTAATGGTAAAAATGTTATCATAGTTATGGTAGATCATCTCAGTAAGTATTATCATTTTTTTTTCTTTATCATAGCCATTTGTTGATAGTACAGTAGCTTTAGATTTTTTCAATATAATTTAGAAATTACATGGTACCCATAAGATCATTGTCAATGATTGATATCCCATCTTTACTAATAATTTTTGGACTGAGTTATTTGCATGTTTGGGTACCCAGTTGGCTCATAGTTCATCCTACCATCCTTAATCTTAAGGATAAACTATGGTAGTAAAAAAATGTATAGAAGGATATCTCTATTGTTTTGTTTTTGATAAATAGGATAAATGGGTTCATTAGTTTCCACTTGTTAAATGGTGGTATAATACTTTTATTCATAATTCTTCCAAAATGTCTCCTTTTCTAGCACTATATGTAACCACCCACCATCCATCACTTCAACATTTAAGGTCCATCCTAAGGTTCATGTAGTTGAATAACATATTCACCATCAATAGGAGGTCCTTTATAGTTTGCATGAAAATTCAGCCATGGCCTAGAATCACATGAAACAATAGGCAAATCAACATAGGAGTGAAAGGCACTTTGACATTGGTGATTAGGTTTTTATTTTCTTATATCCATATAATTAGATATACTTAAAGTAATAGAAAAAGGATAACAACTTATCCCATAAGTATTATGGCCTTATCATATCTTGCGTAAAATTGGTAGTGTGACCTACAAGTTAGATTTTCCTTCCTCCACTTGCATACATCCAATATTTCATGTATCATGCCTGAAGAAAGTCATTAGACACAAAATGGTTTCCCAAATTGAGTTACTAGAATTTGATGAGGAAGGAAGGTTTGTTGTTTATTCTAAGGTGATCCTTCAAATATACACTAAGTAGTTGCAGTCTCGAATAATTAAGTAGTACCCAATCAAATGTAAGAATCTACCCTATGAATATGCTACTTACGAGGATGAATCATTTATACAACAACATCTAGAGTTGATTCAATGTTGAGGACAAAATTGTTTTAAAGGAGAGGGGCATGTTACACCCTCAACCTTTGGTGTGTCTTTGGATATGTGTGGCTAACTTGTGGCTTACATACCTCTTTTATATTCTTGTTACATTTCTCTATGTTCTTAGTTAGGTCATCCTATGAAATAACCATGGCTAAGTTGACTATATATAAGAGGTAGTGGTCAGTCTTTGATCATCATGTTAAGTATTTTATTCTTAGTGCATTGTTGTAGAGGTTTCCACCTTAAAGTTGCTTTTCTATATTATCTACTATTCTACTTTGTTATCAATTGTTATCATGTGATCTCTCATATTTTCTTATTGTGTGCAATATAAATCATTTTATGTAAACATATAAGTAATTTCATTATAGTAGGTGTAAATACATCATGAGACCTTACTTATGATGTTTGGTAATCTCAATTGATCCCATATTGGTCATAGATTGCATATTTAAAATTGAATTCACCTTTTAAGAATCTTAAAGCATCAAGAAGGCATCAAGATTGGGGTTATTGTCTCATACCCTATTGGACTGAGACAAACCTAACTATAGGTACATATGCTTATAATGGGATTATTCATGATGATAAAAGACTCCTATTGAAACCCCTTGAAATCAAAAGATACATTCCTGATCTTGCATTAAAATTAAGAGTCCTAAAAACATAATTTGAACCTCAAAAACATGGTCACTATCTTAGACTGATATGTTCTGCATGTAGGGCTTGTGTAGGTGTTCATAGCCATATCCATTTGTTCATAATGTTTATAAACTTCCTAGAACCCTATTTGGGTTCATACAACATCCATAATCATCTTAGGTTCACTTATATTCTTCCATAAAACATAAAACTCTATTTTCTTTTCCATGACAGAGAAACTTGCTATAGGTGTGTATTTTTTCGTACAAGGGACACCTATAGATAGTCATGGAGGTTGTAATGAAACATATAAATCATTTATTACTTACCTTAAAATAATTTAACCTCATCCCATTAGTATAGACATACTAGTCATGAGGTTTTTCTCAATGTTGCTCCTTGGGGTGACAAATTACCATTCAAGCCTCAGACTTGTAGATTTCAATGGAGCATTTAAGTGCTTTTTAAGCTACTTTGAAGGCTAGTAACTCCCACCTTGTATTGACCTTTTGACCCCCATTATTAGCAGAGATATTGTATATGTTAGGGAATATAGGATTAACTTAACTAAATACCTTGAAACACCTTGAAAGCATGTTTTAAGATATTCACAAAAAGTCCTCTGAGCTCTATTTTGCTATTTTAGGGAAAGCTTCCCTAAACTCAGTCCTTTGTCTTCAAATATGATTACACACTTCCTCTCTCCATTTAGACACTTTATATGATCTTTTCATGGAATAAAAACCATACCAAAACCTTAATTACAAGCCCAATAATTTCATCCTCTCCATAAAATCACTTTAGTAACTTGCTCAACCACTTGTAGGTGGATGCTTTGGTACACCAATAGTTAGCTAGATATGAAAAATATGGAACTTTCTATGAAATTGAACTTTATATGATTCCATAAAGAATGCCAATGCACCTATAAAAATACTAAGAGGTTGGAAAACATCTTTTATCCTTTCATACCTTAGTATGACATCAATGAGACCCTGTAGGTGTGCATTATGATGTTTTATATAGACAGGGCATGGACTTAGGTAAGAACACATTAAGGAAAAGATCCAAAACCACTCAAATGCATTTTTGAACCTTAAATTAGATGGTATCCATCAAGATTACCTTGAAACTAGATTCAATACACCCTCTCCAACATGAAAATCACTTGCATAAACATGGAATAGAGTAATCAGGAGCATCAAATGACTCTTTTAGCAAGGTGGATGAACTTGTGACCACACTTAAAACTTACCCAAGAATATAAATGGACTCTTTAAAACTTTTTATGGCTTTAATAACCAAAATACCCTAATCATCACCCCATGAACAAGTTAATCAAATCTATATAGGTGAATATAAGTGAATCCAAGCACGAAGTTGACAATGGAGGAAGATAAGCTTGTAAGATACTCAAAAGATGACATGATGAAACTAAAAAATGGAATGAGGTGGTAATATGACCTTGATACTTGTGTAACATCATTTATTATCTAAATGAGACCCTTAAAATAGTAAAACACTCATAAAAAAGCACTTCAACTGAAATTGCACATGGTCACACCTTGCATCATGGACTAATATTCTCATAAAAACATTATGAAACATGAAACTAAGAATTAACACCATATTATAATGAATCCAATATATTTTATATCCAACATCACTAACTAGTTCTTATGGGTTTGACCAAAATAGAGTAAAACCTATAGGGTACATGAAATAACTACCAAAAAAGTATAGTCAACTTTATGAGGATGGTTCATGGATAAAAGGCCACCATTATTCAAAATATTTATATTAAAATTAAGGTCTCTAGGTTTAATATAACCTCCCAAATTTTTTTGACTTTAAACATATTTAGCTATTCGTATTGAGCAAAGACTTGAAAGTCACTTCAATTTGTCTAAGAAACCAAGAAAGGTGTAAAATGGTTTTGGCCTAAAAGTTAAAATTATAGATTGAAAAAAATGTTGGGATGAGTTTTAAAAAGGTTAATTTTCCCTCCATTATCTTTTCCCAAATGGCACACTTCCCCATGAGTTGTATAAGTGCCTTTTCCTCCCTTTTTAGTTAGTTTCTATAGTTTTAGTTAGACAACCTACAATATTCCAATGTAACTAACACACCTAATGGATATAATAACATATTGGACATTTAAAAGAAAAATAGGATACCTATTCACCTTGATAACTATGCCACTTGCATTAATGACCCTTAAAAGCACATAAAATGACCCCAAATTGACAAAGTGACTAATATGTCTAAGATCACAGCTAGGATGACCTTAAATGGCATTATATAACATTAAATACACTATATTAGGCCTCTCAAAATAATTTAAATCCAATTTTTTACCTAGGGGTGCCCCAATTTGACTTAAAAGTTAAACTTGGTAAATAGTTAACAATAAATATTTTAAAAATAACAAAAATAATAAATCTAATCAAAACAAGTATAAGAATAAAAACCCTAATCAAAATAATAATAAAGATCATAATGTTATTGATTTATATGCTTAGTGATTATTCATGAGAAACTATAAGATGTAGTCTCACAATCATGATAGCCTAAACTTACTTTCGAGTAGTTTATGGATTATAATTCCTTTTGTTTCAAAAGGTGATGTTTGGCATGATGAATGTTTTTAAATCCTTCAATTTTGTACATACTATAAATCCATTTTTAAGGTGACTATGATATTTATCCCCACTTAGCATTAAGGGGGAGTGTTATAACATTTAATGTTTAAGTGGTGAAATTATAAGACCCTTAGTACATTTTAAGTATTAAATAATAATGATTTGTTATTTATTAACTCAGGTTAACAACCTCATGTAAATAAATAATAAAACATAAATTATTTATTACTTATAGGCAAAAATAAAACATATTTGCTTATTATTATCGGTAATTTAAAATCATTTATGTTTTATTATTTATTGACACAAAGTAGTTAACCCATGTTAATAAATAATAAATCATTATTATTTAATTATTTAAAATGTACTAAGGGTCTTATAATTCCACTACTTATATATTAAATATTCTAACAATAATTCTCCTTGAAAAGGCTCAAATGGTGGGAATCTACAACTAATTATACATAACTTGATTATACACAACATACAAACTATAAAAGAAAGTGCTATACTTTTTACATGAAGGTGAGGAGGATTGGACAAAATTACAAGGGGGAAAAATAATATCCACAAGTAAATATAAACAACCCAAAGGTTACACACATGTAGGAAATTTATGAAAAAGTAATATTAGTTCTTTATTAATGTCAAGGCTAAAGCTTGTGTATAATCTTCAAAAGAGTATAATATTGTTACACCAAAGTAGAGGGATCATTTTTTTATAATCATTTTCTAGTCATATAGAGAGAGTATAAGTGAGTGAGAATAAAAAATAAATTAACTTACTAAATCTCACTCAATTATACTCTCTATATATGACTAGAAAATGATTATAAAAATAAATTAACTTACTAAAATACCTCCATTAGTCTAGGCATGTGTAAGAAAGAGGAAAATAATCTAAATGCATTAAGATCCTTCAATTATATGGAATTATTCCATGCAGAATTGGTTGGTTTCTTGGCATATGGAGGATAAGCCATCCTATCAACACTCTATTTGTCTCTTATAATAATTAAATTTGATTATCCTTGGTTGATGACCTAGTCTTCTTGCTTGAGAAACCTTTAGAAAATTTATAAACTCACCAATTTTCTCTTGAACATGTGATGGTTGGAGGGAAGGTAGTTAATATTAACTTGTTCTAATTACTTGGATTCTTTTATGAGTCTATTACACCAAAATATGTTTCAAACTGACTCAAATATCCCAGTTATATCCTTTTCACATGTTTCTCATGAATACCAATCACCTTGAGGAGGTTGCACTTATTTAAAAGTATGTTTCTAATTAGTTTCCATGTTTTATTCACATTGTCAAGAAACTTAAACCATTCATAGTATGAAGAAGACTTATTTTAATCTTTGGAAACCTATTAAATATATTTCATGATTTATATATGCCTAAAGAGACTCAAGAAAATTGTATTTATAATATGGAGGATAATTCTTAGCTTATGTTAGTTGGGGGGTGTTTAATCATTTTTATTGGTTTGAAATGGGTTTGGAAGCATGATTCTTATATGCAAGTGAAAATAGACATATCTATAACTTATCCTAATAAATAATATTCAAGTTTAGAGAAGATTTTTGGAAAAAGTGTTGTCATTTTTGTCAAAGGTAAAGACAAATTGGTGATATCATTGATGAAAGATGATATCATGAAGTGAAAAGAAGGCCTTATTGCTTGATAGGTGATCCATGTGGTTTGAGTTATCTTGATTAGTGGATAATGATATGATGGGCTTGTAATATATTATAAGGTTAGTGAGATGATTTTTAAGCTATAGGAGTGGTCTTGTAGAATCTCAAGGTGGTTTGGTAACAAGGAATCTTGAATAGAGGTCATTGCTTAGGCATGGTCATAACTTGTAGAGACAAGATGGAGATAAGATATAACAGTATGAGCTTGATATTGAGCATGGTAATTTTGGAGCATGTGTATGAAGTATAGATTCATTTCATGACTCTCAAGAGTGAGATAAAGTAGAAATTCCTCATTAAGAGCTTGAATCTATGTTTAGCCTTATGACCTTAGGTGGCTTAATGAAGTAGTTTGAGTAGGATTGGTGACTTATGAGCTAATGTGAGTTATGTTTATGATATAACAAGTTATATATAGTGTATTTATATAGTTACAAATCAATGAATGAAGACAAAGGTTAATCAAAAATTTCTTGGTTATCTCAAGGGTATGGAAGCTTAGGTATGCTTGACCAAATGAGATAGGTTGATCAATTCTAAGTACAATATGGAAAATAATGAAGAGATGAGAGCTCGAGAAGGAAGTTAAGATGCTCATTAGAAAAATAAAGTTTGCATGGTGACCTAAGCCACTTGTATTATTTTGGGAAGGGTCCTATGAAGCTTCTATAATAATTTTACAAATAAATCAAGCCCTCAGATTTATGAACAAATGTTAAGAAGGTAAGGAGGTTTTTGTGCCTCCAAACCCTCAAAGTGGAGTGATTGGAAAGATGTGAACGGTTTTGGCCTAGAATGGATTTTTTTGATAAATTTTTATGATTTTATGTTTTATAGGACTCCTCTAGGCACATCCAAGTGGTAGTGGTGTGCCAAGGTAGTGAGTAGAAGGTACAAAAAAGTACTTATTTCTAGATAATTTATTGTTATAGGCAAGGTTGACTAAGTCAATGCATACAAGTTGATGAAGGGTTAAGGCCAAGACTTATTATTCATTTCCATGAAGTTAGTTTGGATATAAATATTCTTTGTTTCAATAATTTTGGTCAATCAAAATGTCCTATCACTAGACTATAGAAAGTGAAAACAATGAGAAATAACTAGGTAGAGTGAAAAAGTGATAAGAGAAGAGTTATAAGTTATTAGGGATGAATAAAAATAATTGGGGTCCTTGTTTAATTCCTATGCTTCATGTTAACTTAAGTGTTTAGTTTTTATAGTGCCTATACATAAGTAAGTAATTGATCTCAAAGTGACTTGTCTATGTGAGTGAAAATGGTGAAGGTGTGTGTTCCAGAAGTTGATCCATATATTAATTATTTCATATTAAACATCAATAAATTTATGATTGGATTTGGTATTAAGATTTTTAAGGATGACATGAATACATTGTAATATCAAGGAAGTGTTTGTATAAGTTTTAAATGTCATGTTCACTGTGATTGTGTTTTGGGCTAGTTTGATTGCTTCAGGTATACTAGGTGAAACAAAGTGTTTGAAATAGTTTAACAATAAGTGATGCATAAAATATACATATTATTGTGTTTTTATACCTAAATTTAACATAAAATATTTATGGTATTTGAATATATGTATTAATTTATTGAACCATGAAAGCTAAAATGGCTTATATAGTTGTGTATGCATAATGGGAGAGTGGTCTGTTAGACCAATGATTACTACCAAAACAAGAGATATAACTAACGGATAATGATATAAAGACCTAAGAGGAAAAATTTATGTGGATTATATGTCATGAAATTATTATTTCAAGTGAAAATAACAAGTTGTTCATGACTATAATTTTGAAGGTTATAGGCAGTCTGAGTGGTCAGTTTGAAGAAGTGAGTTTGAAGTTGTTTGACATGAGCTAAGGAAAAAAATGATTTTAAAGATGTAAAATAAGTCTTAAAGGTTAATTATAAGGCATTGTTAATTATTTTTTGTTCATATTCAAGTTTGGAGAGACAAGATAATTAATTGTACTTTGATTGTGTTTGACCAAAACTAAGTGAACCTATTATAAAGGTGATTTTGGATAATTAGAGCTTGAGTGGTGATGTAAAATGGACATGGAGAGGTTTTTTAAGTCATTAATGGTATATTAATGTGTTTTTTAAAGTGGTTTGTTTGAAAAATTTATTTTATGATTTATTTCTAAGATATATACTTTTATGTGTGTGAAGGCCTAAAAGGCAAGAAGACCTAATAGTAAGCAGTCGATAAGAGATTTGGAGGGACCTATTCAAGTGATATGTGGATTTTTTTAAGAATTGGTGGAATATAAATATGGTCCAAGGAGTTCAAGGGTAATTTGTGCCTTGAAGAAGGGATAATTCCATTAGGTCTCTATTAGACCTAATTGAGTTTTAGCCTCTATAGGTTAAAATCATGCTATGGAGTGTTTGGTTTTCATATGTAACATATGTATGGAACTATTTTAAGTATGAAATAATTGAGTTAAGGATCATGGATGAGAAATATGGGTTAGATGAAGTGTGTGGTATAAAGGAAAATCCTAATTGGCCTATTTGACAAGTTGAGTGTGTAGAATTAAGTAAAGAAAATAGCTCAAGGAGCAAAAGATCAACATTAAGGACCATCAAAGGGTGAAGAGGATTAGGCATGCATATCTGATTAAATTTTTTCAAGTGGATACATAGGTCATTAGACCTAATGAGCCTTGAAAAGTTATATTGAGCGAGTGAGTCCTAGAAGCTATTTGAGTGAGAGTGAAGGGGGAAGAGTAGAAACAAAGGAGGTCATCATCAATTTAAGAGTAAAAAATAGGTGTTCAATATGATCAAATATTCAAGGTAGCTATGTTTTTTTTTGGTTTACTATGGGTTTGGAGCCTCCTTTAGAGTTGGATCTTGTAGAAGACTAGTTGAGTGGGTTCTCAACTAGGTAAGGTTTGGAGCTCCTTATAAAATGGGTAGTTCACTAAATGTTGAATCTTGTCATTATAGGATAGTAGTCTATGTATGGTTTAGTGGGTTTCATCCCCTAAAAGGGTTTCCCACATATCTCTTGTGTTCTATTATATGTTTATGTAGTTTTCTTCTTATTCATTGATCTCTTATGTGAATGTATGTTTCATAGAATGGTAAATGAAATTGAATGGTCATTATTGTGCAACTAATTCACCCCTATCTCAGTAGCTACTTCCAATAATCGGTATCAGAAGTAGACCTTTTGTAGGAGTATTGATATCCTGTGAGTGATCCTAAGTAGACCTTTTGTAGGAGTATTGATACCCTATGAGTAATCCTAAGTAGATTAAAGTATGATTAAGAAAAAGTTCATCTAATTTGCAATGATGGATAAGTTTATGAAGATCATGATTGAAGTCTACACATTAGTATTAGAAAGGTTAAAGAAGAAGGATAATGTTGAAGATAAATCAAAGATCAAACCTAAGTTGATAGATAAAATCACTCTAAAGACACATTGAGAGAAATATATAGTCAAGGCACTCCAAGGAGGTCTCTTGATTAGATAGCATGATAGGTATAGGTATGTGTAAGTGTCTTAGAAGGCATAGGTTCATAAGAGTTGATGATTGATCCTCAAGACCAAAATCTTCTTGGTAAATTTTTTATCCTTGAGTTATAAGGATTGTATATGTTTCAATGAGTTATTTACTTGCTGTAAAGGTCATAAAAATATCATTAGTGTTCTTAAAATGATAAATTCTATGTTATCATAAGCAAAGTCTAACTATGAGTATGCAGAATATTGTTTCTATGGTCAAATTAAAGAGTATCTTAAAGGTTGTAGTGTTCAAGATACATAAAGATGACTTCATAAGGTCATATAGGAATGTGATGTCATGTTTTTGATATCATCTAAGGTTGTTAGTTGTTTTGAGTTTCTTAACAGGGTTCTGAGTGTGCCTATTATAGAGAATGTTGTTTCAAAAGATACCTTTGAGTCTATGCCTTGTAGATGACATGCTTCATAAAGGGAGAATGCTATAAGGATCAATGAATTATTGTTGATGCTATGAGGAGTTACTTTTCCATGTTGAAAAGTCTTTTGATATTGCTTGACGTGGTCTAATTAATCCAAGAGGATAGAGATAATTGAGAAGAAGTGGATCCATGTTGAATAGGTTTCCATGATATGTATTGGTAACATGAGGAATAATGGCTCCTTAATAATGATAGTGAATGATTGGAAGTTGTCTAAAGTATGGAGTAGGCTTATGAATGTTTGAAATGAAGTATTTGACATTGTTTGGTACCTTGGTAAGGACAATATGGGCCATTAAGTCTCATTATTGGTCCATTGAGGAGAATTGTTGAAGATGACTTTTTCCATATGGAGCAAAAAGTTAGAGGGAACTAACTTAGATAGTTTTAAATGATTGAAGAGATGTGCATGATGTGATAGGGGGCATATATAAGATGTTCTAGTTTCAAACTTAAGTCATGATGGAGAAGTTTACTATAGATGTAATCTCAAGAGATAAGTCACACAAGTTGATATGATGACTTGATCAAACCAAGTCATAATTTTGAAAATGTATTAAATATTCATGTATAGACACAGGGGGATATTGTGACCTTTATAAGTAAATAAGTTCAAGGATCAGGTAAGAAATATGTAGTGAAAATCCAAAGACAAGCTTCCCAATAAAAGAATAAGAAGGTATAGGTTTGTTACATGAAGAATATGATCAAGATGTGTATGTTAAATGGGGAGAAATTGTTTATCCATGTTCATGAAAAGTAGGTGAGTATTTTGAGCAAATAAACTATATTTTAATGCATGCATGATGTTAGGTGGAACTTAGTTACTTTTTAGTCCATTTTTTCATTAATGACAAAGGGGGAAAAGGAGAAAAATAGGTTTCCAACAATGACAAAGGGGGATAATATTGGAAAAAGTGTTGTCATTAATGTAAAAAGTAATGAAAAAGTGGTGCTATCATTGATGAAAGATGATAACATGAAGTGATAAAAAGGTCTTGTGTGCTTGATAAGTGATCCATGTGGTTTGATTTGTATTGATCAATGGAGAATGATATGATAGGCTTATAAGATATTCTTAGGTGTAGTGAGATGATTTATAAACTATAGGAGTGGTCTTATATAAGCTCAAGGTGGTTTGGTAACAAGGAATCTTGAAGAGAGGTCATTGCTTAGGCATGGTTATGGCTTTTAGAGACAAGATGGAGATAAGATAAAATAATATGAGATTGATATTGAGCATGGTACTTTTGGAGAATGCCTACGAAGTATAGAGTCAGTTCATGACTCTCAAGAGTGAGATAAAGTAGAAAGGCCTCATTAAAGGCTTGAATCTAGGTTTAGCCTTATGACCCTAGGTGGCTTAATGAAGTAGTTTGAGCAGGATTGGTGACTTATGAGATAATGTGAGTTATGTCCATAATATAACAAGTTATATATAATGTATTTATGTATTTATAGGTCAATTAATGAAGAAAAAGGTTCATTAATAGTGTCTTGGTTATCTTAAGGGTGTGTAAGCTTAGGTAGTCCTGATCAAATGAGATAGGTTAATCAATTATAAGTACAAGATGGTAAATAATGAAGAGATAAGAGCTCAAGAAGGAAGCTAAGATGCTAATTAACACATATAGAGTTTTTATGGTGACTTGATCCATTTGGAGTAGTTTTTTAAGGGTCATAAGAATATTTTAGAAGCATTTTTTTGAGAAACCAAGCCTTAACTTTATGAACAAATGTTAAGAAAGTAAGGAGGTTTGTGTCATTGCAAACCCTCATAGTGGATTAATTAAAAATATGTGAATGGTTTTAGACCATAAAAGATTTTTTGATCAACTTTTATGATTGGATGTTGTATATGACTCTACCAATCACCTCCAAGTGGTAGTGGTGTGTTAGGGTAGTGAGTATAAGGTCTACAAAAGTACTTATTTATATAGAATTTGTTACTACAAATAGGGTTGATTGAGTCAATACATGTAAGTTGATAGAGGTTGAAGTAAAATAATTGTTATTAATGTACATGAATTTATTTTAGATATAAATATTCTTTGTGTCAATTGTTTTTCTCAATAAAAATGTCTTATTGCTAGACTATAGATAGTGAAAATGGTGAGAAATAACTAGGTAGATTAAAAAAGTGATTAGGGAGGAGTTATAGGTGATTAGGTATGAATAAAATTGATTGGGGTCATTTTTTTAGACCTATTTCTCATATTTACTTAAGTGGTTAGTTTTTATGGTGTTCATACATAATCAATAATTAACCTCAAAGTGACCTATCTGTGTGAGTGAAAATTGTGAAGGTGTGTGTTCTAGAAGTAGATACATATATTCCTTATTTGATATAAAAAATACATAAATTTGTGATTTTATTTTATCTTAGTATGTTTAATTATCAAATTAATACATTATAATATCAATTAATTGTTTGAACAAGTGTTAAATGTCATGTTCACTATGACTATGTTTTGAGCTAGTTTGACTGCTTTAGGTATGCTAGGTGAGATGAAGTGTTTGAGGTCCCTTGACAATGGGTGATTCATAAAATATACATATTGTTGTTTTTTTAGAAATAAATTTACCATAAAAGGTTTATGGGAGCTGAATATATAGTTTAAGTAATTGGACAATGAAATCCAACAGGGCTTGTCTAGTTGTGTCTGCATAGTGTCAGAGTGGTATGAGAGATTGGTCTATTAGACCAATGACTGATGATAAGATAAGATATATAAATAATGTATATTTATATATTTAAATCATAGGAAACTTTTATTTATATTATATTTCATTAAATTATTATTTCAAGTGACAATAACAAGTTGTTCATGACTAAACTTTTAGAGGCTATAGGCAGTCTGAGTGTTCAATTTGAAGAAGTGAGCTTGAAGTTGTTTGACATAAGTTGAGGGAAAAATGTGTTTTAATATGTTAAGGAAGTCATAAATTTTCATGATAAGGATTTTTAATTTTTTTTTTCATATTCAAGTTTGGAGAGATAAGATACTTGATTGTACTTTGATTGTGTTTGACTAGAATTGAGTGAGACTGCTATAGAGGTGATTTTGGATGATTAGAGATTGAGTGGTAATGTATAATTTACATTGATAGGCTTATGAAGTCATGAATAATATATTAATTTGGTTTTTAAAGTTTTTTGTTTGATAAAATTAATTTTATGATTCATTTCTAAGAGAAATACTTTTTTTGTGTGAAGGCTTAAAAGGCAAGAAGACCTAATTGATAGGTTCAAGGTATGAAATGGAGTTTTAGGTAGTAATTAACAAATTATATATTATGAGGGAGATATTAAAGTTATATTTTAACTTTTTTAATCATTTTTTAAAGCTAAATATGGGCCAAGGAGTTCAAGGGTAACGTGTGCCTTGGAGAAGGGTTAATTCCATTAGGTCTCTATTAGGCCTAATTGAGTTTTAGACTCTATAGGTTATTAAAAACATATTTAATGTTTGTTTATCACATATAACACATTTATTTACCTATTTTAAGTATTATATAATTGGGTTAAGTATACTTTCCTACCAATATGGGTTATATGAAGTGTGTGGTATAAAGGCAAGGCTTAATTGGCCTATTTGACAAGTTGTGTGTGTGTAGAATTAAGTAAATAAAATAGCTAATTTAAGGAGAAGAGGAAGGTAATTTATGAAAATAATAGGGTGAAGAGTATTATTCATTCATATTCTATCAATTTTTTCTAGGTTTATACATAGGTTATTGGACCTAATGAGCCTAGAAGAGGCAAATTGAGCGAGTGAGCCCCAAAGGCTATTTGAGTGAGAGTAAAGGGGAAAGAGTGAAAATAAAGGAGGTCATAATTAGTTGAAGAGTTATAAATATGTGTTAAATATGATCATATATTTAATTTATTTAAGTTTTTTCTTGGTTACCTATGGGGTTGGATCCTCCTTACAAGCTAGAGCTTGTAGAAGACTAGTTGGGTGGGTGCTCAACTAGGTAGGGGTTGGAAATCCTTGTGAAGTGGTTTATTCACTAAATTTTGAATATTGTAATTATATAATAATATTCCATGTGCATGGTTAAGTGGTTTTGATCCCCTAAGATTATTTATGACATATCTCATGTGCTCTCTAGTATGTTTATGTAGTTGTTTGCTTATGCATTGATCTTTTATGTGAATGTATGTTTCATGGAATGGTAAAGGAAATTGAATGGTCATTGTTGTGAAATTGATTCAATCCCCCCATCTTATTATCTACTTCCAACAAAGGTAATCAACTAACAATTCTATTTAGTAATACATTTATATTAGGCTCATGACTAATAATAGATCCACTAAACCTACACTAAATGATTTCTTATCATATAATGAAAAAGGAGAGGTTTCCAAGTCCTCTAGTCAAATGACATTTTATGATAGTCTTAGCTAGGTATTATGATTGTAATAATTTTAAGCAATATAATCTACTATATAACATACAAGATAATATATTAAATGAATATGTAAGTTAATATAATTCTCACCAAACCAAAGCTTATGGAAAAAATGGGGAAGATAATAAAAATGAAAAGATAATCCTATAACATACAAATAATATAAGCAAGGAGAGATAAAATTTACTATATTATCTCTACAATATATACTTATCAAAATATGAAGGGATAGGAATATAATTACCTTATTGAAGTGAACATGTAGTGATTGAATCTATCCCTTAGACAATGGTGCTTTGAAATAGGTTATTGTGGCTTGTAAAGATAACAAGGATAAATTAGATCTAGGGTACAATATTTATCATATACATCCAAGACCTCCACAAGACATCTCTAAAGTAAAAACCTAAGAAATAAAACCTCTTATTGATTATATAAATATATTTTTGAGTAGTAATGATGCATAAT
The DNA here is from genome assembly GCA_037957365.1 of Torreya grandis. Taxonomy (NCBI): domain Eukaryota; kingdom Viridiplantae; phylum Streptophyta; class Pinopsida; order Cupressales; family Taxaceae; genus Torreya; species Torreya grandis. The sequence goes on along the minus strand of JARHVA010002893.1, from coordinate 1,935,538 downwards.
TTAAATATTCTTTCTTTAGAAATGAAGTTGAGGGGATATTTATAGCCACTGATTGACCCTACACACTCCTAGGAATTTATCTAATGAAGTTGGCTAGATTGACTTTTTAGGTAGGAAATAGAGTTGTCATGTCTCAAACTATGTCATCTTGGGCAAACAGAGTTATGTAATGTGCGCTAAACACAAAATGGGGTCAACCTATTCGATGTTGTAGGAAAAGTGGTAAAAGGGGTTTTTTTAATTAGGCAAGGGATATTTTTGGAAATTAATTAATCAAGAGAGTGTATGATAGGGGTTTTAATACTTAGGGAATAAAATAATAGTAGATTTTAATGGATTTAGGTGGTGGTATAGGGGGTAATAATTCTATGAATCATTATAGCTCTACTAACCCATTTCTTGGTGTATCTCTTAAGGTGTGCACTCAGAGAGATTGAGGTTCAACAAGTTCTTACAAGAGAGAAAACATCAATAATTGATCAAGTTTAAAAATATTGTGTATACATATTCCCCACTTGAATCTCATAACATATCATGTAGTTGTAACATGGGATGGTTCTTTAAGAAAATAACATATCAACACACAACTTTGAGCTAATAAATTATAGTAAAAATCATAAACTAAAATGATAATAAGGAAATAATTGAAATAATTGAAAGTATCATCTATGTAATGTGATTTATCTTTATCATTGAATGATTATTTGATGCATTTCTAAATTTAATCATGGATGGTGAATTAATAAATTTGAACAAACCCTAAGGATAAAAAACTAAAAATAGAAAATAAATAATCATAGGGAAATCATAATGACTTAACTTTATATAACTAAAAACAATCACTTGGTCAATTGGTAATATAGGGTGATAAATTCTATGTTAGAGCCAAAAGGACCAAAACATGAGAGTAAATTAGGTAATTGAAAATCCAAGGCTACTAAATGATCGATAAATCCAAACAAATGTACCTTAAGTAAGAAAATTAACAAACTAGACTAGACCAAGGACATGTGAAAATGAAATAATAAATCCAACATCAATGTAAAAGAAGTAACAAAATAAAATAAAAAAATATGTGAAGTTGACATAAATCAAAACAATATTGATGAGTGAGAAGTAACAATCCAAACTCACTCAAAAATGGAAAAACTAAAAGAAAGAAATGAAGCAAGATTATCCACAAAAAGAGTGACAAATAATTTTTGTAATTTTCAAAGGAAACCAAAGAAATCCAAGAAGGATAAATAAATTGTGTAAGGAAGTAATGTGTAGTCACTCAAAGATACAATTTTATTATTAAGATAGAACCAAAAAAATCTATTAGTATCATGTGTTAAGAAGATTTGAAGAAAAGGGAATATATAATTTGGAAAATAGATTTAGAAAAAAACTTGAATTTGGTGATGTGGGTCTTATGCACACCCAAAAATTTAATGAGGTAGCCTCTAACATTTTATGATCTCAGTGGAGGTAAACTCCACTTTAGGACATGAGTTGTAGGTATGGGTTAAACAATTGAATGGTGGAATAGTAGGCTAAAGATGTAGGTTTTTAACTATGTGTGCATTTGGGTGAATGAAACATAATAAAGGAATTAAAACATAATTGAATTAGATGGATGGAAATTATTCTAAATTGGGTAGATTGTAATTAAATAAACTCAAAAAAGAGAGAAGGATAGAGAAAAAAAGAAGGATCTATGATCTCAAGGAATTAATTATAGGGTTGGTTTATTTATAGAAAAGTGTTTTAAAACTAATGATTGATGTTGTAGCTATTGTAAATTCACATACAAACATGGTTATATAGTCTAGGAAGGTATGATATAGGAAAATCAAATATCTCAGCTAAAGGTTTTTCCTTTTAGAGTAGCTATTACACACCCTTACTCAAGAGATTATAGATCAGATCACAAAGATATCAAGGGTAGTTTTTACTCAAACATAAAATATTATATCAAATAAAACACTTATGCATACTCTAAAAATTGAAACAATCGACCTATTTTCATGAAATAAATAATACTTGCTAATTATTCAATAGATGTTGCACATATTAAACAACATATATTAGTGATAATAAAAGGAATTATCCATAATTTTTTAATGATTTAAATTACTAAATCAAACAACCAAGAAAATAAACTCTTAATTACATATAATTGGAGTGGAAATGCATCTACACAGTTGCATGACAATAAAAAATGACTTCTTGTATTTATAATTTTTAACCCCTTGAAATGAGGGTTTAACAAGTATAAATAGACTTGGGGAGGGATTGCCTCATCCTCAAATTTCATGTAAAACTCTAAGTTAAATGTGTAATAATTAAAACCTCAATTCTAATTCTATGCCAAATACTACATGTACAATGACAATTGATCACAATTATGTCCAAAACTAGATTCATCCATATGATGCCATGCAATGTGTGCATACTTACAAACTACTTATGCTAACTACCACATCCATACATGAAGTATGAATAAACTATAGTTATATTGACTAATCTTACATGAGATATTACATATAAAATTAACTTTAGATAACTAAGTTTTATTGAAAATTGGTGATTACAAGGCTGAACTGATTGTGTTAGAAGGCACTGAAGTTGATGGTGGAGTTCAAATAGGAGGTGGAGTCAAGCTAGAAGGTGGATTTGAGCTATAAGCTATAACTTAGCTTTATTTTTCACCTCCAAATCTTGGTAATATTTTAAATTGACCCCATGCTAAAACTTGATGATGTCCATATTTAAAAGAGGTGGTTGATGTAACTTATTTGCATGCACCATTAATCATGCATGTTTAACCTTGGTGGATCTAAAATTGACCCAAAATATTTCAAAATTTGTAAATTTATTTCTTGAAAATTTTATCTTAATCTTAATTTATTATAACTCTAGTCTTTTAATATTTTTTTGAAATTTTTGAAGCTTACTAAAATAACTAATTAAAAATGGTTGTACTTATTAATTTCCTTATAGAGTCTCTATCCTAGGAAAGTTTGTATTCATCCAAAATCCACAAAAGTAGTTTCTCATGTTCTATGAATTTTGGGATTAAGTCCTCTACACATGAAACTCAATATATTTCCTCTTACATCTGGATGACGACCAAATTGATGGTATTGGATGCTTTTAATGGTGCCATCAAGTTCAAATGGATATAATCCTTAGTGGTAGTATACAAAATAATAAAATTTAATTTGTTTTCATCCCATTTAAAATAATTAAACAATTTAGTTGTATTATTAATATGAGGAGCTAATTCATCTCTCATTGAAATAATAGTGTCTATAATATTATATAATCTTAAGGCTATATTCTGGACATCTCCCTCAATTTCTCTAGGAACATGAATAATTTTTTGTTATTCCTAGACTTAGTCTAATTTTTTTTGGATCTCTCTTCTAGATTGTTGTTTCCCTCATGAAGTTATAATAAAGCTTCTTTTTGTATCTCCAAAAGAGATTTAAAAATATTCATTATAAGGATATTGACCAAGTCTCCCATTCTTTCTCTTGGATAAAGAGAAGACATCTTGTCTCTCTTCTAAATTATGCCCATGCCAAAATAATATTTGATCTTCCTCTTCTTGACTCTTTGGATGGCCTTGTAGATTTGTCAAAGATTGAACTTATAGTGGGAAGCTCACTTATTGTTAGATTCAATCTTTGGGAGGCTCAAGATTCTAAATTTATGGCCCACTATGGGATCATCAACTGAGTGGAGTCAATTGGTTGAGTTTCCTTGGTAGTAGTATCATCTTACAGGTCCCCTAAATATTTACTCAAATCTTTTACTTGTAATGGGTTTAGTAATGATGACCAAATTATCTTATACCAATCAATACCACTGAAGTAGGGCATTACATGAACTATGTATACAATATTCTTCTTCCCATACATCTTGGATAAAACTACAATAGTTTTCTAGATATAACTATATGGAGGCATTGGCAAGCCTAATTAGGTGAAGGACACATGTAATTTTGAATTTTCAAATGCTCCCATAGTCTTCTTAGTATGAAACCTTTTAGACTCAGGGGAAACTAGGTGAATGGTGATAAAGGTAAAAATAGTGGAAGTGTAGAAAATTAGTGATGAAGAAACAACCTCAATATTAGAAATAATTGGGGTTACAGAGATAATAGGATTAGAAGAAACAAATTTAACTTTTGGAATCAATAGGGATGGTATGACATCAGGACTAAGAGAAATAAGATTAGATGAACCAATAGAAGTGGGAGAAATAACTAAAATAATAAGAACTGAAAAGATAGTTAGATCTATATCCTCACCTAATTTATCAACCTTTAGTGGTGTTTTTCCTTTGGCTCCTTAGAGGATTAGGACCTTATCTTTTTTCAATTCTTCCTCCTCATATTCATTAATGGGTTATATTCTTTTGGATGGTTTTTCATGCCCCCTAGGTCCTTATATATATGGTTCATTAATATTTATTCTCATAAGAGGTCCATGGGCCATAGATTTCCTATTGTAACAAAGAGTTACTATTGAAAATTTGGCCTCCCAGGCCAAATGTCAACCCCTACAGTAAAAAAAATTCATGAGAACCCCTCTAAGCTTGTTCATAGTGGTTTAAATATTATTATAGTCCTCTCTTTGCCTCTTAAAAACCTTATTATCATTAATTAGGGTATCATAATGTGTTAAAAACTTGATTTGGAGATCCATATGTCATAGCCTATTTGAGGTCCCTTGGGTGATGCACTAGTGTTCATGGTGGTCTTTGAGTGAGTAAGAGTGTCAAAATGTCTTGTGAAGTTTAAGGAATGGTCTTAACCCTATTTGATAAGATTCAAGATCTTTAGAAAAAGTTAAGGTAGTTTGGAAGGTTTAAGGTTGATAATTTCCATGGTTGTAGGCCTATTTTAAACCATTCCTTGTGAGATAAACCTATTTAAGCAATGAAAAAAGTGTCTAATATATGTTTAGGATCTATGTGAAGCCTAAGAAAGTGTTTAAATCCATTCTCCATTGTATTTATATTAAATTATATCTCAAACCTTGATTATCCCTTTCAACACCCTCAAATCCCTCATATGGGTCTATATTCCTTATAAAACTTTGAAAAAGAGGAATATTTTAATGCCAATTTGTCTAGAGGGCTCCCAAATAGTCCCATTTTAATCATATTGTTACTTTCAAGGTGTTTAATACTTAATAGGGTCCATTTTCAAACTCAAATCCACCTTTTACTAACCAAATAGACCCCATACATGGGAAACCATAACCTTTTAGCTTCCCCATCTAAATCACTCATTTTGAAATATTTTTTGACTTATATTTATTCCCATTCTACCTACCAATGGTGTTTCAAAGCCTAAATCATGTGTAAAGTATGGATATGGATATAAGAATTTAGGAAGTTATAGAGGGGGATTAGTGTAGGGATTAAGTGAAGAGAACCATTAATTTCAAGGTTAGAAAGGTCAAAAACTATTCCACTCCTTCCATCATCCTCTTTGGTAGTCTAAACAAGCTATCAGGTTTATGCTTAGTCTATACAGGGGAGAGAAAGTGAGGATCTAAGTCTTTGGGAAAAATAAGGGGTTCTCTTAACCTTTCTATTTTTGGCATTTACCTATCGATTCATGGCTCATGCTTTATGAACAAACACTAAAAATATTGGGCACTCAAATGGTCTTCATTTGTGTAGGGGTCCAAGTTGCATCATTTTTTATGCAGTCTTGAGATGGTTTGACAAATTTATGTTTAAATATGTATTACATAGGTCCTAAGGGTCCTTTTATGGTATTTATCACCATTTTTTAACATGTGTGGGGGTATGGAAGTAGATATATCTTCATGTTTCCACTTCTATAGATTATAGACAATTTGGCTCCTTGTTATAGACTCTCCAAGGCATGAATGGAGGTGTTTGATGGTGTTTTGGATTTAATCATGGTTTTCTTGAATACATTTAAGCCTCATATACCTTCCCCAATAACTTATTTGAGACACCATCGAGGCAAGAAACCCTTCAAGTCCTAATCCATGGTGACTTTTATGAGTGATATGTAACCTCCTTAGAAAGTGAAGGGTATGATAGCTATTAAAAGTCATTAATTTTCATTAAAAGATACACATGAATCCTATGTATTAGTCATGATTATACCCCTTTTCCCTCACTACCCTCTAGTTAGGCCTATTTTCATATTTGAGTCCTTCAAAGACTACCTTTCATTCAAGAACCTATAGGGTTTTTGTGAAGACTAAATAATATGGAGTGTTGATTGAAGAAGATTGTGGAAAGCAATGAAGAATCATAAGTACATAAGAAGAGGTATGAAGATGAAATGGAAAAACTCTAACTATGATCAACACATAATCTCAACCATCTCAAAAGGGATCTCAGTCAAGGTTCTCATCTAAGAAAGGTAGTGGAAAGGTTTAGATGAACAATGATGGAGTGATGAGGTTATAAGGGGTTTAGATGGTTAAAAAGAGAACTGAGAAGACACCAACATGTTAAGGACACCCATGGAGCATTAAAGTCAACCTCTCAAGTGGTTACTCTTGTAAGGGGTTCTATTTAACCCTTAGTATGACTTTGATCATGGGGTGTGACTTCTTCCACCCATTTTTTTGTATGATTAGAATTGTACCATATCTTATTTAATATTAATATTTAGGCACTTCTCAATCAAAAAAGGCCTAGAATCGATACCTATAGGCCTGACTATAGGTGAAAGGAAATTTGAACATGGGTCTCTATTTTAAGGATAGTTAAGATGATAAAAGGAGAAAATAAAATGGTATTATGATTAATCACTTCATAGTAAAAATGAAAAGATGTGGATAGGTAAATAAGTTGATATGAAGAGGGGTTCTTACACTATCTCAGATAGGTCTGACTGACACCAATGGGCAAGTTCATGATGAGGATGAAATCATGATGTAACACATTTATGAAGAATATTGAAAGAGAGACAATAAAGGTTTTTACTTGTCTCTTAAGTTTCTCAAGCTACCTTGAGTGATTGAATCATTGAATATAATAAGGATCTTGATAGTTTAGCCCTTTTAGGCCTAAACTAGGTAGCTATAGACCTAATTATAGAAGTAAAAGACATATACAGGTCTTAGAGTGTTATTAGAGTTGGAAAAATATGTTAAGGAGATAAAAAGTTATAAAAAATGTTTTCAAGTGATAAAATTCTTAGTTTGGCAAGGAGAGATTAATGTCCTTTTAGGCCTATTAGACCTAAAACTAATATGAGCAAGCCTATGTGTATGAGTTAAAGAGTTATGCATGATTTGGGGATTGTTAGACATATAAAACATATTAAAGTGGAGTGAGGAAGGAATAATATAGGTTTTCATGAGTATAAAAACCTTAGATGCTAACAAATATACTCACCTTCTCACATAGTCCAGTTAGACTTGACTACTTCATACAGGCAGAGTTACTAGTGGGAGAGTAGAAGTACATGACCATAAAAGGATATTGAGCATAAAGGTAAAAAGGGATTCATAAATTTTCCCCTAAAAATAACTTTATAATTCCCCCATTTACATCTTAATCCTTGATGTAAAATATCCTAATATCCCAAACAAGCATATTAAGCCTAAATATGCCTAGACATACATATACCCATTAACTAAGGACATATGCACACTCAAAAGGTTTTATATGGGTCTAAATAGGAGTGAAATGGGAATATAAAGGTCTATATTATGATAGGATCCTCAAGATGAGGCAAGAAAGTAATGAACCTAAGCATTATGGCTATGCAAGTTTAGCCACTTATAAACCCTAGGCCTATTCAAGAAGGTATGAAAATATAAATATGGAAGGAATACCTATTAGAAAGGGTGTTTCTATATCATATTAACATGATACATAAGTATCTAACCTCATAAAATTTGTAGAAGGGAGATAAGACAACTAAGGTCTCTACGATACTACTATCAAACACTTAGGCTTAATAAGTAAATAATGACTTCAACAGACTTGCATGAAAAAAGATGCATAGATAGTGGTTTAGATATATGAGGGTTAGAATAAATAATGGAAAAAAAGTGGGAGATATGTTATGATAACTTTTAAACCATCAATGATTTCATACATGTAACTCAGGTCCTGAGGGGTAGTCTAAACCTTTTAGGCCTTAAACCCCACCACCACATTGGTGAATAATTAGAATTATCAAACAAAATAATGTTCATGAAATGATGAATAATGATTAATTAGGTCTTGAGGGGGATGTCTAATGGAGGATAATGAAAATAAAAGGTTAAACCTAACCTTAGCACCATCTTGAACTCCATAATCTTAGGCAGTCACCTTGACCTTCCCATTCAAGTGCTCACATATTTAATAACATAAGGATTCATAGAAAACGATTCAAGGGGGATTTTATAACCCTAATACACTTGAAATCCTTCAAATATTGAGTGGACTTTAGGGTCTCATCTCTATGAATGAATGCTAAGACTACATACATTTCTAGAAGACTTTTAAGGAGATCAAAGTATGCCACCTTAAATTAATATCTCCACACATAAGATGCATGGGACTCAAAGATTTTCAAGATATTTAAGGGGGTATATGGACTAAACCTCCATTACCATAAGTTTAGGATTGGAGGTCTAATCTTTATGAACCATCATTAAGATGGTAGACCTCCAAAACCTTGCTTAAATCCTAAGATAGACCCAAACTAGGAAAAGTGGAGATATTTTCATTAAAAAACCCTAGTTTAACCTAATAAACACTTGGATCACCTAATACACTCATATGAGACCTCAACTATGGCACTAGTTTATACAAACTTTTCAAAAACTATGTCTTTTTCAATAATGTGATCAAAGGATAGGGTGCAAGGTTGTTTGAGAAGTTTATAATAATTGGAAAGGGTGGTTTGGGAGTTTTTGTACCTTATTATATCATAAATTGATCACACTCATTTCTATAAATACCTCTATAAGTCCTTACCAAATAGCCAATCGACATAAACTCATAAAAGGTGACTTAGTCACCTACATTAGCAAAATTATAGGTGTATATTGCTTGATAAATCCTATGTCATGGTATAGATAATATTTTCAGATCTAAAGCATTATATTTCATCTATTTTAGATGTATTAAACAAGTTTCATGGCCATTCAAGTATAAAAAATTAAGTCACTAGGCCTAGTGGCCTAGTAAGCCTACTTGGATCAACAAAGAGATATGCAAGTTGGTGTAGAGATGATACTAGGAGATTAATGTATGGTTATAGTACCTTGTAACTGATTTATAAATGTGGGAAAATTCATTCCATAGTCATAATGAGAGATTGGAGCAGTCTTCCTTGTCTAAGTCAACATATAAGAAGGGTGGGCTACTTAATAACTCATGGTGGCCTAATTGAGCCACATTAATGTTTTAAATATTAATATAAATAAGTACTTGATCAAATAAATGTGTGAAATTATTTGAAAAATATCAAACAAGTTTGACCCAACCTCCATTACTCCACCTCAATGCCTAAAGGGCTCATTGAAGAACATCAATGCATGGAGGGAGTAGGAGGGACTAATATAACTACTAAAATTGAAGATGGAGTGGGCTATGGTCATTTATGACCTACACATATCACCTATACACCATTATATGTTTCTTTCCCTTCTCATTATTTTATTTATTTAGGCCTTGAGGCCATTATATGACATCCCTCACCTAGGTATGATGAAACTCTGCCTAGATTTATACTTTATAGACCTCTTGGACTATTAATGGACTATTTCAACTTATTAAAGATTAGTATATAGTTTTTATATGATTTTTTTGATATGCATAAGTGGTATAATTTCTCGTTTTGTAGGTGCTTTCCTTACCTAGATGTTAATAGGATGTTTTATGTATGTCATGTGGTGTGTAGGAGTGTTAAGTGATTGAATTTATAGTGGAATCTTAATGGTAAGTGCCTGAAAATAGACCTTCATATCATCACCCTCATGTTATATTCACCATCCTCCATGTGAAATAATATTTTATAATACCCCTTAGAGATAGTAATGTAGTTGTTTGTCTAGTCCATTTGTGTTGTTTAAGTCAAATTGAGTGGATAAATGATATCAGTGCATCGACTTTAGTATAGGTTTATTTTATGCATTCCCTTTATGCATTTTCACCATAATTTTAATAAGTATTAGTGATTTTATCCTTAATAGATGGATGAGGGTAACTAATCCTATAATCTAAAGGTCTAGCCTAGCCATCATTTACCCAAATCCTTGGGTTATTCCCATGTTACCCAAACCTTGGAGGTAGGCTTGAACAACCTCCTCCTAGGGTGTAGGTTAGAGAGCTAATAGTTATGGAAAACCTAGTGGGATCATATTCAAGCATTGGATCACTCACTTATAGCACTTAGTCATAGTAGAGACATTCAAGCACCTTAGTGGTAAATTTGTAGTCAGAAGTTCATGGCAAGGGTCATCATCTCATAGAAAGATCATCTTGTTGATTAATAGTTCAAATTATTTTCATGTGTTTCATGGTGAGTGATGGCTACATATGGGGAAAAATTATGTCATACCCTTCCTTATTAGCAACCCTATGACCCATATCAACTCCATTATGATCCCTATAAACCTTATACTGACCCCTATCAACCCTATAATGATCCTCTTTACTTCCAATTATCACCCTCCTTTTGAGTCTTTTTCATTCTCTTGGCAACCCACCTATCCTCTTGATTAGTCTTGGTAGCCTCATAATATTCCTAGTCAACCCACCCATGCCTCAAATCAATCTACTTCAAGTATTAATCAAACCTAATTGAGCTATAAGATACACATGATGGGGATTAACAAATAGAGAGGTATGGTCAATAAATTACTAGGCATGTTATTAATAGCATGAGATATTCATTACAATAGGAAAAAAATGAGTGGGCATGTATTATGAGAGAAGGCCATTCAGGTCTTAGTAGTGATCTACTAGATATAAGTGGTATAGTTTCAAGCATAGAAGAGAGGTTAATATTATATGAGGGACAATAAGTTCATTATCATCAGCCTTATGCCCCCTCCACCTTCCCATATCAATCCTCCATTGAATTTCCCACCCTTCCTCAAAAGACTGAGTCATATGAGTGTCAAAATCCTCAAATATCCCATAATATCCTCAAGCCTTTACTTCCTATAAGACATTTCAAGAGAGAGTTCAAGGCCATTCACTTTCCAATCATCTCAAGGAGATCATTGATCATATTATACTTGACTTTAAGGCTCAACTTTCTAGGCAAGTTGAGCTTGCAAATAAACATCAAGCTTAGTCAATGGTAGTAGTAGAAACAATTCCATCCTAGATGAAGATACCCTCATTCATACCCAAAGATGAAAAATATAAAATGCAATCAGCTCCGGAATCTTAGTTTCCAACTTGGAAACAAGTACTTCAATCAAAGGGAAAAGAAGATCAACCAAAGTTACATCAAAATGTTGAAGTGAAAGACTAGTCTGAGGTCATTTAGCTCACACCCCTCACTCCTTAATAACGCAAGGTGTTTACATCATGTAAATATATTCAAGACAATGTGTAAAAGAAAGAGGAGGTGATGATTATCAAAGATGAGTAGTTGAGTGAGGATAATGAATAATCCATGGCACCATTAAATTTTACTTCCCTTCTTGAAATATTGCAAGGATATTCCATGACATTCCTTGATAAGGATGCTATTGTTTGTGAGATAAATGAAGAAGATTCAGCTATAGTGAAATATGATGAAGGTGATACAAGTGAAAAAGAAGAAGAAATCACCATTTGGATACCCCTTGGAAAGGATAGGCATGAGTCAGTATTTCATAATTCAAAAGAGGGTGAGATTCAATAGGTTGTTTGGGTGTAAGATGAGCCACAATAAAAAGATGTTTTTATTGGACAAGGAGAGGACGTTTTCCAAGGTCTTCTTGATGACATGGAACCCAATCTTTGTCATTACAATATTGAAGAGTGGGAAAGTGAATCATCTATTCAATTTGCATCAGCTACAAGGCAAAGAGATAACCTCCAAGAGTCTTCAAACATTCAAAAAAAGTTACGTGTTCAAGAATATTCTAGTTTAATTAAAGATAAAAGACCCTTTCCTTGTTGCCAAGATGAGTTTGTTCATAATCATGAGATCTTGATAGTTTATGAGAGTTTAAAGTGTGATCATGATTATATAGAATGCTAAGAAGATGATGAATATATTTGGTAGTAATACATAAGCATATGTAATTAATATCAAAACCTTATATGACTTACACCTCCCATGGGGTAGATTGAGGATGCTCTAGCTGGTAATCCTATCAAGTGTTATCCATAAGAGGAACAAGCTCAAGATGATGATGTTGAGATGTTTTTTGTATTAGTACCTAAGGTTGAGACAAGTAAAGATACTTTACCCTTGAGTATGCCTCATGAGGCTCAATATGTCCATCATGAAGATCTTAACAAGTCAAAACCTTAGATAAATCAGAATGAAGACATTGACCAATGCCTACCAATTGAGTTTTCAAGACATTCACTACATAAGATCATGGTAAATTAGGAGTAGATCATGACTAGGGTAGAATTGGAATTGTTCATGTAAAATAGATAGATATAGAATGAATATTATTGGGTATTGGACTCATGTAGCCAACTTGTGTAACTAGGGGTAAAGAAAGAGGGTATAAATTCTCTCATAAGAGTTTATCACCATGATAGTTTCTCCTTATGTAAGTGGAATTCCTCATTCAGTGACCAATTCCTGATTGGACTCTAGTCAATGCATGCCAACTAAACCTCATGGCACCATGGTGATCAAAGATTTTTTCCATTTGATCTTGGAGGGAATAAGAGTTTAATCTCATTTTAGTTTTTTATAGTGTTTGTTATCTTGTTTCAATAAGTGTCAACACAAGTGTGGTTAGTTTTCTACCTTGTTTCTTTGGTGTCTTATCTTATGCAGTGCTTAGGTATTAGGTGTTATTTTCTATGGTGCCTTTATTGTGTCTTGTGGTTTTTTTTTCAATTTTAATAGGTGTTATAAGGTACCAATTCTCTTTGGAAGTCCAAGAATATGTTCATCCAAGTCATGATGTCATGATTGAGTCTTGTCATTGTCATGAAGCGTGAGTGGCTTCTCTTGACTAGTAGGCTAGTCAAACCCTATGAGTCACCAAATCTTATTGATAATTTATCCTTATAGGGAACATGTCAACCCCTATTGTAAAAAAGTTTCATGAGAACCCCTATAATCTCATTCAAAATGGTCTAGATCTTGCCATGGTCCTCTCTTTTATTCTTAAAAACCTTATTATCATTGATTAGGGTGTTATATATGTGTTAAGAAATTGCTTGGGATATCCATATGTCATAGCCTATTTGAGGTCCCTTAGGTGATGTAGTGGTGGCCATGGTGGTATTTGAGTGAGTAAGAGAGTGTCAAAATGTCTTACAAAGTCTAAATAATGGTCTTAACCCTATTTTATAAGATTAAGGATCTTTAGCAGAAGTTAAGGAAGCTTGGAAGGTTTAAGGTTGCTAATTTCCATGCTTATAGGCCTATTTCAAATCATTCCATATGAGAGAGACATTGATAAGCAAATTGAAAAGTGTCTAAGCTATGCTTAGGATCTAATGTGAATCCTAGTGAGGTGTTTAAAGCTATTATCCATGGTATTTATATTCAAGTCTATCTCAAACCTTGATTATCCCTTTCAAGGCCCTCAAATCCCTCATATGAGTCTATATGCCTTATAAAACTTTGAAGAAGGGGAATATTTTAATGTAAATTTGTCTAGATGGGTCTCAAAGAGTCCCATTTTAATCATATTACCACTTACAATGTGTTTCATACTTAAGAGGGTCCACTTTGGAACTCAAATTCACTTTCTTCTAACCAAATGGACCCCACACGTGGGAAACCATGACCCTTAAACTTTCCCATCTTCACCACTCATTTTTTAATATTTTTTGACTTATATTTCTTCCCCTCTTACCTACCAATGGTGTTTTAAATATTGGATCATGAGAAAAAGAAGGAAAATTATAGGTTTTGTAAGAGTTTTTAACTTATACATATCCATATAGTATGGATATGGATAGAGGAAGTCAAAGAGTTATATAAGGGGATCACTGTAGGCATCAAGTGAATAGATCCATGAATTATAGGGTAAAAAACCATTCCACTCCTTCCATTATCCTCCTTGGTATTCCAAAAAAGATCTCAAGTTTATGCATAATTCATATAAGAGAGAGAAAGTTAGTATTTGAGGATTTGGGTAGAGGAAGAGGGTATATTGACCTTCCAATTTTTGGAATTTGTCTATATATTTATGGATCATTCTCTATGAACAAACACTAATAATTTAGGCACTCAAATGGTCTTCTTCATATATGGAAGGGTCAAAGTTGCAACAGTTTTGGTGCACTCTTGAGATGGTTTGACAAATTTTTATTTTTATGTGTGTTATAGAGGCCATTAGGGTTATTATATGGTATTTACCACCCTTAGTTCACACTTTTGGGTCTATGAGAGAAAACAAAGCTTCATGTTTCCACTTTTATATATTACAAACAATGTGGCTCCTTATTACAGACTCTCCAAGGCATGAATCAAAGTTTTTGATGGTGTTTTGGATTTAATAATTGTTTCCTTAAATCCATTTAAGCTTTATCTACCTTTCCAAATCAATTAAATGAGCCACCATTAGGCCAAATAACCCTTCAAGTCTTACTCCATGATGACTATTATGAGTGATGTGTGACCTCCTTGACAAGTGAAGGGTAGGATAGCTATAGAAATTCATTAAGTTGAATTAAAAGATACACATTAATCCTATTTATTAGTCATGATTATACCCCATGTAATTAAATACCTCTTACTTTCTTCCTCATTCTCATGCCTATTCTCATCTCTAAGCCCTTAATACACTACCCTTCAATTAGGTACCTACAAGTTTTTTGTACAAACTAAAGAAGATGGAGTTTTAACTAAAGAAGATTATGGAAAGAATTGAAGAGTCATAAACACATAGGAAAAGTTATGAATATGAAGAGGTAAAATTACAAATAGGATCAACACACCATCTCAACCATCTCAAATGTGAGCTTAGTCAAGGGTCTCATGTAAGCAAGGTAGTGGAAAAGTTTAGTGAAATAATGATAGAGTGGTGAGGTTATGATGGGTTCATAAGGTTAAAAAGAGAACTAATAAGACACCAAAATTCTAAAGACACCGATGGATAATTAAAGTCCACCTTTCAAGTGGTCAGTAATTGTTAAAAGGCCTAAGATCACTACTTACAGGCATGACTATAGGTGTGAATAAAGCTGAACATAAATATCTATTTTAAGGAAAGGTAAGATGTGAAAAGGGAAAAATAACATGTAAATATGATTAAACACCTCATAATAGAAATTAAAATTTATGGATAGATGAAGAAGTTTCTATGAAAAGGGGTTCTTACACACTATCTCAAGTAGGCCTAACTACCACCTACAGACACGTTCATGATGGGGATGAAAACATGATGCAACTTTCTTGTGAAGAAAAATTAAAGAGATAAAATAAATTTTTTTACTTTTATCTTAAGTTTTACATCCTACTTTGAGTGCTTGACTCATTTAATTCAACAAGGATCTTAACAATTTAGCCCTTTAAGCTTAAATTAGGTATCTATAGACCTAATCATAGAAGTGAAAGACATATATATGTATTAGAGTGTTATTAGGGTTGGAAAAATATGGGATGGAGATCATAAGGTGTAATAAATATTCCCATGTGATAAAATTCTCAATTTGGCAAGGAGATATTAATGTCCTTTTAGGCCTATTGGACCTAAAATTAAAATGATCAAGCATGTGTGTATGATTTGAAGAGTTATACATGCTTTGGGGATTGTTAGACATTGAAACCATATGAAAGAGGATTGAGGAATTAATAATATAGGTTTTAATGAGGATAATAATCTCATATGCTAACAAATATCCTCACCTTTTCACACAATCCAGGTAGACCTCACTACTACATAGAGGAATAACTACTAGTGGGAAAGTTGAAGTACAAGACCCTATAGGTATATGAAGAATAAAGGTAAAATAGGAGTCCTTAAATTTTACCTTATAATTAAATTCAGTTTTTACCCATTTATATGTCTTAATCCTTGAGGTAAAAGAGCCTAATGGCTCAAACAAGCCTATTAGGCCTATGGACATGAACTAAAGACATATGCACACTCAAAAGGTTTGATGGAGATATGAAGATAACTAAAATAGAGTGAAATTGGAATTAAAATGTCTCCACTATGATAATATCTCAAGATGAGGTAGGAAAGTACTCAACCCAAGCATTAGGGCTATGCAAGTTCACCTACTTATAAACCCTAGGCCCATTCAAGAAGGTATGTAGATAGTAATATGGAGGGAAAACCTATTTGAAGGGTTTTTTCTATATTCTAATAACATGATACATAATTATCTAACCTCATGATCTTGGTGGAATGAATACAATACTACCAAGGTCTCTATAATACTACTATCAAACACTTATGATTAACAAGTAAATAGTGGCTTAAATATATTTGCATGAAGAAGGATGCAAGATAGTGGTTTATGTAGATGAGGGATAAAATATAGAATGGAAACAAATTGGGAGATATTATATGATGTATTTTAAACTAATAATGATTGTATACAAGTAACTTAGGGCCTGAGGGTAGTCTAAGCCTATTAGGCCTAAAACCAATCTTTAGGCCTCAAACCTCACCACCATGTTTGGGAATAATAATAAATCCCATATAAGATAAAGGTAATGAAAGGATGAATAATTATTAATTTGGTCATGAGGGGGATTTTTTAATCAAGATATAAAAATAAATGGTCAAACTAATCCTTAGCACCATCTTGAACTCCATAGTCTTAGGCAGTCACCTCAAGTTGTCCATTCAAGTGCTCACATATTTCATAGAATAATGATTCAAATCCAATTATCCTAGGGGGAGTTGAATAACCCAATGAAATTTAAGTACATGAGGGAATGAGTGGAGTTTTAGGGCCCATCTCTATGAACAAATGTTAAGACTGGAGACATGTCCATAAGGATTTTAAGGATCTTGAAGTCTACCATATTTCATTCATATATCCACACAAAATATGTATGGGACCTAAATATTTTCATGATTTTTATGGGGGTATATGGGATAAACATCCAAGACCATAATTTTGGTATTGGAGGTCTAATATTAATTAACCATTGTTAAGATGGTAGAACTCCAAAACCCTACTTAAACCCCAAGACAAACCCAACTTGGGAAAAGTGGATATATTTTCACTCAAACACCCTAGGTTATCCTCATAAACACTTGGATATCCTATTACACCTAGATGATACCTCATCTATGGTACTAGTCTATATGAACACTATATAGACTTATAAAAAACTATTTCTTTTTTAAGAATTTAAATAGAGGACAGGGTGCAAGGCTATTTGAGAAGTTTCTAATCATTAGATACAATGCTTTAGGACTTGTTTTAACTTCTCATATCATATATTTCTCACACTCCTTCCTATAAATTCCTTCGTAAGTCCTTACCAAATAGGCAATCTATAAAATCTAGTAGAAGGTGACTTAGTCACCTAGATTGGAAAAATAATAGGTGTATATTGATTAAAAATTCCTATCATGATATAAATAATTTTTCCAAATCTACAAAATGATCATTCATCTATTCTATAGGTTGTATGCAAGTTTTATGACCATTCAAGCATAAATAGTCAAGTCACTAGGCCTAGTGGCCTAGTAGGCCTACTTGCATCAATAAGGAGAAAGGAAAATTGGTGTAGAGGGGCTGATATGAAATTATTTTAGGGTAATAGTACCCATGTAACTAATTAATAAAAGTGGATAAATTAATTCCATAGTCATAGTCAACATGCAAGAAGAAGGGTGGGTTATTTAGTAACTCATGGTGTCCTAATTGATTCACTTTAATGTTGTAACTATTATAATAAAGAGGTACTTAATTAAATAAAGGAATAAAATTATTTGAAAAAGGTCAAAAAAATCTGATCCATCATCCATCACTTCACTTCAATGCCTAAAGGGCCCATTGAAGAACATCAATGCATGGAGGGAGTATGAGGGACTGATATAAAGTCTAAAAATGATGATGGAGTGGGATATGGTAATTTATGGCCTATACATAACACCTCCATGACATTATCCATATCCTTAACTTATAATTATTCTATTTATTTAGGCCTTGAGGCCATTGTATGACATCCCTCACCTGGGTATGAGGAAACTCTTCCTAGATTTGTACTTTGTAAACCTCTTAGACTATCAATGGAATATTAAAAATTATTCATGATTAGTATCTAGTGTGTATATACTTGTTTTATTATGCATAAATGGTTGAATTTCTCCTTTTACATATCCTTTCCTCACCTAAATGCTAATAGGATGTTCTACGCAAGTCATGTGGGGTGTAGGAGTGTTAAGTGATTGAATTTATAATGGACCCTTACTAGTAAGTACCTTAGACTAGAACTTCTTATCATGTCCCTCATGTTATATCCACATAACATAGACTACATGTGAAACATTGTTTCATAAGACCCCTTGGAGATAGTAATGAAGTTGTTTGTCTAGTCCATTAGTGTTGTTTAATTCAAATTGAGTGGATGAATGATATTAGTGTATCACCTCTAGTAGTATAGGTTTCCTTTATGAATTCCATATATCCTTTTTCACCCCAAATAAAATATTCATTAGTGATTTGATCCATAATAAATTCATCAGGGGATCTAACCCCATTGTCTAGAGGTTTAGCCCAACTATAAGTCACCCAAAACCTTAGGTTATTCCCATATTACCTCAACCTTGGAGGTAGTCGTAAACAACCTCTTCCTAGAATGCTAGTTGGAGAGATAAAATTTACATTTTAAGCTAAGTAAGTATCCATATGAGTGGTGGATATTGGGACATCCAAACTTGTAATTATAAGAGTTGAATAATCAATAGGAATACTAGAGTCTTTTGAATTAGAAGAGTCAATGTAAATTGGTAGTTCTACTCTCCCAAGAAAGACTCCAATATTAGGAACTTCTTCCACATCAAGATATTAATTTACAATATTCATCATGATGGGTGGAATTTGAGATGGTTCCCCTTTGTCTAAGGGTGGTTGAGAAGGCCTATTATTCTAAAAGTTTATATTATCCCATCCACATAAAGGTGGAATCCTAACCTGTGCCTCTACAATTGTAATTGAAGGATCTCATTATATTATTTTTAGTATTTCATCAGTTAGTCTAGCCATCTAATCCCTCCCTAGAACCTAAGGATCATCCTTTATGTTTAATACAAAAAAATCATGGTTATAAATTTCATGTTGGTATGGGATACACAGACCTTGGATATGCTTTTGAATCTAATCATGATGGTCCCAATCTAAGTGTGGTAGGGTGGCCAAAGAATAGTACTACTTGAAATTTAAAACCTCTCTAAAATTCTTTTGGTTAACATAACACATTCTACCAATAATAAAATGAGAGCCATGAAATTCACTCTTCTTCTTCTTCTTCTTTAAGTCCTCATCAATTCCCCACCATAATTAGTATGTGATTTCCTACTTGGCTAGTATAATTGACACATGTTTTGGGATACACAATGGGGTAAACTTGCTCCCTATTACCATGATCACTGTATAGTCTAAGTAGAGCCACTAGTCTCCCCTTGACATCAATGTATTAGTGATGCTTTTTGATATTCTATGCAATAGTGATTCATGGATTTCCCTCCATGAATAGGGATACACATCATCTATAATTCTAACTATGTTCCTTTTATATGTGTAGATGTGTATTAATGAATAAGAGTCACATATATGATTTTTGATGTAGTAAAGAGATGGGATCTAGAGTAATCTATTATACATGCATACTATACCTGTGATTGCATCTAAAAGGTAAGACATCTTATAGAAATGGCCTCCCATAGGCCTCTTATCTTTATGTAATACATGTTCCTATTATTTGGAGCTAATTATCTCTCCCAGGTCAAAATTTAGATATGAGGTCATTAATAAATAAATAAATGGTAACCATTCCAGGTGAAGAAAGTGGATTCTAGGGTAGTTATATAGTCTATTTAATAGATCCTTTCTAGTATGGACTCCCACTTGAAACTTGGTGATAGGCACCGACTATTTTTCCTTGAGGACAATAATTTATTTAGGGGTAATCCATTTTCTCAAAATTTTTTCAATTATGTTGTTCTTCTTCCATGATACAACTCTTTGTAAGATAAACATAGCATCTAAAATAGGAAAAAAAAAGAACTTTTGAAAATCATCTCCTAAAATGTTGGTGATAATAGTTTTATGGTTTATGTGATGTAGAAAATAATTGTCAATTACCTTGATTGAAAGTAATAAATCCAATAGTAGGTCGATGCAGGGCATCACCTGAGAATTTAATTCTACAAAGTATACTCATCATTTAAGTGGGAGAAAATATGTCACTAATTACCTTTGCACTGGTGTTATATTTTATTCACATGTATACGCATCTACTTTCTTTATTATGTCCCATAGGGATAAATAGTTTTAATACTCACCATTGAACACTGTCAAAACAAAAACTATGTCTGTGTATTGTATGAATTTTTTGATAAAAAAACCTAGAAGGTGGATGTACCCCCCTAAATGTCCTAGATAAACAAGCCATTTTTAATCTATTATGCCCATAGAGTTCTATTTATTCAATTCAATGGCTTGGATCCTCTAAAAAATGATTCATTGTTTGAATGTAGGTGGATAGGGATTCAATTTATCTTATGGATGAAAATTCTATCAATCTCATTAATAATCAATAGGCATGATGTTTGATTTTAATTTGATGATATAAATTTTAGTATTTAATTCTAGTTTGAGCACCATTAATAATCAACATATCCAAGCTTGTTTTACTCATTCAATTAAAAATTTTCCACTTTATTTTGGTGGGTATGACATGTAATATTTCTATATATTTAGAAGAATTCCACATTGTTGCCTTTGACAATTGTCACCTTATTTCTTCTTTTATTTGAATTTAGCTATGTCATGGAGTCTTTCAAGAGTCAGGTATTGGATGTTGTATTAGAATAGGGTTAGACCAAATTATTTTAATACAAGCACATCTTGTGAATAAAATTTTCAAAGACCTATGGTGGACACCTTTTATGAAACCTACAAAGGACACTTTTTTAGAAGTTCTAAACCTAAGTTTTGAAACATAATTTATCAGCATTTTTATCTAAAGACCAAGATGCCAAAATTAAGTTATAGAATGCAATTTCTAAACACCTTAACCAAAGAAAAAATCCTAAACAAGACCTATAAATAAAAGTTTTAAATCCCACTTTTGAATAATTTCTCTAACTAATTTTTCCAAAAAATTTCTCCAAAGACCTAATTCTAAACAAAAGTGCCAAACATTTTCTCTAAAGTGTAAATGTTGAACACTTTTTTTGAGGACCAAAAGTTATAAAATACCAGAGTTCTAAATAAAATATGTGATAATAAGAAAGCTAAAAACATGCATAAATTGTAGACAAAGTTTCAAAGACCAAATCCACAAACAAACCTATGAACAAAAGTTCTGATGAACATTTTTTATGAAGTTTAAATAGATGTGAAGGATAAAAAATTCTAAAAGTTGACTTTCAAACAAAATTTATAAAGACCTAAAATATGTGAAGAACATAATTGGTGAAAGGAAAAATACATGAAGATTGAAAATGTATAATCATTATGTATGCTCCAAAAACCTATGTATATACAAAACTTCCATGAAGTATTAATAAGTTAGTTTTAATAAACTAAACATGTGAAAATATCTCTTTGAATTTATACTGAACACCATAGTTATGTGCACATATAAATATCTATGAAATAAGATTTTAAAAATAAACCTAAGCCTTTTAGAATATAGTGGGTCCCTATTCAAAATAAAAATTAGATAATCAGGTTATGTTAAGTACAAAATCTATCAAGGGCTAAATGAAATGGGTGGTGGGTGAAATTTGGGTAGTACTAAGGTATCAAATCTTTAGTATAATTAAGACACTGAAATTAAGTTGGAAAAATAAGAAGACTCTAGAGAACTTTCCTTAACCACATAAATTTGGGTTATCTAGTGAAGTATAAATATCATCCCATGAAGGCTATATGCATTAAAAGTAAAATGAACCTACCTTCCCATAATGTGTTCCCTATTATTTAAGACTCTTTATAGAGTAGTTAGTCTACTACAAAGATAAGGTACTTGTGTGAGAAAGTAGGTAGCAATAGAGAGAATTTTAAAATATCTTTCCTAGTCTACTAGACTACCCCACCCCACTGGACCTTATATCTATCATGAGGTCGACTATGGAGTTTAAGATTAAAATAGAATAGAACATGTGCTTAATAATCATGGATTTTTGTGTGATTTTGAATTTTGAATTTGACATATGTATTTTTATCATTTTATTTTATTTTAAATGATTTGAATTTTAACTTTTTTATGGATTTTTCTATTCCTCCATACATATTTGGAGAACCAACATGGGTTTTTAAAACGACCATCACTAGAAAACTTAGACTTGCTATCTAAGGAAAAGAAATTAGAGAGCATGGTGTCTAAGAGTCTTAAAATTGAATGCTAAATATGAATGTTATCTTAAAATTGACCTTGGTGTGCCCAAAGAGGTTTGAATATAGGGGAGAAAAGGAGAATGAACATGACTTGATTGAGTTACCTCAAATTTCAAAAAATATGACAATGTGAAAAGGATAAAATAAGAGGTAAGTATGACTCTATATCATAAAAAAATATTTAAGTGTAGGGAAACATGTATAAATAGTTTTTTTAAAGGTGTTATAATAAAATAATAAAAATTGATTTAGAGAGTATGAGATCACAATTTTTAACCATTTCTTTAATTTCTAATAAAAACATTGTGGTTTAAGGATAGTTTGAAAAATTTGTAGATTTTATGAGGAAACCCTAGTCTTATCTAAGGTATTACACTGTAACTAATATAATATAAACCAAAGTAGGTAAAAATATGAAAATGTTATTATAATGGATGTCTGGTCCTATCCAAGGTATTATACTATAACTTACAAAATAAAAGGGAAATAATGAATAAAAATAAACTTGTAAAATGACAAATTCATGATTGAAGATAAATATTAAGACCAAAATATGAAATAAAATATATTCATGAGGATGACTAGGTCCTATATGTAGTCTTAAGATGAAAATTAGGAATTAAATGAAAGTAATAAAGATAGATTGAAGGACCGATGATACTAGTTAAGGCTATTGAGAATAATGTATTAATACAAATTGGAGATATTTGGAAGAAACATGTAAAAAGTGTTAGTATTTGTAGTATATGAAAGTATGAAAAGAAAATAAATATTTAATCAAAATATTTCTTTAAAAATTGAGCATTAGTGGGTTCTTTAAAAATATGTCCTTCATTAGTTTTTAATCTATAAGTACTAGAGCCAAGGATGTCTTTGACAAAGTAAGGACCCCACCATTTTTGGGCATATTACCCTCTTTGTCATGTGTATAATATAGTTTCATGACTAGATCACCAAAATTTAAGGTTATTACTTTGACCTTTTTATTATTTTTTATTATCAATGTGAGTCTTATATTGGCAATTATGTTATAAAGTAGCCATACATCACTCATCTAAGAAATCTAATGCATGAAGACATGCTTCATGTAATTCCTCATCAAGGATTATATAATGAAGAGAGATACATAAAGATGAAATTTCAAATTTTAAATGTAAAAATTATTTATACCCATATACTAATGAAAATGGTATTGCTCCAGTAATAGTGCATATGCTAGTTCGATAAGCCCAAAGTGTGGGATGAAGATGGAAGTGCCAATCAGTATGAGAATATCTTATAGTATTTTTTAAGATTTTATTTAAAATTTTATTAGTTCCTTCTACTTGGACAAATTGAGGATGATAGGGTATTTATAATTTATGTTTAATTTTTAAATTTTCACATAATTATTTCATATATTTGTTTTTGAAGTTACCACCATTTTTATAAATAATGGTATGAAGAACTTCAAAATGATAGATTATTTGATTGAGAATAAATTTTGAAATGATAATACTAGTAATGTCAACAAGAGACATGGATTATACCCATTTGGTAAAATATTTAGTAGAAGAGATAATGCAAACATGGACATATTTTGATCTAGGTGATTTACTAATGATATCTAATCCCCAAATAGAGAGTGGATAAGGAGGATCCAATATTTTGAGTTCAGTCAGAGGAGAGTGGATAAGATCATCATGGAGTTAACAAGGATTACACTTTTTAGCAAAATTAATTGTATATTTTTCAAGAGTAGGCCAAATGTAACCCACACATAGGAATTTTTTGGCTATAACATGACCACTATAATGACCACCATAATGTTAATTTTGGTTTAGGTTTTCATAGGAAAAGAACCAAACATGATGAAAATAATTAAACATAATAATCATATATTACACAATGTATTTATTATACTACATAGCTTTGTAGGTAGACCCAAATAAATAGGCAAGGGATAGCCTATAAAAAGGGATATTACAATCTCGATAATCTCTCAACTAAACAAACTAAATACCACTATATTGATGCAAGATATATTATTAACTATTAAAAATATATCCATGTAAAAAACTAACCCTTATTAAAAATATATTAACATATTATTGTAACTAAAAATAATTACATTTTACATTAATAATGTGAACATGATTTACCTCAACATTCACCCCCTTGTGAACATTATTAATCATATCTACACCCCCTTAATGTGAGCATGGGGAAAATCTACATCTTCAAAAATTGGCATGAATAGAATCATATGCCAATGCATACTTTTAGGTTTTCATACTATTGATGTGACCTTACTCCACATGACCACTATATGTGAAGAAACATATCCTGCATTCATATTATGTGATTGCAATGGGCATGTCACTAAGGGTCATCCCCATAAAGAAGTAAGGTAGTCATATGATCTCTATAGTTATATGCCCTCCTATGCAACTATTTACCACATTCCATTATATCCACACTCTCCCTTGTCTCCAAATAGCAAAGGTGTTTCAAATTAGTAAGGGAATGAAAATACACAGCTAAAAAAATAAAATCACACCATGCATGTGAACATGAATTCTCTTCTATTCTTATTCAAAAACACAAATGTTACCAAATCATTGGTGTGGTCCCATCATTAGCAACTGACAAGAGGTCACTAAAATACCTCCTTCCTCTATGTATCCTCCAACCTCTCATAGGTGATACTTCGTACTCAACTGATGAAGTCAACATGTGCTCCAATAGTTCTGGTAGGTTATATATTAGTTACTTCCATATAAATTTGAACCACCTTCATAACTCAAACATCACGTATAAGAAAAAATGCATCTGTGAGGTAATTTTTTTTTTACACTTTTGAGAAAGACTTTATATAACATAAAATGATGTATGATATTTTGACAAAAATTGATAAACTTTAACGACTTTAATTTTATTTTTGACATAAAAATTACTTAACACACAAAATGACTCTTGACCCACTTTTAAATTATTTGACTCAAAACTAACATTAAACTAAATAAATTGACATTTTTGAACTTTTTTTATGACATTAACCATTTTATGACAATACTTAACTTAAAATACTAAAAATGTGGTATTAACCACAACGCAAATCTGATAGACTATAAAAAATATGATCCTTGACTATAAAATAATACCCTATAAATAAAAATCAATATGAAAAATTAAAAAAACATAGAATGACAATGACTAATTAAAATTTAAATCACATATCAAACTTGTTTCTTTTCTTTTTTAATAAAAAGACTCAAATTAAAAATTAAACTACATGGCTTTTCACATATTCTTCACTTTTTGAATATAATTTTATCATGAATTTTAAATCACCTAAAGACTATTTATGCATTAAACATAAGATGAAACCCAAAAAAAATATTGATTAAATATAATATACAATATGAAGTCTATGCAGAATTAATATAGTTACGCTCCTGATCAAGATGTATGTGGTGAGAGAGAGGCAAGTTTGGAGAAGATCAAATTACAAATAAATTTTTACTCCACACAAATTTAATATCATAAATTTAATAATGTCATACTCAAATAAGTTCATATTGATAGAATAGAGACTTGTTACAACATAGTAGAAGAAACTTATTATTGAAGCATAAAACTATATAACTGTAAATCAATTCATCGATCCACATATTGAAGAATGTTCCCAAAATAGTGGTCAGTAGAATTTGCATATATGATCCTTTTATTTCTTATCTCAATTCTCATTTGACACTCCTACCTACTCTTCTTTGAGTGAAAACGCTATTTGAATAGAGATCTATATTGGATATTTGAGTCAGGCTTCATGAAAATGCAAAAGTGAAGAAATTGATTCCATAGTCATATATAATCAACAAAGTCTTCCAAATAACAAATGATGTTACTCCCCTTTTATAAAAAAATCCATAACTTAAGTCAAATGATATCAAGAATTCAAACATGCTCAAGTCACTATGGTGACCAACAGTTATGATTCTTTCATAGTTCCATAGCTAATGTCAAACCTGCTTTGATACTAGATGTTTATTCTAGTTTAAGTCTACATAGGAAAAGAGCCAAACATGATGAAAATAATTAAACACAATAATCATTTATTGCAAATTGTATTTATTCTATTACATAGCTTCATAGGTAGACCCAAATAAAAAGGCAAGGGATAGCCTATAAAAAGGGATATTACAATCCTAAAAATATCCCAACTAAACAAACTAACATACCACTATGTTAATATGAGATATATTATTAACTATTAACAATATATCCATGTAATAAACTAACCCTTATTAAAAACATATTAACATATTATTACAACTTAAAATAATTATGTTTTCAATTAATAATGTGAACATGATTTACCTCAACACATAAATTCCCCCATGTGTTTGTTCTAGAAGAGTAGGAACTTATTCTTTCATTATACAACCTAGTAGGGTTCCTTATACATTACGAAAGTAAAGGGTGTTATTTTAAAGTACATATTTGAATTTTTATTTTTGAATTCAAAAATTTTCATGATAATCCATGTCTAGAGGGTAGCTTTGATGTTTGATGAATTGAATTATGTGTTTATACCATGGAATTTTTTGAATAGTAATAGTCTCAATGTGACAAATTTGAGAATCATTTTTGTTTTGTAAAGAAGAAGGTGATTTTATCATTTAAATAATAATTTTATAATTATGGAGTACTTTTTAATGGTGAAATAGATATTTTGATGAAGTGAGAAAATCATCTCTAGTATTTTGATATCTTGGAATTGGTTCAATGGTAAAAGAGGCAATTTCATTGGCAATCATAGTAGTGATTTGATGGTATGTGATTTGAATTGATAATATCCACTAACATGGTGACATATAAGTTTCAAGTCACTAAAGAGTGTAAATATAGGATATCTCAATCAATTATAGTTTACATGCCTAGTATTAGAGCTTCATATTCAACCATGTTATTAGTGACATCAAAAGTTAATCAAAATGATAAAGGTATAATTTTACCACGTGGGTTTGTTAAGAGACAACCTGTCCCATCTCCTTGAAGGTAATTTTCACCATTAAAGTGAAGTGTCCAAGTATATCCATGTAATTCAATTGTAAATTCTAGTATTTATTCAATGACTATTTTATATTTAATGTTAGGAGTGAGATTTGTTTGTACTTGGTTATTTACTTCTAGATCAATATTGAAATTATGAAAATAATGTTTAAGAGAAATTGATTGGTTAATACCTTCAATGTAAATAATTTTTTATCAAGGAGAATATCTTTAAGGTGGTTTGTATCTGGTAGGGAAGTGGCCTTGAGTTGGTTTACAATGACTTATCTTTCAATATTTTTGTGTAATAATTCAAAGGTCAAATTCCATTAATATGATCATCTATTTGATGATTAAATCTCTAGGTAAGAAATATTAGGAGAATAAATGATGAAATAGATCAGAATGGACAATGACATAAGTAGTTTGATATAAAATATAATGATAGATTTTTTTGGTTGTTAAATAGATAGTGAGGTAGCCAAATTTTACTTTTTTGTAAATTTTTTCATAATTGATTAAACCTTGAATGATATAGTAAATATCATATTCTCTACCAATATCATCTTGTTGGGAAAGCATCACCCCAACTGATATGGGGGTAGAGAATGTATATAGAATTAGCGGATAGTAATTTTAAGGTGGGAAAAGAGTGGGATGATGAAATAAAGATTCTTTAATACTATCAAATGATTTTTGGCATGAGTCTTTCCATTATAGATCATTACATTTTTTAAGGAGAGAATTGATAGAATAAATAGGGTAAGCCATTTATGTAACAAAACAATAAATTGCCCCAATTTTTCTAAGTTATGTTTGTATGTTAGGAATAGAGTGAAGAATATGAATGTTTATGATAGTTATTATTTTAGCAAGATCAGCATCAATGCCTCAAAGGGAAACTAAAAAAACCATAATTTTACCAGATATAACTCTAAATACACATTTAAATGGATTACGTCTAAGTTTATATTTGATGAATCAATCAAAAATGATAGCTAAATTATGAAGGTGAGTTTTATGACTTTTATATCTGGAAATAAGGTCATACATATAAGTTTGAATGATTTTGTGAATAATATCATGAAAAATATGGTCATTGCATGTTGATATGTGGCTCAATCACTTTTGAGACTAAAAGGAATTTTATTGTAAAAATTATTTCCCCATTATGTGGTAAATGTTACTTTATATTGGTATTTTAGAGATATGTGAATGTGGTTATATCTATAGAAAATATCCATGATGATAACATTTCATACTAAATGGTAGAATCGAGTATAACATATATTGAAGGTAAAGGAAAATTATCCTTTGGACATGCTAAATTTATATTATTAAAGTCAATGCATATACAAATAATAATTATGACTTTTTTATGGATATGAAAAATTAATGAGACCCATTCCAATTAGTCCATGGGTTTAATGAATTTAACGTCCAAAAGTGTAATGACATAATGTAGAAGTATTGGGGGGATTTTCATTGCTTTTATCTAATGGGTTTAACATTTGGATAAGTGATGATGGTATGAACAATGATGCTAGGATAAATTCCTAGCATATCTTCATATGACCAAGTGAATGCTTCATGATATTTGTTAAACAAAAGACTAAAATTATCATGCTCTTCATAAGTGATCTCTTTATAAATGGTAATAGGTTAAGGACATGTCAGTTTATTGTATTCTATTTTTGTATTTTATTTGATTAACATATCATTTTCGTCTTAAAAATGTTATGAAGTAGGAGGGAGGTAAGAAATAAGATGTGTTTTAGGATCCAAACTAGCAATAAAATTGTTAAAATAAGGAACCTTTTACTTAAAGTTTCCAAGTTTATGATTTTAGCATAGAATTTGGGGTTCTCTAGCATGTAGGAGCTCAATTATAGCTTCATCACTAAGAAGTGTATGCAAAGGTCCATAGTATCGACATCCACTTAGATATAAATCATTTAATTAACTTTGTTATCATATTCAGAATGTATTTGTCTTACGTTAGTAGCTTTAGCATCTAATGTAATCTATGGTGTAATAGTGGGTATAGATTATATGTTAAAAGATTTGGTTGAGTCAGTCGTGTTAGTAATTTTTATATTAGTTTGTTTAATATATTAATTTTTAGTAGAATTAAGTTGTATAACCTCAGTGATATCAATGTGATCTTAATATAGAGGAAGAATGTTATATTTGGTACAATAAATTATATTAGGTTAGTTTGTGTAGAAATCTCAAAGGATGCATGTGTTTGGATTTATTTAGTTACCCATGGGGTGTCTAATAATGGTGGATTAATATGAGGTACATAAATTTCAAGATATAATTCAATATCAGATGAGATATGAATGACATGGACATCATGATTGAAGGCATGTATTTTTGTTAATGTATTTTGATAATGTTGTACATTTAAATATCATGATTGGGATTGGGCCATGATATAATTATCATCATAAGTGTGATAAATAGTGAATACATCTATTTTCATAGGAAAACTAGTGGTTGAAATACCTAAGTTAATAATTTTTGAGGAGACATGGTTAAAGGGTCTTGAAATAATTTGGCCACTCCATACTCATTACATGTGAAGTCATATTCTCTTTAATAAGCTTGATACACATTACATAGAGGGGGATTATAAGTAATACCATCAATTATAGGAATGGTAAAATCACATCAAAGTAAATAAAGTGGAAGCCATTTCACAATATAAGGAGGTAGTATAGTGGTATTACAAGTGTTTTATAATTCATTTGGTTCATCATCATCAAGATTCATATTAATGAATTTGGGTAAAGGTGGACTATTAATGTGGGGAATAAGTGAAATGCGATATTGAGATTTAGGATTTATTAGTTTTATACTCCATTGGTTAGGATCAACTTCATGTTTATAATGTTTTCCATTATCAATGACTTTAATACATTGACTATGTAAAGAGGCAATATCTTACATATGATGTGTCCATGGGTAACTGAGGAGAATGTTGTAAGATAATAGTAGATCAAGAACCATGATCTTAATGTGAATTATATTAGAGATGATAGTAAGTGGGATCCAAATGCAACTAAGTGGTTTTTTATTAGTTTTTATCAAAATCCCTACATGTGAGATATGTTTTTTTAAAGATTTTATTTGGTGTATCTAATTTGTTGACTTAACCAAAGAGAGGTAAAATTAATACCTGATCCTTAAACTACTAAGACTTTTTACATAAGGGTATTACTAACCATAATTTTAATAAAGAGGGGTGGATCTTATGCTCAAAAATTAATTTCATCATTAATCATATCTTATTCAATAAATTTTATGGATGGTTTAGAGGATGTGGAAATGGTTTCAATTGTATGTACTTACATAAGTGAATGATAGTTAGAAGGGATTTATGAATCAAGTGATGGTGGTTATTTGATATTTTTAAATTGTTTTGTAAGTAATTTGTGATGATATGGATAAGTTTAAACTAATTACATAAGGGGAATTTTACAAGGCATTTAATTAAGTTCTTTCAAAAAATTCCAATGTGATTTAGAGGATAAACAACCAACACAAGGTTTATGAGGTACAATGTTTTTTGTAAGACTAGGATAACTATGTTGGGGTTCTAGTTATGGAAGTGTTTTTTTGTTTTATTCAAAATATGTGGGTGTAGTAGTTATAGTATATTTAAGTATTTTTTCATCAATGGAGGGTTACTTAGGTTTGGTGACAGGGTATCTGTGAGCATATTTTCATCTATAGTTAACTTTTGTTGTGTTCACATATTGAGAATTGGTATAAAATTGATCATACTAATCATTGATTACAAAAATATTTTCATTTGAATGTTTGTGTTAGAGGTAGAAGAATATTTTTGAGGTTTGGAAAATATGGTTTTACTAACCTATTTATTTTGGGAAGCTTTAATATAATCATGATGATGTAATTTGATCATAACATCATGGTCAAATGCATCTCATATCATAAAATAAATAGTAAATTTGAAAATACCATGACATGTTTCATGAGAATTACCCACATCAATATTAAACCAAAAAACATTATTAGGTTCATACCATGAAGGTTGGGCACTATTATAGGTGAAGGGTTTGGATGGAGATAATAACTTAATCATTTGTGGTACCGTTTATGGTGTATGGGAAGCAAGTTGATGATCTACTTGGAATAATCATACTTTCATTAGAAGAGTATTAATTTTAATTGCATTAGATGAGGTTTGGAAATATTCCTTGGTAGATCTATGAATTATCTCAAACTATTTCTTAAGTAAATCTTATCTTTTAGCCTGATCAAATATTTCATTTAAAGTTTGT
This sequence comes from Torreya grandis, assembly GCA_037957365.1. NCBI lineage: Eukaryota > Viridiplantae > Streptophyta > Pinopsida > Cupressales > Taxaceae > Torreya > Torreya grandis. The sequence continues at coordinate 1,903,523 of JARHVA010002893.1, read as the reverse complement.
GGAGAAAAAGTTTGAAACTTATAATAAAGTGAAGGTGTTAAATAAATGATAAATAATTTGAAGATATTATAATCATTCATGTTATGATATCATTTTTGAGCTAATTATTTCTATCATTTGATGAAATCATGAGTTGATTTAGAGGTTGATTGCTTAACATTGATAAATTGACTATGCCAATTTTTTGGAATATCATTTGGTTAAAATTATTTAACTAAAGAATTAATAAAATATTCTAATTATGAGATTTAATGTTGAGGTAATTGATTATACCATTATAAAACATCTCTTGTAAATGTTTTGACTATAAATTTGGTAGTAGCCAACATATTTATTTAGATCCATTCCTTGTAGATATTACCAAATGACTTAAGAAAAGATACAAGGTATTTATTTCCATCATATTTAATGGTTGTAGGAATGTTTAAAATATCAATTGATACAATGAAAGGAGCTAAAGTTTCATTTTAGATATTTTGAAGCATATTATTATGCATAAGGGGTTGCATAATGATATTCTCATTTACATCTATAAGAGGAGGAGGGATAAAATTTTGATTATTTTGAGGTGTAAAAGAGGAGGTTTACTAGTCATTTTTAATATATGGTGTTACATTTGAATCATTTTAGAGGTGTTTTCAATTTGAATAACATTCATGTATTAAACTATTTGTGAAAGAATTTGAGTAGTATTAATTTGTGTATTTTGATTGTTAATGTCAAGAGGTGGAATATTAGTATTATTAGGAGGATGAATGATAGTTTTAGTAGGAGGAACATTCAAATTATTATTATTAGTTATGTTACCTATAGGAGGATTCCCTATCAGATTATTCTTTAAGCTTGTATCGATTGCTCTAATGGTGTAGTAAGGTAGTTTGGATAAGGTGGTATCTATATAAGTGTAAAATGGATTAGAACCATGTAAATCATCACTTAAGGTGATTTTACCCATGTTGAAATAAATATATTGAGATGAAGGATGGGAAGAAGTGCACCATGAGGGATTATCCTCCTAGGTGGCTAAGTTATGTAATAAAGAGAAACCCATGTATCGTCTAAATGGAATAAGGTTATCAAAAAATATTTTGGTAGGTGATTTCATGATGTTTAAATAAGGAAAAATTAAATCTAGGAATGTGTAGGTTGTGTTAATGAATAAAATCATGGGAATAAAACTAAGTTGACTAGATATTGTATGAGATCATCCAAATAAAATCCAAGTATGAAAAATAAATGTGTCAACCAATTACTACATAATCAGACATGTTAATACATTTTTAAATAGGTAACTAATATGACTGAAGGTGAACTATGTTGACCAACTAGTATAGATTCAAGTAGGTTAACATAGTGGTTTACTAGGTTAAGCAGTCTGAAAGAGAACTAAGTCAACTAATAGGTATGTAGTCAAATAGGTCAACCTAGTTAGGAAGACTAGTTAATAGGAAAAATCTAAGAATAGTCTAGGTTGAGCATGTTGATTGTGCTCTATAGAAAAATAATTTGTGGTAGACTAATTTGAGTTGGTCGACTAAGTTCTACAAGAAGGAAAAATAGAATAGTCTGAAATAGACTAGGTTGAACTAGTTGATTGAGTTATTTAATCTAGGAAAAATTTAAAATGGTATGAATCTAGATGATTTAGTTTTAATTACAGAAAAGAAATATAAACACACAAAGAACTAGGTCAAACTAGTTGATCTAGTTATAACACAACAAAAACCTTGTATCAACATTGAATAATAAAAATTTTCATTAAAACACAGAATAATGAACAACAAGCAACAATAATGAAATGTATAAGCCAATGAATTATTCAAAAATAAGATTATGAATTCATACTAAAGGTTTTTATTGAAACTATAGGCTTCTAAAGATACTTCCTTATCCATTGGATAATGTCAGCCCAATATTTTAGAGCACTAACTATGAAGTACCATTCATATATCCCATTAAAACTAACTTCAAGGGTAAGATGGAAGTAGCTTCTTGGCACTAATTTATAACTAATGCAGCACACACAAAAACAAGTGGATGGATTCATAAGGTTAAATAAAGAGGGAAATCTTAGGCATTTCCAAAATACCTTGAGGTAGGTGGAAACTAAATATTGTGTTTAGCTTTACACTATGGCTATGAATATTGGGGCAAGCCCCTCATGCCACAATATTTATAAATTATAGATAAAAACCATAAATAAAATATTGAGCATTCATTTATGATAGTAGCTAGGTAGTTTTAAAACTATCAATACATGGTTTCTAAGGAAATCCAAACAAAGAAAAAAATAAGAGAAAAATCAAAGTTTCAAAAGCTAATTTTTTTTGTAAATTAAACAAAAAGGTAGCTAATTACAAACTAAAGTGAGTTTAATTACTATAAATATAGGTTAATTCACTTTTTTGAGATAGGAAGAAATAAAAATAAAACAAAATTAACCTAGTCAACCAAGTTGTACGAATAGAATAGATTAGATTCGAGATGACCAAATTAGTCTATTGGAAGATAAGTGAGAATGGATGTAGTAAAACAAGTTGACTTAGATTTTTATGTAGAAAAAAGATAAGAAACTAAGTTGAGTTTATAAACTTAATTAACTTCAAAGGTACAATATTATAGAATTGAAAAACTGGTAAAGACAATAATGAAATTTAAATTTTGAAAAAGAGTAGGAAAATAGATTCACTTAAAATTTAACAAATAGAAATTACTAATTTGCATAGAGTAAACTTGGTAGATAGTATAAATTAAACTAGGTTGATGTAGTAGTTCTATTCAAAATGTTGATTTATTATTTTAAATTGTGCTCTCTAGGTAGAAATTTGAACATGTAGATGTAAAAGATATAATATTTATACATAATTGAGTGAGTCAAATTAGTATAAATAAAAATTGGCAAATGATAACCTAGTTATAAAATGAAAAATGTAAAAAATAAAATGTTCAAATAAATTGATTTAGTTAAATGCTAAAAGTGGAAAGAAAAACTATGTCAATTATATTGATCTAGTTTTCATTAATATAAATTCTATGTACAAGAGGTTGAATAGGCTCACCTCATTTGGAAAAAGTATAAAGGGATGACTTAACTAAGTTTAACAGGTTGATAAAGCTATAAAAATCTACACAGATAGCTAAGCTAGGTCGATAATGTTAGTGGAGTATGAAAACCTATGCATAGAGTGTTAAACTAGGTCGATATGGTCGATCTAGTTTTCCATAAATAAAAATTCAAAATATGAAAGGGTTAGATCACATCAGGTTCACTAGAATGTATGCAAGTAAAACTAGATATATCTATATATTCAATATCAAAGAAGGTAATCAACTAACAAGTCTACTTGGTAATATGTTTATATTAGGGTCATGACCAATAATTAATTCAAAAAACCTACAATAAGGGATATCCTATCACATAAGGGTAAAGTTGAGGTTTCTAAGGCATCTATTCAAATTACATTTTGTGATAACCATAGCTAGGTATTATGATTCTAATAATATTAAACAAGCTAGTCTACTAAATAACATGTAAGCTAATCTAGTAATGAATATGCAAGATAATATAGTGATCACTAAAGCTTTTAGCACAAATGGGGAAGATAATGAACATGAAAATAAAATCTTATAACATATAAATAATATAAACAAGGAGAAAAATAATTCAATCTATTAGCTCTACAATATCTACTTATCAAAATATGAAGGGTTAGAAATATACTTAACTTATTGAAGTGAACCTGTCATTCCTTAATATATCCCTTAGCCAATGGTGATTTGTAATAGGTTTTTTTGTCTTGTAATGATCACAAGATAAATCAATTCTAGGATAAAAGACTTATCCTATGCATCTAAGACCTCCACAAGATAAGTGTTACTTATCTAAGATAAAAAAAACCAAGCAATGAAACCTCTTATTGATTATATAAGTAGATTTGTGAGTATTAATGATGCATAATTGAATGATCCTCTCTTTATAAATGAAGTTGAGGGGTATTTATATAAAAATATGTACCCTAAACCCTCTAAATAATTTGGCTACTGAAATCAGCCTGATTAACTTTATTAATTGGGAAATTGAGTTGTTAAGTCTCAAACTATGTCAAATTGAGCTAACAGATTTTATAATGTGCACTAAACCTAAAATGGGGTAAATATATTTGATGTATCATGAAATTGGTAAAAATGGGTTCTTACATAGTTATGGGCTATTTTGGGTAGTAAATTTTTGAAGGGAGTGTATAAGAGGGGGTTTAATGCTTAGGGAATCAGATAAGAGTAGCTTATAATGGTTTTAGGTGGTGGTATAGAGGAAACAATCTAGTAGATCACCAAAGTTATACCAACCCCTTTCCAAATGTACCCTTTAAGGTGTGCACTCAGAGAGATTGAGGTTAGTAAGGTTAATTCAAGAGATACAGCATCAATAATTGATAAAGTTTAAAACTATTATGTGTATACACTAATTATGAGTAACATGTTTAATATCCTACACTCCAACCTTATCCCTTATCTCATACCCTAAAAATTTAAATTTTATTCTCTCAAATAAGGACTATATAGATGAATTTATTCATTTCTGGGCAAAATATTCAACATTTAGTCGATTACTTAATATTAAGGCCTAATAAATGTGCTTGAAATTGTTATAGTGTTCTTGATCAATTGTAGCTTCAAGTTTATCCCTAAGAGGCATATGAGCTTTTCATGGAACTATTTTAGGATAAAATGAAATTATATAGTTAGTTAGGTATGTACACAATTTTAAACCTTATATTATTATTAAAAATTATTTCTTAACATAATAAAATTATGAAAACTGTGCTTACATACCTACAAACTAGGTTTTATCTTGATATACAACTTATAGGACACTACAAACCTCATTTTATTTATACTATGTAACTTGAAGTCTTTTAAAATCTGATTTGGTAATCCTTAGACTCTTTCTAACCTATCAAACCCTATTTTCTTGCTCTTTGGATCTTGATAAGGCTTTGTAGACTTCATATAGACCTACAGATCTAGTTTTTGTCTTGAAAACTTTATTTTAACATTTCAAGAGCATGAGATCCTTGGAAACATGTTGCAAACATATTATCTAGGTTTTTTATATCATTCTTGAAAGCTTTATTATTTACTCCTTAGATACCTAAAACCTCATGTTTCCTCTTGAAAGACCTCTGATAGGGCTTTGTAGACCCCCTATAGACATGCAATCATGCTTTAATCTCATGATAACTTTGTCTTGGGGTATAAAACCTATAAAATAATCTAATAAACATGATTTAATCATGTAATATTTAGATAAAAAAATCTATTTTGTGGTTACATACCCTATAAGAACTTTGAAAACATATCTATAGTCCTAAAACTTTGATGTTACCTCTATTTTATGTCTAGAAGAGGTATGTAATCTTATGAAGAGTTCTACAACCTTATCTTATGATTCTCCAAGCTTAAAAACTCTCAACATTCATTATCATGGTATTAATGTTTTAGTGGTCATTTAGACCAAGTTTTAGAGCTTGAAAGGTTTTTTTTTGGTAGATCCATGTGATTCATACCTTATTATCAAGTCTATAAATCAATAAGAGATGTGTTAAGGCTTTCCAAAACCCCTCCAAAACTTTCTAAGTACCATTAATGTAGAGAGAGACATGATAACACTTTGACCTGTTTTTCTTTTAAACCCTAGAAATGTAGTATTTTTGCCTATAGACTTCATGTTTCTTTCTTGAATACCTAAAACTAAATATTATTTCTATTTAGATCTTGATTAATCTTCCCAACCTATTTTTTATTTCTCTAGACCCAAGATAGGACTCTGTAGACCACTTACAAACATGCAACATTCATTGTTTTGGTTTTTGAATCATTACATTGCTTGTAAACCTCAATTTATTTCCTTTAAGGCCTAAAACAAATAATGAATGGTTTTTTTGAATTTCCTACCCTTTATAAAACTCATCCCTTGAATTTAAACCTACAAGCATGGATATCTAGTTTTAATCTCATGAGAACTATCTTTGAGGTCTCAAACTTGAAAAAGAACCTTAGAAACATGCTTTAAACCTTTGTAATATTATGAAAAACCTATTGTTTGTCTTATTATATCTACTTTAACCATATTTCATGATAAATATATCATATGAAACCACTACTTGTTCCCATGTTATATGTCTTGGAAACATGTTTGAATCTTTTGCATGGAAACTTGATTAGTCAGGAATAATGGTTATGCCTTAAACATGTAAATGAACTCATATTCATGCTTTAAGACTTGTATAAATCTTGAAATGACACTTTTGGATGAAAGAGAGATTAAAATAATAATAAATATTCATGAAACCTACATTTAAACACCTAATAAATGATAGAAATTGCTTTGATATTCTTTTAAATGAGGACTGATTATAACACATTAGATTCAAATGTTTATAAGTAAAGAGTGTTTCATTTTGACTTCTTAAAGGGTCTTGATCATAAAAACATCTATAAATTATTTATTATCAATATCTTGGAGCTTGATTCATCCCATAAGGATCCTTATTCAACTTATATACCCAAAAAACTTTACCGTTTACCTAAAATCCTTATGGCTACACCACATATACTTCTTTTTCAATCACTCCATTTATAAATGCACTATTATCATCTATTTTATATATTTTATGAGTATATATAATGATAATTATTATTTTATCATATTTATGTGATAGTGTGCATAAGTTTCATCATATTCAACCCCATATGTTTGTGCAAGCCCTTTTGTAACTAGTCTAACTTTTAGCTTGTCAATTGTACTATCACTCTTAAATTTGGTAATATTGTAAAATTACTTGATTCCAGTGAAATATTTATCATATGTAGGTTAAATTATATTTTTTTTATCATTCATATAAGTTTATCCATATCAACTTTTATATCATCAACCCATTCGTTACGTTGACTAGATTTTGCATAAATTTTAGTTTCACTAGCCATATATGATAATGCAAACATAATATTTTCATCATAAGCATTATTAAAAAAATTTAACCTAATAATTTTTAATCCCTGTGATCCTTATATAATATTTATGGTATATCATTTCATTTTATTAATGTGGATTTAAAAATTGTTTGGTTTTACTTGGAGTTGATGAATATAGATGACTAGTCTCTTTGAAAGAGATAATATGTATTTGTTGATCTATAAACATGTTTTTTAAGTCCTAAACATAAAATTAATATGCTCCCCATAACTTATTACCTTTGTATCTACATTATCAAAATCAAAATACTTACAATCCTTAGAAATAATTGTGCGTTTACTAGTAGGATTGAAAAAATTGTATGTTTTGGTTTTATAACAATATCCTATGAAATTATGATTAATAATCTTAGGATATATATTTTTATAGAAATAATAATCCTTTATTTTAACATTACCTTTAATATTTGTGATTTTAATGTTTCCATTTCCTTCAATTTGGATGGACTTTCCATCTCCCAATTACACTTAGATTTTGAAGGAGTCATAAATGATGTTGAAACCATCTTTGTGACTTCATGTGATTTCAGCAACCTAAATCAAGAAATCAATTTTTTTTTTTTTTTTTAAAAAAATTTCTCTATTCCAACATTAAATGTGAGATAATAATCTAAGTACTCTTGAACCTCACATTTTTCAACTTAGAATGCCTTCTTTTCACCCTCTTGATTAGCTCGATTCTTAGCTTCCAAAATATTTCAATCTATTATAAAGTGTCAGGTTTTTTTAGTAATGACTAATAATATTTTTATTTATTTTAATTGTGAAGTTAGATTAAGATTTTTAATTTTAATTTGAGTATTTTTAGCTCCATTTATATGATTTTTATTATTTTATTTAGTCTTTGAAACTTTTGGCTTGATTCTAAGTGTTTGTTCTTGATCTTATACATATAGTCTCATCTTATCCTCATGGGACAAGAAAAAGACAACTAACTCATAAAAAATTAGTGTTAATGTCCTTTATCTCCTAAAGAGTGATAACAATATGGATCCATTTTTGGGTCAAATATTTTAAAATTTTCCTTATTATGACACTATATTATATAGTTTCTCCATAAACCTTTATTATATGCACTAAGTCATTTATCCGTATGCAATATTATCTAACTCCTTAATTATATTACATTCTAAAAAAATAAAATTTATTTTAAGAGTTTGGATTTTTTATTATATTAACTTAATATATCATTGATTTAAATATTCCAAGGCATTCCATGCCTCATGGACATTTTTCATCCAACAATTATTGGATATATTCTTGGGTATATTACACTCTTAAAATAGAATAAAGCTTGTGCATCAACCTTTTCTTCATATTTTTTGTTTTTTTTTTATATTAAACCAAATTATTCAAATATTTAGGTGGTATTAACCCATGGAGAACACTATCCTAAAATCATATCCATATAATACTTATTTTCAACTAAACTCTCCAATATTAAAATTTATCACCTTTGAAGATTGGAATATTTATAGAAGTAGAATTCACTAAAGTCATGATTCTCCTGATGACAAATTAAAACCATTATGAAAATTTATTGAAAAAGGATATAATACCAAATTAATGTTTTTAATTTATGGAGGGAGTGAAAATAATCTCTAATTTAACATGAAGATGAAGCTATATATCAATGATTTTGACTGAACATTAATAGTTGTTAATCTAGTAGTGTTGTAAGTATGATTGATAACAAAATATACTCTAAATAAGTTTAAATTAAGCTTATAAATATTGATTATTTTATTTTTTGAATACCTATAATAAAAATTAGAGATAAAAATGTGAAATTTTATTTTTCAATAATAATTATGGCACCACACTATTGCACCATATTTTATTAACAAGAAAGGTTAGAACTTGCCAATTATAGGTAACTTGCATGAAAAGTTAATGATAAATTTACTTAACAACTAAGTTGAATAAAAATATAATCTAATATAATTTAATCAATATGAAAATCTTAAACTATGGAAAAGATTTGGCCAACATGCAAGAAGCCTTTCTTAAGAAGTAAGCAAAACATGCACACTACATAAACTAAGCATCTCAAATACATAAAAATTAAGAGATTGCATAGAATAAGATTATAGTAAATTAATTAATAATTATAAAATGTTCCCTATATTTTTGGGATGAATGAATAAATATTTGATTTTATAAGTACATATTCAATGAACTGGACTCTAACTAGCACTTCTAGTTATTTTTTAGGAAGTTTCCAAAAAGTGTTCAAATTGACCAAAAAAATAATATAGGAAAAAATAAATTAAAAAAAATATCATAAAATAATAAAAGAATAACAAGCCCTATTATAACATCATTATTAAAGTTCCCATATTGGAATCATACTCAACAAATTTTACATATGTTTTATTGTGTGTGTCATAGCCATGACATTGTGTTCTTATGAGTAAAAAAATCTAGGATTGTCTACTAGTTTTGTTGAGTTTGTGGTACCATGATCCATATAATTCAATTTTTTTTGTGGTTTCATGATCCATATCATGAATATTTCATGTGTAGTTAATTATTCAATGCTTATATGATTGATGGCTATTATTACTTGTATAATTGTTATATTTATGTTTATATGTCACTTGTATGCCTATATTACATGTTCCATATACAAATTGAGGATATATTCATTACTATGATGACATATTCTCTACATGTTAGCATATTCCTATAAATTATTAAATTTATTTATTTAACATGATGTAATTAACTATTTTATTTGGAAATGAGTAATTCACAAATTGTATCCTTCATCTTAAAAGGGGGGCATATTAGTGGCTTGTCATAAAGAATCAAGTATTAATTATAAATAATTCATATTTTGGCATAAATTATTAGTTTTGTTTAGAATAGTGGATATGTACCTACATATTTATACAAATTCAAACATTTTTTGGGCCATATATAATATATATGCACATATTTTACAATAACATGTGTTACATGTTTTAATATTATATATATATATATATATATATATATATATGTATGTATGTATGTATGTATGTATGTATGTATGTATGTATAACATTATATATCATCTTGGCATTTATTTGATCATATTATGGGGTATGAACAGTGATCATGCACATACAAACTATTACAATTTTTAATTATGTAGTTGATGGTTCATATACTAAGCACTTTAAATCTATAAGTCAATCTATAAAGGTTGATTGTCAATGACTTGGGCATTACTCCAAGATACAACTATGTGGCTCCCTATTTTAATATTTAGGTTCAAGATTAGTTAAATAAGTAGTGTAGTTAAGTTTAAATGACAATCAATGTCCTAATAATTAATCCCTCTTCATGTGAGTTGGATCATTTATCTTCCTAAATCATGGCCTTGCCTTATTTTGTAAATTGGGCATGATCACCCTAAATTATCATAATTCCTAAACATGAATAACACTTCTTAAATTATTACACAAGGAAGAATAATATCTAATGTGTCACAAGGAAATACATTTCACCCACTTCTAGGTGTATTCATTCATTTATCTTTAAGCTTAAATTCATTCTCATAAATGAAAATTTATTATTATATGTTCATTAAAGGTTTTCTTTGAGTAGGCTACACATTTATAGCCTCTTCCAAAATAAAAAGTGTGTTTTACATTTTTAAGTACATATTTTTATCCTTTACTCTAGCATCATATTTTATTTCAATACTATAATAAAAGGGGTAAATTTCTATATAATAAAATTTGGTATTAGACACTTGGAAATTTAAGTCATTATTTACTTTTAACTTGTAGGACTTGTGTATATAAATATGGATATTACATACCATTCTCTCACATCTAGAAGTTTTTAATGGTTCCAACCTTCATTATTTTATACCAATCACCTATAGGAGTTCCATAGTTTATGCCTAACCTTTATGTTATCATACTTGTATCCATATCATCATATCAAAATTCCTTTCTTTTAGACAAGTTCATTAAACTCATATTCCCATTGAATTATATGGGTTTATAAATATAAAAAACTCATGCCCATGTCAATAAATAGTTATTGTTGACCAATTTTTTCCCAACAGGTGCTTGGTTCGAGCTTTAAGTTCTTTGGCTTTGGTTCAAACAGCTAAGTTTAATGCAATTTCTAATTAGCATAGTTCAAATGGTTCAATCATTTGGTTCAACAAAGTTCATCGCTCAGTTCAAACACCTCGATTCAACAATGTTAAACCATTGAACTGTTGAACCAATTTTAGTTCAATGGCTTGGTTCAACGAGCTTGGTTCAGAGTGAGTAGTTCAATGTTTGGTTAAATCGAATGGTTCAAGCTTTGGTTCAACTGGATGGTTCAATGGCTTCAAGTTCATCGACTTTGGTTCACTTGGCATTGGCATGCAATGATTGAACCGCTTAAACCGTTGAACCATTTTGGTTCAATGACTTGGTTCAAGGGTATGCCCAAAAGGTAAAGGGGCAGCTCAAGTCTAGAAGCCCTTGTGAAGGGCATGGAACACTTCAAAGGGATGTTTTAACTTTCAAAATATTTCAAAATCAAAGTCCCAAATTCCTTTAGAATTTTTGTTCGAAGGAATTCAGGCTGAAGTTTGAAGCAAAGGCCGGGGCAAACATCCACGAACAAAATGTCTATAGGAAATGTCTGTGGACAAAATTACATGGGAAAATGTCCATGGACAAAATTCTGTGGGAACCCAAGAATCAGTTCAGAGGAGCTTGGCGACCCATCGAAGGACCTCAAAGGGTAGGTGCCCTTGTGGGGGACTCTCGACCAAAGTAAAGGGACCCGCAGAGAGGGCTGAGGAGGAAAAGGCTCGTAGAGAAGCTGGCAAAGGACTCAATGACATTTTTTTGGGGATGGTGACATATCAAAGGCCATCAAAGTTAAAAAAGTGAGTTAGCCATTGGTTTTCAAAGCGATGATGGCTGCATGAGTGTCAAAATTAATATATTGAAATAGCCATTTGTTTTCAAACAAAAGGATGCCAACCATGAAAGGAAGCCCAGAAATGAAGTGACCCAGTAGAAGATCACCCCTGAGGGCCAAAGGAGCCAGAAGAGACAAAATAGGGAAAAGACAAAGTGCCTGGCATGGAGTAAACAAGTTGTCAAAGTGGTGAAGGGGAGCGTCGATTCAAGAAATTACTCCAGTAGGTGAAAGAGTGGCTACAAATTACAATTAGAGGATGCGAATAGCCAACTGTGCCACCCTTTTTCTTCATTTCATATTTATGAATATACAACCTGCATAGGTGCCTTCAAGAAGTAGTCTCAGTTAATGAGAAAATAATGTGGCCATGTCAAAAAGGGCCTAAAGTCAAAGCCAAGGTCGACACAACATTTATTTTAAGATAGCCTGCTCTTCCCAATGAGGGGATACAAATGGGCCACTTGTAAAAAGGGGCACCAAAAGGCCTCCCTTTCTTCTCCTATATATTGAAAACTTGTCATTTGAGAAAGATATCTTCCACATTTGTAAGGCGTAGCCCTGGCAAAATTTCACTTGAATCAATAAATGCACTTTTACCTCTATCTTGGATAGATATTTTTTGTGTATGTCTTGAGTGTTAGTTTGTGTTTAGTCATTGTTTCTTGATGCTTTCATAGGTCCAAAACCAACATATCTATTTTCTAAAAGGTGCCATTTCTACATCTAACAAGGAGAGTAGTATTTGAAAGTGCAGGGATAGAAGAAATCACTTGCAGTGTGCATTTCACATCACCTAGGTCAATCTCTATTTTCTTGTATTTTCCATTAAAGCCTCCCTACCAAGCTCTTGCATTCTGGTCCTTCTACCAAGTTTTAAGTGTATGTATGTGTATGTCTAATTTAAAGTGTGGATGTGAGAAGGTCAACTTATTTTGGTGCATCACCTATTTAGAGTAGTTTGTTTTCCTACATCTTTCTCCCTTTTAATCCCCCCAATATGTGTGTGTGTGTGTGTGTGTGTGTGTGTGTGTGTGTGTGTGTGTGTGTGTTAGTACTTGCTGAAACAAATATGATGCATCAAAGGGAGATAGCCCTTATCTAGAGGCTCTCCCCTCTAGCTTCACTAGTCCTACAGGTGAGAGGGGAGTTTCCATAGTTGCATGAAGAAGGTAGTAGCTCGGCCTCCTGCCAAGGGTGAAATCTTCTTTGTCAATAGTTATTTTTAAAATTTGAAATATTTTTCATGTGTCAGTCCCTACATTTCACATGTTGGTGATGGGATAAATTTTCCAAAGAGTCCCATATAAATAAAAGTGGTCTAAGCCTATCCTTAAGATATCACTCATAAAATATACATCTATAAACTTATACACATTTAAAGGGACTACCATATACTTTCCAATTCATTCATCAATCAGAAGGAGTATGTCATAGACAAATTTTGAAGCACTAAAGCCAATACAAATTTTCCATTTTTCAAGTATCAAAATCTAGATCATAGGATGCATTACTTAAATTATGATAAATTCATAAATATACCTAAGAGGGATAAATTCATGCACTTTTAATTCTCTCCAAAAATTATTAGATGTATAGGTAATGATAAAATATTAATTAATGAGTGTTTGGGGTCAGATAAACTCAATGTTCTTCCCTTTTTAAGGCCTAAACCTAGTGTCAAAAGTGGACCTATGGTCAAAGAGAAGGATAAAAGTCTCTGGATATTGCATACATGACTAATATTTGACATTTCACATAAAAAATAGTCTAAAATTAAGTATAATGGAATGCCAAAAGAGAGAGGTAAAATCAACATAAAATAATTCGATGGAAGACAAATCTTAACATATAGTTCAGGTGTGCATAGATTGACAGATTCATCCAAGTAAATCTAGAGATCTAGTTTAGTATTTGAGTGATTATTTATCTATTTTAAACCCATTTTTTCCACTTACATTTATTTTATACATACACAAAATGGTAAACATTTAAAGTATCTTAAATTCTTAGGTTATATCTACTCATAGTATGTAAATTTGAGCAATCGTATTTTGAATTTTTCATTTAGATTCATGTGCTATGATAATACATTAAAATTTTGAATTATTCCTTAATTTTATCTTGTTTAGGCTCACTTAATATAAAATAATATAAAAAACATATGCATGGCATTATGTTCATATAAAAAGTGGATCCTCCCTTTTTATTATTGCATTACATCACCATGTTTCCTTTGATTTTTGTCTCTTCCCTTCCCACCAAGTTTTATTTTATGTTGGTAGACTAACATTAAAGTAAAAATATAACTAGCTTTATTTAGAGGTTGTCTTATAATATTAGTCTCACACTAGTATAACTTCCCATGTTTTGGCTGATTTATAGGCTATAATCAATTAGGAAAATATGATTATTCATAGTTTTTGTATGCCTAATAGAATTGGATTGGATTTTTATTTGAATATTTTCAAATAAATCCACTTGATTCACATATTAATATAAGATTATGGTGATAATTTCATATTAATTTTTTTAGAATAAAACACGATCACATGGAGACTTTTATAGTAAAAGGAACCCACATTCAAAAGGGATATGACTTTGCATTCATATTCAAAAATAAAAATTAGGTATTATTCAAACAATTATCTTCTTCAAAATTCCCATAAATGTTTTAATGAAACTAAAATGTTATTTCCAACCCAAGATCCTTTCTCTTTGTGTCATAGAATTATATGATCCCACTACATTTGTAGAAATTGAATTATATCTATAATGTATATTTAAAATCTGTCCTAATGTTTAGTGGAAATGGTTCAAAAACTCACACTGACCACATCAAAGATATGGTAGACCTCTCAATAGATTCTAATGTAATTTAGAAGATGAATAACCAACAAAAATTTTGAGGAAATTTTTTTTCATAAAAATAAGAGAACTAGGTTGGGGTTGTAGTTGTGGAAGTTTTTCCTCATTTGATTTAGAAGATATGGGTGCAGTAGTTGTAGTATCTTTAACTAGTTGTTCTTTGGTGGAAGGTTTCTTAAGTTTAGTGACAGGGATTTATGAGTAGGTTTTCATCAATAGTTAACTTTTTCTACAATTACATATGGAGACTCGATATAATATTGATCATAATCAACATTGATTGTATAAATATTGTCATTTCAATGTTGTGTGTTAGAGGTAGAAAAAGATTTTTGAGGTTTGGAATATATAGTTTTAGTAACCTAATTATTTGGGAAGCTTTAATATAATCATAATGATGTAATTAAATCATATCATCATGGTCAAATGTGTCTCCTAACATAAAAAAACAACAAATTTGACAAGCCCATGACAAGTTTCATGAGAATGACCTACTTCATCATGAAACCAACAAAATTTATTAGGGTCATACCATGAAGGTGGGGCACTCTTATAAGTGAAGGGTTTAGATGGAGATAATAATTGCTTTATTTTTGGTAGAGTTAATGGTAAATGGGAAGCAAGTTGATTATCTACTTTGAATAATACTACTTTCATTTTAGGAGTAATACTTGTAATTGTATTAGTTGGGGTTTGGAAAAAGTCCTTGGTTGATCTATGAATTGGCTCAAACTATTTCATAAGGAATTCTTGTCTTTTAGCTTGATCAAATGATTTGTTTAATGTTTATGGAGAAAAAGTTTGAACCTTATACTAAATGAAATGAGTTAGATAATTTATAAATACTTTGAAGAGATTATCATCATTCATATTATGATATTCTTTATGAGCTAATTATTTCCATCATTTAATGAATTTAGGAGATGATTTAGAGGCTAATATTTTAGCATTGATAAAATGACTAAGACAATTTTCTAGAAGATCATTTTGTTGAAATTCCTTGACTAAAGTATTAAATAAATATTATAATTATGAGATGAAATGTTAAGGTAATTTTTCATACAATTAGTAAACATCTCCTATAAATGTTTTGACTATAAGTTTGGTAGTAGCAAAAGTATTTGTTTGGATCCATTCCCTGTAGATATTACTAAATGCCTTAATAAAAGATGTAGGGTATTTTATTCCATCATATTTAATATTTGGAGGAATGTTTAAAATATCAATGGATATAATGAAAGGATATAAAGGTTTATTTTGGATATTTTGAAGCATCTTATTATGCATAAGAGGTTACAAAATGATATTCCCATTTACGTCTTTAATAGGAGAAGGGGAATTTTTTTGATTATTTTTAGGTAATATAAGAGGATTTTTATTATTCATTTATAATATATGATGTTACATTTACATCATTTGGGAGGTTTTTACCATTTTCATAACATTCATTTTTTGGACTATTTGTTCAAGAATTTAAGCAGTATCAATTTGTATATTTTGGTTATTAGTGTTATAGGTGGAGTAATAATATTGTTAAGAGGAAGAATGTTAGTGTTGGTAGGAGGAACATTCCCATTGTTAGTATTATGGATGTTTCCTATCATAGTATTTGATGTGGGATTATTCATTAAGTTTGTATAGATTTTTCTAATGGTGTAGTAAGTTAGTTTGGATATGGTGGTATCCCGAGAGTGTGAAATGAATTAGAACCATCATCACTTTAGGTGATTTGAACCATGTTGTAATCAATATACTGAGATGAAGGATGGGGAAAGGTGCACCATGAGGGATTATACTCTTGGGTTGATAAGGTAGGTAATAAAGAGCAACCCATGTATTGTCTAAATGGATTAAGTTTATCAAGAAAGATTTTGATAGGTGATTTCATGATGTTTAAATAAGGTAAAAATAAAGATAGGAATGTGCAGATTGTGTTAAGGAGGAAAATTATGGGAATAAAACTAATTTAACTAGATACTATATGGGATTAAATATATACAATTTAGATATGAAAGATAACTATTTTCGGAAACTACTATAGAGTCAAATAAGTGAATGCCTTTTTGAACATGAAACTAACATGATTGAAGGTGAAATATGTTAGCTAGCTATTACATAGTTGATCATGACACGTAGTCTAAGAGATAAATAATTTAACAAATAAGTATGCAATCAAATATGTCAATGTAGTTAGGAATACTAGGTAAAATAATAATTTATGTCGAGTAATTTGACTGTATTCTATATAAAAATAATTTGTGGTAGATTAAGTTAAGTTAGTCGACTAAGTTCTACAGGAAGTAAAAATAGAATAGTTTGAAATGGACTAGTTCAAATTGGTTTACTAAGTTTCATATCCTAGAAAAAAATTTAAATATTTTAAATCTAGATGATTTATTTCTAATTAAATAAAATAAAGATAAACACAAGCAACTAGGTCAAGCTACTCAATCTAGTTGTAATGCATAACATAAAACTTGTATCTATGATGGATAATATAATTTTTTAATAAAACATAGAATAATGAATAATAATCCATAATAATTAAATTAGTAATCTAATTAATTATTCAAAAATAATATCATGAAGTCATACTAAAAGTTTTGATTGAAAGTGTAGGCTTCCAAAGATAATTATTTGTCCATTAGATAGTGTTGCCCGAATATTTTAGATCACTAACTATGGGTGAATTTAAATTATAATATCCCACTAAACATTATTTAAAGGGTAAAATTAAATTATCTTCTCAGTGATAACCACTAAGTAATGCACCACACAAATAAATAGATGGTTGGATTACTAAGGTTCAATAAAGAGGGAAATACTACATGTTTCTAAAATACTGTGAGGTAGGTGGAAACTAAATATCATGTTTATATTTCTACTATGTGTATGAGTATTGGGGAAATATCCTTATGTGACAATATCTATAAATTATAGACAAGGAATATAAACAAAGTATCAAATGGCCCTTCACAATAGTAACTAAGTAGTTTTAATACTACTAGTATACAATTTTTAGGGAAATCCAAACAAAGTGAAAATCAAAGTTTCAAAAGATAATTTACTATTTTTGCAAATTAAATAAAGAGACAACAAACTAAAAATTAAAGTGATTTTAATTACTGTCAATGTAGGTTAATTCCCTTTGTTTGATCTAGGAAAAATATAAATAGAACAGAGTTAACCTGATTGACCAAGTTATACAAATAAAATAGAATAAAGTTGAGATGATCAACTCGGTCTATTGGAAGAAAAGCATAAATGGATATAGAGAATAAGTCAACTTAGTTTTTTATGTAGAAAATAGATGCATAACTAAGTTGAGTCAGTCACCATAGTTGATTGTAAAGGTACAATTTTATAGAACTAAAAAGTTGGTAAAGATAATACTAAAATTTAAATTTTTAAAAAAGTGTGAGAAAATAGATTTACTTAAAATTTGATAAAGATACTGATATGGTTAGAGTGAACCTAGAATATAGTATAGATTTGACCAAGTTGATGTAGTATTTTTACCAAAAAAGTTGAGATGTTGTTTTGAATTATGTTGTCTAGGTGGAAATTTGAAACTATAGATGTAAAATACAAAATATTTATACAAAATTGAACCAATCAACTTACTATAAATTAAAACTAGTACATGATTATTAAAAATATAACTATGTTGATCTAATCGATCTATTAAAATAAAATAGTTCAATATATCAATTTAGTTAAATGCTAAAAATTAAAAGAGAAACTATGTCAATTAGATTGATCTAGTTTATAATAATAGAAATTTTGTGTGTAGGAGGTTGAATAGGGTCAACAGGATCATCTCAGCTATAAAACCTAAAAAAATATGATCCAACTAGGTCAATTGGGATGATGAATCTATAAAAACTTGCATGCAAAGCCAAACTAGGTTAACAAGGTTGACATAGTATGAAAACCTATGTATAGAGTGTTAAACTAGGTTAACAGGGTCCATGAAATTATTTGTAAAGAAAAAAATAAAAATATGCAAGGGTTAGAATCACATTAGGTTCACTATAATGTATGAAGTTATAACTAGACAAATCTATAACTAATCCTAATCAATAATATTCAAGATCAAAGAAGGTAATCAATTAACAAGTCCACTTGGAAATAAATTTATATCAGGGTCATGAACAATAGTGGATTAATTAAACATACACTAAGGGATGTCTTATCACATAATGTAAAATGATAGGTTTCTAATGTCTCTAGTTAAATGCCATTTTTTGATAACCCCAGCTAGTTCTTATGATTGTAATAATATTAAAGGAGTTAATCTACTAAATAACATGCAAGATAATCTAATAAAAGAATATGCAAGCTAATCTAGTCTCACCAAATTTTGTGCCATAAATGGGGAAGACAATAAACATGTAAAGATAATCCTATAACATTTAAATAATCTAAGCAAGGAGAGATACAATTAAATATATTAACTCTAAAATATATACTTATCACAATATGAATGGCTAGGAATATACTTACCTTAATGAAGTGAACTCATCATGCTAAAATATCTCCCTTAGACAATGGTGCTTTAAAATATATTATTTTGGGTTTTAAGGATCATAAGGATACATTAGATTTAGGCTATAATAATTCTCTTATTCATCTAAGACCTCCACAATACAAGTGTTACTTCTCTAAAGGAAAAACCTAAGAAATGAAACATCCTATTGATTGTATAAGCATATTTTAAAGTAGTAATGGTGCATAATTAAATTTTCCATTCTTTATAAAAGAAGTTGAGGGGCTATTTATAGACACTAACCCTAAATCATCCTATGAATTTAGTTAATGAAGTTAGCCCAGCCAACTTTGTTAGGTGGTAAATAGGGTTGTTATGTCTCAAACTATGCTAGCTTGGGCCGATAGAGTTTTGTAACATATGCTAAACCCAAAATATGGTCAACCCAATTGACATAGTAGTAAAAGTGGTAAAAAGGGGTTTTGATTAATTAGGTGTTAATTTGGGTGGTGTGTTACTTGGTGGAGTATATAAGTGGATTTTTAATGCTTAGGGAATTGGATAAGAGTAACTTATAATGGTTTTAGGTGGTGGTATAGATGAAAACAATATTTTAAAGCACCAAAGGTCTACCAAACATTTTCTTAGTGCACCCTTTAATACATCCAATTAGATAAATTGAGGTTTGATAGGTTATTAAAAGAGAGAAAACATCAATAATTGATAAATTTTTAAAATATTATGTATACAGTAGACCTCTACATAGTCCATAATATCAAAAATATAGATGTGGATCTTAAGCTACTTGCTTCTTCTTTTACAAAAAAATCCATAGATTAGTTTTGTTGATTTCCCTTTCATTCCATATCTACATGGGATTAGTTTAATAGAAAATATTATAGATAATATAAAGAGGATGAATATGTTCTTTCTCTCATATATTAAATGGTATAGACACTATTTATGAATTATATATCGCTTCATTCTTATAAACTTGACAAATACAAACTGTGGCTATTCCTCTTAGTTCTAAACCTTTCCCACTATCAAAAAGATTGCATCTACTATACCTCTATGCTCATTGATTATCTCTTAGTTTGACCAATATTATAATTATGACTCAATATTTTAATCATGCTCAAAATTTTATAAACCTACTTATCTTTCATCTCTACAATTTTTGGACTTGTACCTACTATTCTGCTTCTTGGACACTTATATCCCAG
Organism: Torreya grandis; assembly: GCA_037957365.1. Lineage (NCBI taxonomy): Eukaryota > Viridiplantae > Streptophyta > Pinopsida > Cupressales > Taxaceae > Torreya > Torreya grandis. The sequence continues at coordinate 1,882,982 of JARHVA010002893.1, read as the reverse complement.
TAAGATGCCTGTGTTGATGTAAGTGTCATGACCTGACGCAAGTGTCTAGTGGCCTAAAGTCATTTAATTTTCAAATGTAAGGTATACCTATGGTCATATTAAGTGATTTAGTGTAAGATATTATCCATAAGGATTGATATAAATTCATTATCAATAGCCATTCATTCTTCACCAAGCACAGACCTAGCAACTTATTATCTACTCATAAGGTAACTTATAAAAGGAATTTAATCAAACACTCAAGTGAGAAAATTTTCCATATTTTATCCTATTTACATATTATTTATAGGTACAACATATATATAGGTCTAAATTACTAAAGGAACATCCCATGAGCCACATTTTCCTAGTTACAAGATAGGTCTCTATTGTACTTGCTTATCACACATTGCATGATTCACACACAAGCCAACACATAAGGGAAAACTAAATAAGTCCAAGGCCCTATTTAGAGTATTGTATATGTAGGTAGATTTCATTAATGTATTGGTCTTCGGGTAAGATCAACACGATGTGACCACTAACCCATTTTTACCACAACCACTATAAAGATGAAAAGCTATGGTTTTCTCATTTGGTAAGGAAAAACAATCCATGACCTAGATTTGAATGCACCATGGTAATGGTGAGACAAAACCTAGAAGCATCCAATTGGTCACATATAGTTTTAGTAGGTATTATATATTAGATATCTATGTCCACTCAATATATAAGCAATGATGTAACTAGTCTAAGTCAATGCGAGTGTCTATAGCTATACATGTACAATTTTGAGAATCAAGTGACTGATCTACAATCTAGATCAAATCTAATTTATTCTTATTCTAGATCTAGATATATATTATAATTAGGTATAGCTAATTATATTTTTTTCATTATCATCAATATATATAGCATTTTTGTACTTTTCATTTTTAGCATATCTTAGCATAATAAATTTAGTATATGTTATATCTTATTTTTTAAACTAATTGGATTGATATAGATCTATTTATCACCCTTGTGATTATCTATTTCTATATTATTAACCCTAACCCCAAAGGATCCTTATCCAAATCCTAGGTTTAAACATTTTTTGAACTCAAGTTATATGAGTGCAATTTTTTTTTGATTTTTAAGGTTTTTAGTCAGTTAGGGTTTTATTTTTTTCAAGGTTTTTAGTTAGTTAGGGTTTTATTTTTTTTCAAAATTTTCCAACTTTAATTTGTAAGCAATGTAACATATTAGTCAATTTTTTTTTAAAAATGGAAGATAAATAATTTTAATAACTCATATTAATATAAATAAGATATTAATAGATGCATTTTTTGGTTACCAGAGATGAAATTAGTAAACATGCTATGGCTAAGGATTCCTTGACTAATGATGGTGAGTCTTTAGAGGGTAATTCATACCAATGAATTTACCTACATCTAGTGGAGGCATGGATTATGTATTCCATCATTTATTTCCTAAGACTACTATTTATACATCTACCATGAGGTTACTAAATACTTCAACTCAAATAATTATTCAATGCCTATTACTACTCAAATCATGTTTACTTCCCCTTTGGTGACTTTTTAGCTTGATAATATAGATCCAAATGGGTCTATAGTGCAAAATATTCTTCAAGTTATTAATACCTTGGAGGAAAATATCACAAACATTAAACAAAATGGTTTAAAGTATCCTCATGATATTTATTTTCAAGATGTGTTGCATAATCCTCTTGCACTTGAGATATCTTTGTACCCCTTTCCAATTAGTTGTTTTACACCCAAGTTCACATTTTATGATGGTAAGGGTGATTAAGAAAAACATATTCAATATTTTATGTGGCATGCCTTGATTATGCATCCAATAATAATTAAAAATTACTATTTTTTTCTAGAGAGCCTTGAAGATTATGATTTCAGGTGGTGATACGATTTACCTCTTTAATCAGTAAAGGCATTCAAACCTATTGTAGATTAATTTTTGTCACACTTCTCTATTAACATCACTAAAAAGGTTTCATATGCCCAAATTACAAAAAATAAATAAGGAAACAATGAATATGCCTTGAGATACAAGGCAACATTATATAAAATGACCAATCATATGGTAGATAAAGAGCTTTAGGACATATTTAGGAAAATTTTGCTTGTTATTTTACATGATTCTATTATTTTCAAAAAGTTTAAATCTCTTGATGAATTATTCCACATTATTAATGATCATGAAATGAAACTTATCTCATTAGACAAAATTAAGTATGTATCAAACACACCAAATAAATCTACATCTAATACCAAATTTACTATCAATCCAAGTTACAAGGTAAAACCTCCTAAGACTAAAAAGGAAACAACTATTATGATTAACTCATTGACATAGAAACATAATTGGCTTGTTTTATCTAATGCACCATGGAGATAGTTTACATGCTTACATGAGCCTCCCAATCATTACTCTTGTGACTTGTCGAGTGTCACATCATATCTTTCCCTCAACCTATAGAGGTTTATATGAGTATACCTCTACCAAAAGGGTATGATGAAAATGCTTATTGTGACTATCACCAAGTCCCTAGACATTATACAAAAAAATGTTATACCTTGAATCATAAGATATAAGACCTTATTAAGCATCAAAAGATTAAATTTAGTGATCCTCCAAAGGAATCAAGTTCACAACCTAGTGATCGCCATAAATAGAAAACATTTAATAAGCATTTATAATACCATTGTAATAAATATTCAAAAGTGCAAATTAAATATAATGTATATCTTCATCCATAACATTATGAGAACCCATAGGATTAGGTTATTGGTACTTATACACTTCATACACCTCCTATGGTTTAAAAACCCTCCATTACATTAGATGATAGTGATATTAGGGATAATGATTAATATATTCAATGCTTATTAATTAGAGTATACCTTGATCATAGGCCTATACACAATGTTATGATTAATAATGGTAAAAATGAGAATATTTATACCATTGCTTTAATTACACATTTGGGTTATACAAATCATGTTTTACATCCTTTAACTAGATTATTTGGATCATTTTATGTGACCTCATAATAGGTTCTTGGTGAGATTGAATTACCTTTATATGTGGGTCCTACACATGTGGTTAATACCTTCTCAATTATACCTTCTATGTGTGTCTTTGATATGTTATTAGGATGACCTTAGAAATATATAGTTTGATAAGTACCTTATATAGTACATGGGTGTGTTAAATACATTTATTCCAATCAAATAAGTATAGTTTTTAGAATTCCATGTAAAAATCTTGTTAATCAAAAAAAACTTATACCTAGATAATTATTTATCAAACCTACTAAGGTTAATCTTCCACAAAAGATAAGTAATAGGCAAACCCATTTCCTAGGTGCCTAGTACTTGAGATAAAATTGCATTAGAGATCCATAGTGGGTTCCATATAATCCTAATCTTCTAAACACCATATTTAGATATCCAAAGCACCTATATATGTTATTATTACTACTATTCCAAATAAACCACAAATCACTCACTTATGGGTTCTATAAACGCCCATTCATTCTATTATTTCTTCATGACCACAAATTCCTACTATACATACATAGAGCATTACATATACTATAGTGCTAGATATTACACTTATACATAATTCTTGATAGTACCACTAGATTATTACATTAAGTTTACAATGGGAAGATACCTATAAACATCCATTGGATGAGACCATAGGATAGTTATTTATTCAAAATATTTTAAAAATATAATTTTTTCAAAAAAAAACTTCAAAAATCAAAAAATATTTTCAACATTTACATGTTATATTGAATCCTTAGCATATATGTTGTTGGTTCCATGTTGTTAGATAACATATCATTTATTTTTGTGTGTGTGTGTGTGTGTGTGTGTGTGTGTGTGTGTGTGTGTTTTCATATATCTTTTGAGTGTGATACAAGAATACACATATACATGATCTATGCACTTTCAGATGTTGGGTCTTCCCTCTACTCATGGTATGTGGACATTAAGGTAATCCACTTCTTGATACATCCATATTATATCATTCTATGGTAATTTTACATTATCATGTTGGAGATTATGTACTTACACATGCCTTTATCCATGTTTATATCTTCTTCAGTATACTTATTATGCTATGTACTTAACAATTTTTGCTAGCACATGATCCATAAAATAGTATTCTATGTTTATGCTATTTGCTTATGATTTCATTCATTCACTTCATTGAGTGTCTTTCCTTGTTATTATCTTGATTGTTTGAGCATTTGAATATGATCCAATGTTTACGGCCCCCATACCTCTATTTTTTATCTTTGAAATTTGAATATATCATTACTTATTGTATGGATTCATGAATATGTAATCCTTTCTCTTGTGGACATTTGAATAAATCATGTCATTTTGATTATGTGTCATTTGAACCTGTCCCTTTCTTGAGGTCTCCTTTGACAATTATCTTTTGACTTGTTTTTGAGTGCTCTTCTGTGTGTTCTTGGTTACTTGTTGAAATTGTACTGTTATTCTCTAGATGTTTCCATGATCTATATCATGCATCTTAGGCATTGATGTGATCACATTATGTTCACTTCCATGATATATCTACATAAACATGTTATCTATATATATTACATGGTAAATTCATAGTTTACATGGTTATATTATCCTTTTGAGTTAAGGTAACTACTAGTTGATACTTCCCCTCACCTAAAATTGGGGGGTGGGGGGGGGGGGGGGTGGAGGGGCATATTAGTTTGCGCATGACATAAAATCATGACTTGCATATTTCTTCATAGATTTAGATTGTAGTGGGGGATGTTTTTGAAAACATGTTATCTATATTTTTCATAGTTTCATATTAAATGAGGGCATATTTTAGAAACATGTTCTCCACACTTATTCACTATTCAACATACCTAGATTACTGTCAGGGTATGTTTTGGAAACATGTCCTCCACATTGTCACTTATATAAATTTTTATATTTATCCATATATAGTGGGGGAATGTTCTAATACACATGTCATCCACACTTTTTCAAATTCCAAATTGGTCAAATTCATAGTTATATGATTCATATACACAATTGGGGCATAATTATATACATTGGTACCATTGTTATACACATTTTAAAAATGAGAGATATATAAGGTGCATATACTATGAAATGTGTACATAATAATGAAAAATCAAATCACTTTAAGATTTCAAACACTTTTATGGACTGTCATCACTTATCAGGTTGGATTTTTATAGACTATATTGAACTAATATACTACAATAGTTGGATTAATTTTTCATATGGTTGAGGTGATTAAATCAATCAATATTCCCAATTTTATAGGTTGGTCTTGATTAAATCATCCAAAAATACCATATTTATAATGTTATTTGATTTGGTTCACTCACACTCACTAGGTTATAAGTATGATAGGGTTACACAGTTGAGCTAATCTCAATTATTGGGTGGCAACTCACCTTGAGCTCCACGGTTGGGGGCAAGTTTTTTATTTTAATATTTAAATATGCACTATAAAGATTTATATTTTTCCTAATATTGGCTCTAATTCTTTATAATGATACATCTTTCATATTTTAAAATCAAATTACCAAAAGGCAAGGCAGTTGCATCACTACACATGTACTATTAAACCTTGCTCTCTTTCAATTTTAATCATTTAAAATTATTTAATTTTTAGATTATATTTCACTAATTATATAATGTAACCTGATATTGGTTACAGGTTAGTCACTAAAAAACCAATCAAGTCAGGCTCACACAAAGGCAAGGTGTGATATACACACCTAAGTACACATTTATTTTCCTTTAGACTAAAAATTTCATTACTAATTTAAGGGGGGGATGTAGAAACTATATATTAATTATATATCACCTTAGTATTATACACATGTAAAATACAAACCTTGGCTTTTCCTCTTAGTTCTAGACCTTTCTTCTACCAAAAGGTTCACATCTAATCTCTTTTTGTGCTCATTGCTTATCTCTTAACCTAGCCAATGTTATCCTAATGATCCAAACCTTATCTCATGATCATAATGTTATAAACATTCTTATCTTTCATATCTATAATATCTAGTCTTGCACTTACTTTTATACTCCTCAAACACTTGCATCTTAGATAGATGCCTATGTCGATACAAGTGTCTTGACTCGATGTAAGTGTATAATGCCTTAAGGTCATTCGATTTAGAAATGTAACATATACTTATCATTGGCCTAAGTGATTTAATGTGAGATATTATCTAAAAGGATTGGTATAAATACATGATGAATCCCCATTCATTCTTCCCTTAGGATATACCTAATAACTTATTATCTACTCACAATATAACTTAACAAAGGCATTCAATAAAGAACTTAAGTGAGAAAAAAATTCCTATTTTCTACTATTTCCATATTATTTATAGGGATAACACATATATGAGTCTAAATTATTTAAGGGACATTCCATGTGCTATATTTTTCAATTTATAAGCCAAGTCACTATTGTACTTGATTATCACACATTGCATGATTCATGCATAAGGGAGAATTACATAAGTCTAAGGTCCTCTATTGAGTATTGCTTATATAGGTAGTAATAATTTATATAGGGGTATTTAGTGAATCTTGACACTGTGTTCCCACTAACCCATTTTCCCCATAACCACTATGAATTTGAATAAATAGCATTTTCTCATTTGACAAGGAGTTATAGTCCATGATCCAAATATGAATACACCAGAGTGAAGGAGAAAGAATATAAAAACATATAGGTGGTCACATATAGTTTTAATATGTATTTTTTTATTGTTCACATGTGTCTAATCTAGACATAAGTGTCAACCTAACCATCTCAGGTTGATGTAAGTATCCATGAATGTAGAGGTCTAATTTATAGAATTAGGGGACTAATCTAGAATATAGATCATGCCTGCTTTATCCATCTTCTATATCTAGATCTATATTATCATAAGAACCAAATAAGTGACTCCCTATGGGTCCTTATCCCATGGGGTTTATAAAAAAGTGATTTATATGTATTTATATCTTCAATCTGATTCTCATCATCACCCTCACCAAAAAGTAGTGGTTCTTGACTCTTTAGTAACAAGGTCTATCATAATTTATGATCTTGAAAGATTTAAGCATAAGAAATATCACCCTGCTAAAGTCTTGAATTCCAATGGATATAACAAAGGTGAGATAGATAAGGCTTTTTATAGAGTTAAAAATAAAAAAGTAAAGCCCATTATTGAAACCTAGGTTACAAAAAGAATTACCATTCCTTTTATTAAATGTATCTCTAAAAAAGTTTCTAGAATTGTAAGAAAAGTTGGGATTCAAACTAATTTTAAACCAAACATTAATCCTCATACCTCCCTTGATTTTTCCAAATATCCCATTAATAATTTAAATCAAAAGGGTATATATGTGGTTCCATGTTCATGTGGTAAACCCTATATTGGTGAAACTAGTTGTTCCCGTAAGACAAGGTTAAAAGAACATTCAAGTGACATCATCAGATCTTGTATTGAATTCTTAGCTTTAGATGAACACTTACTCAATACTAAACACCAAGCTAAAATTAATGAAGACATATTAACTATGAAAGAAGATGATTATTGGAGGTAGGAAATAAGATAAACTATTGAAATTGAAAAAAAAAAAAAACTTGTAACCTCAATGGAGACACTGAGCTTGGTATTGGATACTCTTGGAAACCAATCCTAAACGATATTAAAGAAAGCTGAATTTATTTTTTATTCCTTTTTTTTGTCTTAATATAATTGATATGGTCAACCTATCTCTTTATTTTTGTTTTGGAATATCATTTATTTGAGGTTTGTGGGATAATTTTTTCGTGTTTTACCATTCATATCTTTTTTTCCTTTCCTTGATGATGAATACACATTAGGTACTCAAAATGTTGGTTTTTGTCTCATTTCTCATAAGGGATATAGAAATATTTTTTTCAAATAATTTACATCATGGAAACCTATATAATTTAACCAACTAAGTATCTTATTTTTATTATCAATTTAATATCTAACATTGCTTTATTTTCCATTTTTAGCATATCTCAACATAAGAAATTCATTATATGTTTTATCTATGTTTAGTAATTAATTGACCTACTATAGATCTATTTATCACCCTTGTGCTTATTTATTTATATATTCTTAACCATAGAACCATAATATCTTTATCCAAAACCTAGGGTTAAAAAATTGGATACAATCAAGAGGGATGTTAGGGAACACATAGAAGATTTTAATATTATATTTGACAAGACTTGAGAAATTATCCTTATTAAATTTAAGCCAGTATCAAGTAAACCATTTTTATACTATATATATGCCTTGTATCCTGATATCATTGTCCTATTACAAGATATAGGTGGGATAACACTACATGAGGCTTATAAACTTGTTTTTATGATTGAGAGAGATCTTGTGTAGGTTAGTGTTCTTCCCCCATTATCTATATCCCATTTGTTTATACTTTGTATGATTATCACCACTACACCCAAATTTATAACATACAATTACAAATCCCACCCCAAGAATTCTAAGATTAATCCATAAAATAAATTATAACCTTATTCACACATATATCAATTAATGTCTCATCTTTCAAGCATCAATTAACCATCCAAAAAATATTATAACAAATAGTATAATAAGTGTTCAAATTTGTTATCCCTAGCCTAAAAATTTGTAGTAACCCCCTCAATATTACTTAAAAAATAAATAGTGGATTCATGTAGTTTAAAAACATTTCCAAAAATCTTTGAGGTTGAGGTTAAATAAATAAGGGAAGATGACTATGTTGTTTCCATCAGATTAAAAAGGAAGAGAATAATGAACAAAAAGATTTATTAGAGGATGTTGAGAGGATGGATTATTATGTAAGGAGGGATTTTAGTCAATAATAATAAGATTTGGAATATTTTTTGGCTGAAATAGAGAAAAATTATGAAGATGAAGAGATGACTCCTCTTGAAGAACTCAAATGGATAAAAATACTTTAGGAATCAATGGAGCTTGAGAATAATGATTCACTCAAATAGACACATTCTAATTTTATTATAGAGGAGGAATTTTTTAATATGTGTTTATTCTAAATATTGAGTCTCTTTTTGATGAATCCATTGAAAATACATGTTATGTTTCAAGAATATATTAAGTGGAAGATGGAGGATTTATACTCAATAAATATTTTGTATATTCTCTTCATGAATCTATATTTTATGAATGTGTCATTAGTCTATAGTTTATTTTTGAATATGGTGATACTGTAGGTGCCAACAGTACCTAAAATGAAGAGGAACCCAACCTTGGGCAAACTTATAGAATATTTCATGTGAAGGATGGGTGTTTTATAAGATTTTAAGGTATTAAAAAATATAGAGAGAAAAACATGATAAAGTTATAAATTCCTAAGAACAGTTGATGTGAAAAAAATACATAATAATAAGCTTTCAATGATCAAGAGCCAATGCATAACTTCATCCTAGAAAAGGAAGAGAAATAATTTTTTTATAGTATAAGGGGAGGACTAATGTAATAATATTTTATTTATCCTATTTATTTTAGCCATTAAATATTAATTTCATAGATTATGATTTAAAAATGAATTTATTTATCCATTCTTATGAATGGATATGTTTAAAACAGCATCTACTAGAAAGATTATAATAGGATTTCCCTTTATATAACAATAAGATGTTTCTTGAATCACCTTGAATATTTCACTCTAAATGAATGTGTTTTTTTATATGTAAACTTTGGGTTAGTTTTAGAGCACATAAGATTTAAGAAGAGGTTATAAGACTGATAATTTTTAATCTCAATATTAAATTATCTTCATAAGAATGGATGGATTTCTAAGCACTAGAAGGAAAAATAGGGAAGAAATTCATAGTTGTAGGTCATTTATTCATATGAAACGGTGTTTGCTTGATATTTGAGAAATTTTTATAATAAAAAAATATTTAAAGGGACAAATGAATTTGAAACTAAAAGATTAAATTTGGCAAATTTTCAATTTAGGATCATATGTTAAGCATGGGATATACTAAGAGGGGTGTGAATCAGTATATCATATATCTTATAAAACTTTCCCTTAACCAAATTATACTTAATCAAACATTCAAGATATGCAATAAAACTCAAACACTAAACACCACACAAGATAGAGAGAGACCTAGATATAACATGGAAACCCAATGTGGGAAAAACAATGGAGAACAATCTCAAGTATATGAATGAGCACCAACCCAAACAATATTCACAAGCATCAACTTTCAGGAACACCCAACCCTTTTCTAAGCACCAAGCAAACAACTATTCATGAGCACCAACCCATAGGAGCACCAACCACTTTGCTGAGGACCCACCCAACAACTATTCGTGAGCACCAACCCCTTTGTCGAGCACTAACCCAGTAACAATTCGTGAGCACCAACCCATAGGAGTACCAACCCCTTTGCCAAGAGTGAACCCACAAGAGCACCAACCCCTTTGTGTATACCACACAACTATGTCTCAATGTTGTTATCTCAATAAATGATAGTTCATTACAACATCTCTTTCCTCTCTCTCACTTTTGATCTTATAAGCTAGATATAACAAATACAAATCATATTCTTCTCTCTCAAATTCTATTCTAAGCTAGATATTACAATATCAAATCAACCTCTCTCACACTTATTACAAATGGCTTTTCAAGCCTTTCTTTATAGCTTTCCAAATAAACTTTGGCCTTCCCCATTTGTGACCCTTAAATCCTCATGGAAATTGGCACAAAACTTGTATGACCCTTCATATCCTTGCCTTTGAAAATTCATGTGGTGACCCTTCATGAGAAAAAATGTCCTTCCCTCTTTTGTCCTTATCTTGGTGACTTTTCGTATTCCTCAAAGTGTCCCTTCATGAGAAATTTTGCCCTTCCTCTTTTGTCTTCACTTGGTGACTCTTGGAATTCCCCAAGATGACTCTTCATGGGAAAATGCATCCCATCCTTCTTTTGTCTTTACCCTGTGGCTCTTTGACTTCTCCATGGGCCCTTCTTTTTTCTCGTATGCAACCAAAAATATATTAATTAATATTAAATAAATATTAACTCACATTAGCTAAGATATATCTATTAAAAATATTATTAAATGAAATGGGGTCTTTATCACCAATAATGCTAGACCTTTGACATCAATGCCAATATTTCCAACAATCTCCCATTTTGTCATTGATGGCAACCTCAATCTTGAAACTGCCACATCTTGTCACCTACACATACTATCATTTGAAAACATACAGTAACTCCCCCTTATTATAGTAATCTTGTATCTATTCCCTATACCTATTTTTGCACCTGTACCTATACCTATACTTGTTGTTCTCCCCCTTTGACATCAATGACAAAGGGCCTACCTGGAGCTAACACTTAGCTCCCCCTTAATTGATACTGATCATCAATGGCAGGAAGTAATAGAAATTAATCCCAACTCCTCTTGTAGATATTTTAATGTATCCTTTGATCATGATTTTGAGAAGATATCTGATAATACATACACATTGTTCCCTGTCCTTTGAGCATCTACAATCAACTCATTTAAATCTTTTCTTCTAATCTCATAACCTTATTTATGAAACTTTAATGTGTATCCTTGATCACATATTTGACTAACACTTAATAGATTATGCTTAAGACCTTTTACATATAAAACATTATTAGTCTTAGTTCTACCATAATCCAAACTCAAAGTACCTTTTCCAACTATCCTGGTAGTGGTTTTATCTCTGAATCTCACTGTGCCACCACTGATCTTCTTTAGAGTTATGAACTTAATTTTATCTCCTGTCATATACCTCAAACATCTATGATCAATGAACCATGGTTGATCTTTATTTTTTACATGCAAAACTATTTTCACCAGCATATAATCTTTAGGTTGTTTCTTCTACCATGAACATGTCTAAACCTTCTTCCTGATGAATGGAGATTTGAAACTCTAATCCTTCTTCTTGATGAATGGAGCTTTGAAACTCTGATCCTTCTTCTTAATGAATGGAGCTTTAAAACTCTAATCCTTCTTGACTGACTTGAACATGCTTCTACAATACCAAGCTATGTGTCCCAAGTTGTTGCACTTGTAGCATACTATGGTCTCTTCATCAAAGCTTGATAGAAGAGCAAAAGAGTTATGGCTTCTGCTTGACTCTACTTGACTTTCCTTCTCCTTATTTCTGAAATTGTTAGCTCTTTTTCTACATTCTAATTTCTTATGACCATATCCATTATAATAAAAATAATATCCATAAAAATAAGACATGTCTATATATCTCTGACCTGATTGTCTTTTGTAGATTTTTTCTCTCCATCCTTCTCTATTTGAAATATCCTCTATATTCTTCACTTCTTCCCTTGTTTCCTCTTTTGTAAGAGCTTCAGCATAGCTCTTCTTTTCAAATATGATCCCTGTCTTATCTGAATTTGATTTTTGACTTTCCAATATCTTATTCAGCATGTTAGTGATATCCTCAAATTTTAAATCACTAACTATTTTTTTATTGACTACTTTCTTAATCTCTTCTTTTAAAGAGGAAATTTTAGTAACATACCTTTCACATTCTTTTCTTGCTATTTCCCACTATGTTGTTAGATCTTCTTCATTCTTCTTGGCTTTTTCAAAGTTTGATTGTAGATCTTCAATCATTTCCTTTGACTTCTATTCATTTTTCTCAATCTAGTGCTTTAATCTTCGATTCTTCTTCTCAATAGCTTTTAACTCTTATAGGGCACAAATGATTTCTCCTTCCATATTCACTTCAGCTTCCTCCTCTTCTTCTTCTTGATCATCTTTATGTATGGCCATGAATAGAATCTCTTCTTCTTCTGAATTGCTGACTCCACTATCTTCGACCAAGCTAGGATCCTTAGAATGCAGGCTCTTCTTCTCGAATCCCTTATTGGATTTGCCTTTGAAATTATTATTGTATGTAGGCTTTTCTTCTTCATCATCATTACCCTTATTTGGGCATCTATCTAAAAAATGTCCAATTTTTCCATAATTAAAACATTTAAAAGGTAATATTCCTTGATATTTACTTGTTCCTCTTTTCGGCTTGTGAATGAAAAGTGCTCCATTGTCATCTTCATCATCGCTAGAACTATCACTTGATTCTTAAATCTTAGATTTCTCTTTCTTTGATGTCTTGAAAGCTACTTCTCTCTTAGAGGGTTTATCTTGTTTTGTCTGCATCTCATATGTCGTGAGTATACCATGAAGGTCATCCATCTTTAGCTTGGCTAAATTCTTCATCTCCTTAATTGCTGAAACCTTTGCATCATATCTCATTGGTAGAGATATCAAAACCTTTTATACCACCATTGACTCTTCCAATGTTTCTCCAAGACCTTGAATCTAATTTATGATTTGATTAACTCGCAAAAGATAACTTGCTATATCTTCTTATTTTTCCATCTTTAAACTTTCAAACTATCTTCTAAAAGTTTGAAGCTTAGCCTGCCGAGCCTTTCCATCACCTTTGTAAATATTCTCAAGTTTTACCCAAGTTTCATGAGAAGATTTACATTACCTAACTTTAACAAATTCAAATTCACATAAACCATATAAAATAGCATTTAAAGATTTAGCATTACATTCACTTGCCTTCTTTTATATTGGAGTAATTGTAGATGTCTGTGGTTCTTCATATTCCTCCACCACTACTTTCCATATGTCAAATCCAAGGGCCATCAAATAAGTCCTCATTATTATGCTCCAAAAATCATAATTCATCCCATCAAACAAAGGTGCCTTATTTTTAGAAAATCCTTCCTATGAGCTAGACATCGTGATTTTCCGATCTACCTTCAAGCTATAAAACTTTTCAAAAAGGAACCTGCTCTGATACCAATTATTAAGCATAAGATATACTGAGAGGGGGGGAGGGGTGAATCAGTATATCATGTATCTTATAAAACTTTCCCTTAACCAAATTCCACTTAATCAAATATTCAAGATATGCAATAAAAATCAAACAATAAACACCACACAAGATAGAGAGAGACACCAGATATAACATGGAAACCCAATGTGGGAAAAACCATAGAGAATAATCTCAATTATATGAATGAGCACCAACCCAAACAATATTCACAAGCACCAACCCCTTTACTGAGCACCAACCCATTTCTTGAGCACCAACCCAACAACACTTCATGAGCACCAACCCCTTTACTGAGCACCAACCCATCAACTATTCATGAGCACCAACCCATAGGAGCACCAACCCCTTTGTGTATACCACACAACTATCTCTCAATGTTGCTATCTCAACAAATGATAGTTCATTACAACATCTCTTTCCTCTCTCTCACCTTTGCTCTTCTAAGCTAGATATAACAAATGCAAATCATATCCTTCTCTCTCAAATGCTCTTCTAAGCTAGATATTACAATATCAAATCAACCTCTCTCACACTTATTACAAATGGCTTCTCAAGCCTTTATTTATAGCTTTCTAAATGACCTTTGGCCTTCCCCCTTTGTGACCCTTCAATCCTCATGGAAAATGTCACCAAACTTGTATGACCCTTCATATCCTTGCCTTTGAAAAGTCATGTGGTGACCCTTCATGAGCAAAAATGTCCTTCCCTCTTTTGTCCTTATATTGGTGACTTTTCATATTCCTCAAAGTGTCCCTTCATGAGAAATTTCACCCTTCCTCTTTTGTCTTCACTTGGTGACTCTTGGAATTCCCCAAGATGACTCTTCATGGGAAAATGCATCCCATCCTTCTTTTGTCTTTACCCCATGGCTCTTTGACTTCTCCATGGGCCCTTCTTTTGTCTCATATGCAACCAAAAATATATTTGTTAATTTTAAATAAATATTAACTCACATTAGCCAAGATATATCTATTACAAACATTATTAAATGCAATGGGGCCTTTTTCACCAATAATGCTATACCTTTGAAATCAATGGCAATATTTCCAACATCATATTGGTGAATACCTGGAGCCTTAGAGAAAACAAAGAAGGAAAATGCAATTGACCAAATTGCTCATTTTCATGAAGAAAATGTTTTAAAATGGTTAAATAATTTTTATTTTAAAAGGAATAAAGGTTCCATCTAATCATTGATATCCCTTACATATAACAATGTGATTTTTTTTTAGGAAACTTGTTGATGTCACATCTTAAGAGCTTATCAATCCTTTAAATTAAATGAAAATGATATTGATATGTTTATTTAAAAATTAAGAGAGAAATCAATTTTAATTGCTAAAAGACTTACTAAATTTTTAATTCATGTTTGAGATGGAAAATTCAAAGGACAATTGTTGAATAACAATTATTTCGATGAAGTTAGGAACATCTCTAGCCATAAAATGCATATAAATAAAGGAACAACGTCATTGGCTAATAAAAAGTGGTGGATCCCAAAAAAAATCATTCATAATCCATTAGATAAAAATTTATCACACTAATATCCATATGTTGTATATTATTTTAAAAATAGATGAAAAATAACTAGGTATTTCAATAAATGGTCCCACTCAACTTTTCTAAAAATTTAAAAGGTTCTCTCCATTATTTAGATAAAAATGAGTATTCTTGACCATTGATCATAAAAGGATTTGAAATATAAAGGAAAAAAGTAAGATAAAAATCTATATTAGATATATAACTATTTATATTTCTAAGATTAGGAATTTGAATTATTTTTTAAAATGTTGTTGACATCACATCTCATAATTGACTCAATCCATTATAACTAGCTCATTTGTTCCAACCTCTATCCATTTAATTAACTTAGGGATTTTAATAGAATATATCTCATAGGATGGATTTAATTGAATTTTATATGGAAATAATGTAATATGGAAATATATATATATATATATATATATATATATATATATATATATATATATATATATATATATATATATATATATATATATATATCAATCTACAACAAATATTTTAAACTTTAAATAATATCAAAAGGGTGAAAAAATTTTAATTTTATGATCAATGTAGAAAATGTAAAAAAGTGATATTTTTTTTGCGTGAGGACTTTAGGGTGTTTCCTCTTGATATTTTTGTGGGATTTCAAAACTATACCCACACTTCCAAATTATATAACCAAAAAATAATTGGTGTGGATACAATACTAGATAAAGCTACCTTTTCTTGACACCTTGCCCAATAGATGAAAAAAAATATGAGATCAATGATTTACAATACAGCTACCCTTGAGAGATGCTAAAATTCTAAATTTTTATAACTGAGATCCATTTAATTATCATCTTAATATATTTATAAAATATTATCTAGTTTCATCTCTTTAATTATATAAATTTAAGTGGGATATATTTAAATTGATAAATTTAAATAGTGGGCTCATCCCACTATTTAAATGAACAATCTTATGTATTTTTTTAAAAGGTAAGCTAACCCATTAAAGCCTTTAAATTGAAAAAAAGTGAGCTACATGATATTTATAAGGATCTCACTATAATTTTTATATTCATACAATAGATCCATTTATTGTAAATAACATGGAAGTAACTAAAAGTAAAATATTTATAGTTCGAGTACATAAGAGAGCTTGAAATTCATGGGGAAGATTTATTGAGCCATTGAAAATAATAAAAAATATATAATAAATCAATATTTTTTACAATTGGATAGTAGGGGATAACATTTTATAATTTCATACATTTCACCTCTGCTTGGATAATTGGTAGTTGAGATTTGAGGTCTTTTCCTTTCTTTTCTCTTCTACTCTCTTATTTATATTTAAATGAATTCAATTTAGAAAATTAGATGATTTCATGGCCTTTCAAGTATATTGAATTTTATAAATCATATATATATCCATGTTTTTCTATTTTATAATTAAATCATGAGTCCTCTTTTGAGATATAATGTGATAATGCATATTTATACAAGTATAATAGATATTTTGACTCTCATTTTCTTGTCCCTTGGTTATTATCTTGTTACTACAACTAAATGTTTCTTATTTCCATTTGCATCCATTATACTTAAGTTGTGTTTATTTCCTTTCTTTCATATTCCTAGAATTATGTTCATATAGATAGGGGATCTACCCATTTATTTTTTTGGTGCATCACCACCTTTGTTTTTCTGATTCTATCTTCCATTCCCCATATAGACACTCACATTTGGTATTATACATTCGATAAAGTGTAATTTGAACAAAATTTGATATAATTAAAATATGCTTGATTATGTGAATCTTATTCATGATTCCTCATAGCCATGTACTCTTATATGGGATCAACCATTCAAAATTTACATTATTGTTACACATAATATTCCTAGTATTTCTCCCAAGTAACTTTATAAAATTCTCATATTGTATTTTAGCCTTATGTCACTTTTACTATTTTATAGATATATTTGTGGTTTTCACATCTTAGATAGATCCACTACTCTGTACTTGTCAACATATGTCATACCAATCCCCACACCATTTAATGGTTCATTTAAAAATTAAAATTGTTCAAAAGAGTCATTTTCTATGTTTCACATGTTATTTTAGAGGAAATTACCTAAAAATTTACATATATAATCATATCAAACCCAAAAATATACCTACCTACAAAATATATCAATCATTCACTATAAATACATCTATACATTGAGAGGAACCTCCATAATTATTCCAAATATGAAACCCCTCAAAGGAGAAATCAGTAAGCAAATTTTGAATACCATTTTCAAAGTCAATTCATAAGTTATCAAGTGTTAAAATTCATACATAGGTTTTTAATGCATACTATCATTAAAAAATATTGTACATAGTTAGGTAGGAAAATTATATGTATTTGAATTACATTTTTATATTATTGGATATGTAGGTAGTGATTAGTCACAAGGGGAATTTGAAGCCAACTCAACCCATCCATTTTATATTTTTCCTCATTCATAATTATCTCATTGTATAGTAAAAAGAGATATTATTTCAACATAAAGAGAATAAAAAATATTTGTGTAAATACAAAAAAAAATATGAATACACAAGATCCATCCATAGATGTAGGTGCAATCATCATAATATTCAGAGGATTCACATAGTATATATGGGTAGTTCCACATCATAATAAATAGTACCATAATATGCAGGCATCTAAAGAAGGTATCTAAGTAAGTATGGACCTATCAAGGATCACAAAGACACTTTGTCTATGATTCTAATCACTCTCAAACCAATTTTAATTAATTCGAAATGAATGTATCACTGTCATGGAATGACATGCATCATAAAAATCTAATTGAATAATCCTCTTAGTGTTTTCCATAAAAAGAAGGTTATTGTATTAACTAATTACATTTAAATTTGTGTCATTATTATATACCTTAAGAAACATGAATAATCAATAAATTTTATGGTATTAGGATCACTTAACCCTAAAAAATATAAAGCATGTTGTTGAACCCATTATTGGTCTTCAACATTGTAAACCCTAGTTTTCGTAGGGTTTCCTCATTTTTTTCTAGGGTTTTAGATTTTTTAATTATTGTTGATATTCAAACCTGATTTCTAATTTAACTTATCAAATCATGGTAATAATGGATATACACAGTGTGTATTTTATAATTTAATTTATGATATTCATAATTACATTTTTTTAAATTAGAATATGTAAAATCTTTCATAACATTTATGAAACATGTCAAATCTAATATAAGTGAGGATGAAGTTAATGATGAAAAATATTTTATCCTTATTAATTCATTATGTTTAAATAATAAATTTCAAATCCATCTAGCTATTAATAGATGTCAAAGGGCACAAATTAATCCTCTTGTTTTTCCTCCCTAATGGAATCATGGTTACGGGGTTCAATGAAATACAAACTTAGATCAAACAACCCACAAACTTAGCATAATGAATGGATTGAATTGTAGTTCTATGCACAGAGATAATATGATAGACTAAAATAAAAATCTTATTTATTGATCAAAATGAGTAATTATAGATTACAATCATACAAATGTTTCATCATAGATTTTCAAAATCACCAAAGACCCAAAATGAGATGTGTTATAGATATCCACACCCTCATATATATGAATTATATAAATATATGCCTAAACCAATCTATGACATTTTACTAAAATAATTCCAATAACTAACAAAAAAATTGATCTAGAACCACTTCTCAAAAGTGTAGGGATGTGTGTGTGTGTGTGTGTGTGTGTGTGTGTGTGTGTGTGTGTGTGTGTGTGTGTGTGTGTGTGTGTGTGTGTGTGTGTGTGTGTGTGTGTGTGTGTGTGTGTGTGTGTGTGTGTGTGTGTGTGTGTGTGTGTGTGTGTGTGTGTGTGTGTGTGTGTGTGTGTGTGTGTGTGTGTGTGTGTGTGTGTGTGTGTGTGTGTGTGTGTGTGTGTGTGTGTTTGTGTGTATTAATGTGATCCACCTAATTACATTAATTTTCTCATCTACCCAATAATTCCACAATAATTAAATACATGTAATACATCACTTGTGTGTGTGTGTGTGTGTGTGTGTGTGTGTGTGTGTGTGTGTGTGTGTGTGTGTGTGTGTGTGTGTGTGTGTGTGTGTGTGTGTGTGTGTGTGTGTAACATATATTAGCATGATCCACCTACTTACATTAATTTTTTCATCTACCCAATAATGCCACAATCATTAAATACATGTAATACATCACCAAGAGTCACAATCATTAACTGATAGTAACATATTATTATGAATGACATTTATTAGATTATAAATACATTCCCAATGTCCATAACACATAATAGGTCTGAAAACACATCACCAAGGCTCATCACAAATTTCATAATTACTTAAATAAATCATTCCTTGTTGGAAGTCAACCATGCACAATTTCTAAATAAAGAGTATTCACAAAAAAAAATATAAATTTGTGACATAAATTAATTTTATAGATGAGATCAAAATTATTTTAAAACTATTATTATATAATGATGACTTACCACAATTATTTTATTGTATTTTAACATTTTTGGGGCAAACCATGATAGTGCACTGAGATCTATTTTGACAAATAGCTTTATAATAATGATAATAGTGTCCCTCTAAACCTAAAAATTACCTCAAGCCTAGTAGAATGTTTTGAATTTTCACATAAATACATAATAGCTAGGTAATATATAAATTAGCATATGTGTCCCTTAGGTCATTTCCATTATTACCTCAAATCCATAAGTTATCTCAAGATTTTTAGCTCCATTACATTGATTTATAACTCTAGATTAGGTTTTCAGGTGTTGCACTAATTTGAAGATCCAAGGCTTACTTTAGACTTAATCAATTCCAAATTACTAAAAACCTTTAAAAATAAAATATATATGAACCCACTTATTTATACCCATCCTACTCATACTTTTGGTTGATGCAAGATTGCATGAGGCTATAGATGCTTTTGAATCATACACCTGAGGTAGTAATTTTATGAGAATAGGGATCAAAAACTTAGACTAGATGGTATAACCATCATTTTTACTTGAATAATAATCTAAAATGTGCCCTTATACTATGTGATATACCTATAAATATTTACATTCAATTCTTAATTTATTTTATAGAGAACTACTAAACCATAATATGTTCTTATACACTAAGCTCTTATCAACCTTTTCCTTTTCTTGCCTATTATTTGGGAATAATATATCCATGTCCTCTAATAATATTTTTCTCTTCAATTCCTTTTTATTTTTGGAATTGACCCACCTCTATCCATCTACTTCTACCAAGTTGTATTCATGAGTCTACTATACTCTATTGTGGGTTGAAACCCACTATAGTCTAAACTCATCCACCAAAATCCCTTATGTATTTTCTCAATGTTTGTTCAATATGTTATTGTAATCCAAACCAACTATCCTTATCTGATTATAACTCTTCCTATCTCATATTATATTATGTCTCTAATCATGATGTCATCTTCATATTTTTGGATTCGATATGTTTTCCCATAACCTACACTATTATCACTATGATATTATTATGTCATCCTCTTATATTTCCATCATTACAGTATCAAAAAATTCCAATACCCATGTTAAAAAAAATTATCTCTATATTTTATCTACCTTTAGGATATCTTCAATAATTTATCCATCTCTCTTTATAATGCTTCTCTTTTAAACATTTATTTATCTTTTCCATCAACTACTACAATTTTGTGATGTTATTCCTCTAATGAGATATTTTTTGTTATTTCATTTAACTCTAAACATGATTTTAATGATAAAAAATCGGATTCTTTATCTCATTAATCTCATCTATGTCATGTGTGTGACACTCCTCACTTTCCCATATCCAAATGCTCTTTGAACCAACCTCCTAATTTAAAAACATAAATGAATCCTAACCTAAAAATACATTATCCATATTTTATACCATCAACTCTAGATTGTTCTTCATGTCATTCTCTTTTGGATATTTAGTCACAACTTCAAATAAAAATATGACTTCTACTACAATAACATCCACTTCTTCCACTACAATTTATGTGATGGCTTTAAAAACTTCATCCCAATATTTACTCTCTACATACTTTTTTATGCTCAAATTATCATCTATATATGAGCACTCAAACATCAACTCAATCACCTTCATCTCCTCTATAATTAATATATGTTCTTCCCATTATACTTGGTCAAATATGGTATCTCCATGAACTACCATTTCAGCTACCATGATTACATGCTCCAAATATTCCTCATCTTTTAAAAATAGAAGATATTATTCCTCTACACCCCCATCATATTCACTAACTAATATATATTGTACTTCCACTTCCATATATTTCACAAGACATGATGTTTATTTCTTCTCTAATAAATCTTATTTACTTTTACATATCTAGATCAAATGAATTTGGTGTTTCATTACTCCACTATCTTACTCCTTTTTATTATATGTATATTCAAATAACTCATCCACATATATTGATAGGTGGTATCCAATGTCAGATTCACTCTTCATAATAAATTCAAATAGATATTTTATCTCCTCAAAATATTCATTCCATATTAGCTCAACTAAGTCATCCTATTAATTTTCAAAAGCTTCTCCAAGTGTTTTTCCTCCCTCTGCTACACCTATATTAACATAATAATCAAGAAACCCTTTATGCATTATTCCAATCATTTAATCACATGCATTAGCTGATATAAAATTCAAATTATCACCCACTCCTCTTCTTAGTTTCTTCTCTTTATCCCTAAGCTAATTGGTACTACTTTTGTTCATAGTTTTTGACATCAAATGTGTGTCATGTGAAACTAGCATTGCACACTCCTCCTCATTCTCTCCTTCCTTTATTTTCTTTTATTATTTTGTCTTATTTTATTCATACATTTAATAATATGTATAAATCAAATTCTTTACTTATCATTTATAAAATTATTTTCTTGCACTTCCTAGGTCATCTTTATTTTCATTTCTTTACCTTTTAAAAGCCATTATTCTTCCCTATTATTGCTACTATAAACATCTTCTTCTTCAATTTTATACCATTTACTGAGTATAGTCTCCATTATTTAACACTTGGATTTATTATCTTCAATATTTAATTATTAATGATGTAACTCCTTTATTTTCATCTTACTATCTATGCCTTCAATGAGACATACTATTGCTTCATTATTGTTTTAATGTTTCTCAAATTTATCCTTTTTAACAAGGATTTATTTACCTGCATATTTAAATACTAAAGATGACAATAATGCATATTCAAATTATTTTTCCTCTTAACCTATGTGGTATTCTTAGACCATTATTTCAACTATTTATTATTCTATTTTATTGGGTAGACATAGATCTAGCATCACCATCTTGATATATTCATTAGGTGTAAATGCTCGCACCTCTCTTCCACACATCTATATATCTACTAAAATATAATATTGTTTTTATTTTTTATCCCAATATAATGTAGTTTTATTA
>JARHVA010002893.1:1682500-1855000 GCA_037957365.1 Torreya grandis | reverse complement strand
AATAAACTAGATGTTATGGATTCATTGCATTTCATTTGATGAAATAAATGAATGTATGTGATATTTCTATACTTAGCATAAATTTTATTATCTAAAGGGAAACATTTTGTATGAATCTATTGCTTTTTATATTATTATATTTTTACTAAATCTCATATTCATGACCCCAAATAAGAATTAGATGGATTCTACTAGCTTAATTAGCACCATTAATGCAAGATGAGGAGTAATTCTATCTAGTAGTGTGTATGAATTTGAATAATCCTAGAGATCATTAATTATTAGAAACTTTAACAAAATTAATATTTTAATTAAAAATTATCATTTCATATGTTTGCATAGTTTTCATATTTGTGTGATAGTATATTAGAATGGATTTATTTATGGTAAAAATTATGTAGTATATATCTTTAACACATGGGTTCTAGTTTGTTACTATGGATTCCCACACCATCATTATCTACCCATCTATGCAAGGAGGTCCATCCCCTTATTTGAGAGATAGTGTGAGGGATATATATTTTTTGGTTGGTGTGGAAAACACTCAAATGGTGATCTCCCTCCCATCTAGAGTACTATACTAGGGAATCCACTTGAGGTTACATATTGATACTTGAGTCATGGAGACTCTAATCTATGGAGCTTTATATGATTTTTTCTCATTTGAGATATTATTATGCATTACTAAAAACTATAACATTTATATATTATATTTTTACATGAATGGTTGTAATGTTGTATCAACCATGTCTAAATTTATACTCTTTCAATTATGATTATATGCATTATTTACTATTGTTCAACTTTGTTCATGTTTGATATATTTGTTTGTGGAAATACTTAGCTAACAGGATTAGATATGAACTTATTGTCTAAATAAATTAATGTAGGTAGTTAAATATCACTAATTATATATCTTATGGTGTAATCTAAATGATGAATATATGTAATTAGTTTTTTAAAAAAAATATATATTTTGATAAAACCTAGTGGGGTTGTTACATTATGGTATCAAAACTTAGGCTTAGAATCTAAGACTTAGTGTGTCTGATAATGAAAACTTATTCTCATAATAATAAAGAATAAAAATGATTCACACTAAAATAGGAGGTGAGGGTAGTTTGAATACCAAACCTCATGTTGATCCAAATTAGTTTGTCACTAAGCAAGCCACAAAGTTGTACCAAATAT
The DNA here is from genome assembly GCA_037957365.1 of Torreya grandis. Lineage (NCBI taxonomy): Eukaryota > Viridiplantae > Streptophyta > Pinopsida > Cupressales > Taxaceae > Torreya > Torreya grandis. Next base: position 1,853,809 of record JARHVA010002893.1, on the reverse strand, counting down.
TTGTAACCATATAAAAGACTAAGGATTGAATTGCAGCCCTATAATAAGAAGTGTATGGAGATGAAGAGAAGAATTCTCAAGAGGAACTTAAAGAGCATCCTAATGACCAAGAACATCTTCAAGAATAGATGCATAAGGAAGTGCCATAGGATGTGAGAGTTCAAGCAGCTATAGAGTTGTCATCTAACGTGAAAAAGGTAAATCCATCCAATTTCAATTGAACTATTTTAGGGGATGGAGCTGAAGTGTGGCTAAAAAAATTGGAGAAGTATTTTAATTTTCAAAATTATTCTAAAGTCACAAAAGTAGTTTGGGGAGATTATCAACTTACTGGTGAAGGAATAACTTGGTGGGTAAACATGAATATCAATATGAAACTTGACTCAACCACCACCACTTGGGAATAGTTTATGACATTGTTTAGGTCATGATGGATTCCACAACTATATTTTGATGAAAATCTTATGGATTTTTAGAATATTAAGAAAGAGGATTTATCAGTGAATGAATATTGGAAGTAATTCACCAATATCATTAAGAATGTACCTCAGTATTAGGTAGATGAGAGATTCATAATTAATAAATTCATCATGGTATTAGTACCCCAAATTGGCTATGAAGTAAATGTGCTTGGTCCATCTACCATGGATTAGGTGTTTAAGAAGATGGTCAAGTAGGAAAAAAACTAAAATTTCTTTTCCAAGTTAGAGATAAGTTCAAAAATAAATTTCAAATTTTTAAACCAACTTTAAGGAATAAGAAATGGAAGTAGAGGAATGGAGACTCTAAGGGTCAGTTTAAGAATTAAAATGCTAAATTTAACAATGGTTTAAGGAACATGAAACTTGGTAATGGTTTCAAGGGTGGTTTTAAAGGAAACCAATTGTTTGAGAAGAGAGGACTAGTTTAAGGTTACTTCATATGTGGAGGTGACCATTTTTCTCAAGAATATCCTTAGGATAAATCCAAGAATAAGGATTCAACTTATCATCAAGGTATGTTTTAGTAGTAGATTCATGTAGCTATTGACAATCAACATGTTGAGTATTACGATTTATCCATATAACTATTAAGTATTTTTTTCAATCATCTAGTTTCTATTTTGATTTATACAGGAGCTACATAATGTTTAATTAATCCTATAATGCTTAGTAAATTTTATAGAAAGGTTAGAGTTATGAAAAATGCATGGTTGGTACAATATGTGAGTGATTCAAGGACCAAATTTGATAAATGTTTAGTCAAAATAGAGATTAGGTTACCTAAGTTTACTATATATATATATATGCAACACCATTGGGATCATATGATGTGATCCTAGGAATAAATTGGCTTGTAAATCATAAAGCCAAGGTAGACTATTTTTTGAAGAAGGGAGTGTTAAGATGATTTTGAAAATCAGACACATCTTTAGGGTGAAAAAAGGGAGTTGAAGCTAAGGTATATTTATATAATTCAACTCAAGAAAGCTCAAAAGAAGGGAGTTAAAGAATTTATCATTATGATAAATGATATGGAATAATCTAAAGAAACATCTATCGAATACTATCCTTTTTGAAAAATTTTAATGATGTATTTCTAAAAGAATTACCAAGATTGCCACCTAAGTATGAGTTTGATTTCTTGATTGATATCATTCGTAGATCATAACTAAAATCTAAGGCACCATATAAAATGAAAACCATTGAATTAGTTGAGTTAAAGGCACAAATTTAGGAGTCTTGTTGAAAGGGCTAATTTGACCAAGCATGTCACCTTTGGGTGTGTATGTAATGAGAAATGCAACATATATATAAATCAATCCTAAATCATAGAAGATAGATCATATTTACACTTCTAATTGGGGAAACATTATATAATCAAGGTCATGACCAATATGGATTTGATAGACCTAATCAATGGATCTTTTACTATAATAATATTACTAGGGAGGGTTTGAAAGCCTCTAGTCAAGCAAAACTATGCAATAACCCTAACTAGGTCCTATGTTTTCATAATCACAATACTAATAACAATTAAAGAAAAAGTCTAATCTAAGGTTATGTCAAAACAAGGGGGTTAGTAAACATAAAATTGAACATTCATAAGAGAATCTTAATCAATGTATGTATAAGTAAGATCCTAATGCATGGAGAGAGAGAATATTATTCAAAATCCATTACTTACACTACTTCTATCTACTAAAGAGAGAATCAAAGTTAGAAATACTTACTTAGAAGATGAACCTGTTGATACTCAATATATCCCTTAGCTAAAAGTGATTTGAAAGAGGTTGTTATGGTTTTTAAGTATCACTAAGAAAGGCTAAAGCATCCAAGATTTATCCACAAGACTAGATTCTTCTCCAAGTAGAACCCTAAACTAACACTCCTTAAGTAAAATAGTGGATGAACAAATTGTAATGAAGCAAAAATGAATAATAAATATTGTCTAATTTTTTAATAATAATGAAATGGGTGTGTTTATATAGGTGTATCTAACCCTAAACCCTTTCAAAATTTTCAACTGAGAAGGTCGACCCAATTGACCTAGTATCATAATTGCTAAAAACTCATTAGGTCATGGAATAGGTCAGCTAGGGGATGACTTAGGCCCTTAATAAGTTTTGATAATAATAATACAAGGTTTACACAGTTGACATAGTCATGTAAACTATCAAAAAGGGTTTTAGGTTAGGAAAAGGGATAATGAAAGTGGTAAAAGACTAGAGGAGTGTAAAAAATAGGAGTCCAAGCTTAGGGGAATGGTTTTAAGGAGATAAATATTTATATAACGAGTGGAAAAAGGGACAATAATCCTACGTAGCACCAATGGTATACCCACCACTTTCCCAATGCACTCTTTAAGGTGTGTACTCAGAGAGAATAATACTTGATTACTACAAGACATAAAGCATAATTATTTGATAAAAGATTGAAAATATTATGTGTATACATATGCCCTGATCTACGCTCATCATGTGTGATGTAGGTGTAATAGGGGATGGTGCTTAGAGAAAGAACATAGGAACTCACAACACTAAGACTAAGAAAAAATTTAAATTATTTTAAAGCAAAAATAACTAAAAGTAAATGATTGAAATGGAAATAATTGAAAATTAAAATGTGTACATACCTTGAATTACCTTTATCAATGGATGGTTGTCTACTATGTTTATTATTTTTATTGTATAGGGTTAGATATTGCTTTCATCAAACCCAAAAATACAAAACTAAAGAGATAAAACAAATAAATGTATGAAATCTAAGATAACTAGTGCTATGTGGATGGGACATACTTGGAAATTTGGAAAGCTAGGGTGACAAGTGCTATGTTAGACTAAATAAGCAAGTCAAAATTTATAGTAAATTGGGTAACCAAAAATCCAAGGCTAATAAAGACCAAGAAACTCAAACAAGTAAACCTTAAGTAAGAAAGGAAAAATCACCAAGTCAAACCAAAGATACATGTCAAAAAGAATGGTAATCAAACATCAATGTGAAAGCAGTAAAAATCCTTACATAAATATGGGCAAGAAAAATGGTAAAATAGCTTTGATGAGTGAGAAATAATAGTCCTTACTCAATCATCAATGAAAAAGGTGCACAAAATGGAAAACAAAATTCATGAGTGAGAAGTAACAAACCCACCTTACTCAATAATGGAAAATGTACATGAAAGTAGAAATAGACTCGGGTTTCCACAAAAAGGGTGGTACAAAAATGACAAATGGTAAAAGAAAGAAAAGTATGTCTAGAAATTTAAATCCATGGTGTAAAGAAAGTAATCCTAGTCACTCAAACATGTTGTTTTTTTATAAGGATAGATAAAACTAAAAAAAATTAGTGCTAACATGTTTTTAATATGTGAAGAAGAAGGAAGTATAGAAGAGGGAAAATATATTTGGAATCACACTTTGTTTGTCAATGGGGGAAATGAAATAGATGAAGTGTAGAATGAAGGAAAAACAAAGGTAGAGGAAATCTTTATCAAATTTAAGACACTAAAATTAGTTTTGTCAAAACAAGAAGACTTTTGACATTAAGGACTCTGAAGAACTTCTCCTACCCACATAAGTCTTAGGTCAACAAAATAAAGTATGTAGATCATCGCATGAAGGATATATGAATGAAAATTAAAATGGACCTACCATCCCACAGCATGTTCCTCATTCCTCAAGACCCCTTACAGAGCTACTGGTCCATTGTGAAGATTGGGTACTTGCATGAGAATGTAGGTACCATAATATAGTTTATTGAATTATCATATTCCAATCTAATGGCCTACCACACCCCAATGGACCTCAGCTCTATCATGAGGCCAAATGTGGAGTTTGATCTTTGATTGAGATAGGATATGTGCTTTTAATCACATATTTTGGTGTGATTTTGAATTTTGAGATTTATATGTTGCCTTTTGTATATCATTTCCTTTTATTTCAAATGATTTGGCTTTTAACTTTATTGATGGATTTTTCTATTCATCCTCCATATAAATTTTGAAAACCAAACATGGGTACTAAATATGAATTTCATTTGAATACTTGGTACTTGGTTACTAAGAAATAGAAATCAGAGAGCATGATATCTAAGAGTCTCATAAATCTAGGTGAAAAACGTTGATACATTGAATTTGACCTTATTTTATTCAATGTGGAGTGAAATGAGAAGATATCAAGAGAAATGAAACATGAAATAGTTTGAATTACTTCAAATCATAAAAAATGTGAAAAAGGGAAAAAAGGGATATAATGACAAAAATAAGTGTGATTCCTTATCATAAGAATGAGGTAAATATAGGAAACCATGCCAACATAGATTGTTATGCAAATTTCATCTATCAAAAGAAGCAAAATCTACATCTAAGAACAAAGATCCAAAACTTATAACCATTTCAAATTAAATTATATACATGAATACAAAATATGGTGATTTTATGAGGAAGGTAAGGTCTTGTCCATGGTCTTATACTATAACTCATAAAAGAGAAACCCAAGGGGTGTATAAAGCATGTGAAAAATAAATGAGATAATAAAAAGATGGTATTTGTGAGGAAGGCCAGGTCTTATCCATGGTCTTACCCTATAACTCATAAACAAAAACCTAAGGGGTGTCAAAAAATGTATAAAAGGTATGAAAATGAAGAGGAAAAAAGTACATTATGAGGATATTGGGTTATATCCATAGTTTTAAAATGAAACTAATGAGAAAAAAGGATGAAACTAAAAGACTAAAAGGAAGGAATAAGGTTTATGAAAAGAGAGAAGCACTATAGATGGTGAGATCAAAGCAAGTATCCTACAAAAAGTGTTATATAGATAGAATATAGAAAGCATATAAGAAGGGAACAATTATGAAATGTACTTATTGAGGAATTATGAATTTGTGGGTTCTTTGAAAATATGACCTTCATTATTTTGAAGGTGATATGTTCTTGGACCAAGAATATTTTTGACTAAATAGGGTCCCCCACCATTTTTAGGCATATTTGTTATGTTGTTTGGTAATGCATTCCTTGTATTGGTGATTATGTTGTAAAGCATAAAGATGGTGTTCATCAATGAGATCGAGAACATGAAGGTGAGGCAAGATTAATGTAATTATTCATCAAGTATGATACCATGAAGAGATATATAGAGAGGGGGAAGATAAAATTCCAATGGAAGGACTAATACAGAATCATATACTAGAAATAATGGTGTTTCTCTAGTGGTAGTGTGTATGCTAGTGAAATAGGCCCAAAGATCAAGATAGAGATGAATGTGCCAATCCATGTGGGTGTCACAAATTGTCATTTGGAGAATTTTATTAATAAATTTGTTGGTGGCCTCAGATTGGCCATTAAATTATAGAAGATAGGGTGTAGATAATTTGTGGTTGATTTTAAATTTAGCATATTTTTGTTTGACATTTTTATTTTTGAGATTACCACCATTATCTGAAATGATAGTATGAGGGATATTAAAGTGGTAAATGATTTAATTAATGATAAATTTGGAAATAGTGGTACTAGTGAAATTAAAAAGGAGCATAACGTCGACACACTTGGTGAAATATTCTATGGATATGATTATAAATACATGCCCATCTTGAGATCAATGTAATTTACCTATGAGATCTAATCCCCACATGGAGAATGGCCAGGGAGATTTTATGATTTAAATATGTACTGGAGGTAAATGAATTAAATCATCATGAATTTGGTAAGGAGTACACTTTTTATGAAATTTGATGAAATCCTTTTCAAGACTGGCCAAAAGTATCCCATACATAAGAATTTTTAGGCTATAGCATGTCCTCTATAGTGACCACTGTAAATGCCCCCATGTGCTTGTTCAAGAAGATGAGGAACCTCATATTTCATAACACAATGGAGTAAGGTACCTTCAAAATTATGATAATATAGTATGTTATATTTAAATACATACTTAAAATATTATTTATGGATACAAATATTTTTATGAAAATCTAAGTTGGGAGGATACGTTTGGAGTTCCAAAAATTGAATGATGTCTTTATACCACAAGATTTATTGAATGGTGATAGCCATAATGTGGTAGATAATTGAATCTTGTGGTTAAATAGAAGATGGAGATTTTATTATTTATATAATAAAATTGGGATTGGAAATAACTTAGTGTAGATGAAAAAGAGATGCTAAAGAAATGAGGGAATCAATAATAAAATTTTGAGCTTGAGGGATATGCTTGATGGTGAAAGAAATGAAATATTTGGTGAGATTAGTTGAAATTTGATGATAAGAAATGAGATTATCACTTTTGCATTGGTAATCACCATTAACTTGGTGGAAAATGAGCTAAGAATCACCTAAAGCATGTAAGTATTGGATATCTAAATCAAGGGCAACTCTCATGCCTAAAATTAAAGCTTCATACTTTGTCATGTTATTAGTGACTTTAAATATTAAGTAAAAAGATAAAGGGGTTATTTTTCCAAGAGGGATTGTAATTATAAAAAAATATCCCATCTCTTTGAAGGCACTTATGACTATCAAAGTTAAGGGTCCAAGTATTCTCATTTAAATCGACATTAAGTTTAGGAAGTTCTTTGATAACTACTTTTGGTTTAGCAATATTGGGTAGGATAGTGGATTCATCGATATTACTTGCTTCAAGATTAAAATTAAAGTTATGAAAGTAATATTTAATATATATGGCTTGGTTTAGACCTTCAATATAATGAATTTTTTCATTAGGAAGACTATCTTGAAGGTGGTCAGTAATTAGCACAGAGTTGTAACAAGTTGATTAGTGATGATTTATCCTTTGATGGATTTTTGAGTAATAATTCAGAGATCCAATTCCATGAGAAGGACCATCCAATTTATAATTCTATCTCTAGGAAAAAAGGCTTTAGAGAATAATTGATTAAGGGGATTAGAATGATGATGAAATAAGTGGTCTGATAGAGCATATAATGTCAAAGTTTTTTAGCTATAAAATATATGGTGAGGTAGTCATATTTGACTTTTATGTAATGTTTTTCATAATCAATGAGGACTTGAATAATATAATAGATGGCATATTCTCTTCCAGTATCATCTTGTTGTGAAATTATTTCCCTAAATGATATGGGTGTAGAAGAAGTGTATAAGATCAAAGGTTGATGATTTGAAGGGGAATGAAGAGTAGATGGGTGAAGTAATGATTATTTCATATTATCAAATGATTTTTTATAGGGATCTATCCATTCTAGATCATTACCTTTCTTAAGAAAATATTTGATTGAGTGGAGTAAGCCATTTTATGGATGAATCATCTAATTATCCCAAGTTTATCAAGATAAGTGTGAATGTCTAAAATGGATCAAGTAATGGGCATGTTGATGATAATGTTAATCTTGGTAGGGTAAACATTGATGCCATGGAAAGAAATTAAGAATCATAATAGTTTTCCAGATTTGATATTGAAGACACATTAATAAGGATTTATTCTAGCTTTATATTTAAAAAGACAGTTGAATATGATGGAAAGATTAGAAAGATGAGTCTTGTGACATTTATAACTATAAATGATGTCATCCACATATATTTCAACATTTTTGTCGATAATATCATGAAATATATTATCATTGCCCATTGAGAAGTAGCTATGACATTTATGAGTCTAAAGGGCATTTTAACATAGCAATAAGTGCCATATTTTGTGGTGAAACTTGTCTTATGTTAGTATTCGATGGCAATGTGAATTTTATTATAGCCCAAGAATCCATCCATAAGATATAACATTTAGCAACCAAATATGGAATTGATAATGGCATATATTGAAAGTAGAGGGAAATTATCCTTGCGATAAGTAAGATTAAGATTTAAAAAACCAATGCAAATGTGAATGACCATAGTGACCATTTTATGAATAGGAACTATACTAGAAAACCATTCAAAATAGTCTACTAGTTTGATAAAATTATCATCGAGAAGTTTGATAATTTCTTTGTGGCATAAGGTGGAAACCTTAGGTGGAAATTTCCATTACTTTTGATGCACAGGTTTGGCATTGAGATAAGTGATGATATTGTACACCATAATGCTAGGGTCAATATTAGGCATGTCCTCATAGGTACAAGAAAATATTTCATGATATTTATAGAAAAATAAGTTAAAGTTTTCATGTTTAGTAGGTATGAGTTTGTGAGAAATTATAATAGGTCGAGGGCATGATGGAGTACCATATTCAATGCGAGTAGTTTATTTGATAAGAATAACATTACCATCTTGGAAATGGTATGTATATTTGGTAAAAAAGAAATTGGATTAGCTTTAGGATTGATGCTAGTGATAATTTTTTTGAAACGAGGGGCTTTGTTTTTGAAATTCCCAAGTTTGTGATGTTTTCAAGGAAGTTGAGGTTCTTGGGCATGAAGTAATTTAAGAATAGATTCATCACTAGGTAGAGTGGGAAGAGGACCATAATATTCAATATCTAATACAAGATTAATAATTTTATTACCATAGAAATCATATTTATAATGTATCTAATGAACATCTATGGCCTTAGCATTTAATGTAATCTCAGGAGTAGGAGTAGATTGTTCAGATGAGATTGGTATGCCATTAGTTTAACTAATGGGGGAAAATTAGAGGAAATGATGGGATCAATAGATGTTATAGAAGATGAAAGAATTTTTGGAGTTTTGAAAGGTATGATTTGTTCTACCACCCAAGGAGTATCAAGAAGTAGAGAATTAGCAAGAGGTATATTACCTTTGGGATCTAGATTAAGATCCATGGAAATGGTGTGAACATCCTAGTTGAAATCATATATTTGAGATAAGGTTTTTTGATAATGTTGTAAATCCAAGTCTTGAGATTGATCTTGGGCCATTATGTAGTTATCATCATAGGTTGGAGAGATGGTACATGCTTGAGAATCAGGGGGAGTTTTAGAAGTTGAAATTTCAAGGTCACTAAACTTATGTGGAGACATGATTAGAGGATCTTAGAAGAGTTTGGACACTCCATAATCATTGTAGGTGAAGGTATATTCCAGGTAAGATGGTTATTGAGTATTGCATAAAGGGGAAAATCAATGATCTCATCAATGAGAGGAATATTGTGACCATGATGTAATAAAAAGGGAGGAAACCACTCCAAGATGTAATTAGGTAGATTCGTAGTGCTAAAAGTATGTTTCAAGTCATTAAGTTCATCATCATACAAATCAACAAGAGTGACCTATAAGTCTGGATTGATGTTGATGAGCTCAGGTAAGGGAGCACTATTAATTATAGGAATGGTAAGAATGTTATAGTTAGATTTTGGATTAGGAACTTAAATAGTCAAAGGTTTGGGATCAACCTCATGCTTATACCATTTATTTTTATGTAAGAATTTGATGCATTAGCTACCAAAATAGGTGATGGCCTGCATTCTATGAGTCCAAGGGTGACCAAGGAGTATATTATAAGATAAGGGAAAATTAAGGACCATAAGTTTAGTTAAAACGGTCTTAGGTTTGATTGTTAGGGGAATCCATATACAACCAAGTGGATTTTTATTACTTTTATCAAATCCATGATAGGTAAAACATGTTTTTTGGAGATGATCCTTATTATAGCAAAGTTATTGGATAATTCATAAAGATGTCACATTAATATTAGACCCTTCATCAACTAAAACTTAATGAGTAAGGGTAGTATTAATGTCTATTTTAATGAATAGTGGTGGATCATCGATGATAAAAAAGATATCATCATTAATCATGTCTTCTTCAAGAAATTCAATAGATGGTTTGGAAGAAGGACACATAGTTTTAATGATATTCACATTGTTAGTTTGAGGTTAAATAGAGGGAGGTTATTCATATATAAGATATGTATCTTTGATATCTTATATTTTTTTCTTAAGGAACTTGTGATGATAAGGGGAATTGATAACTAACTCTATAAATGGAATCTTGTAAGGCATGGAGTTAAGTTCTTTGAGAAAGTTCTAATGAGATTTAGATCAATAACCAGTGTGAGGTTTATAAGGTAAGGTATATTTTGAAGGAATGGAAGTTATTAGGGGTTCAAAAGAAGGAAGTGGTTATTTAAGGGATTTTGAAGCTAAATTAGTGGTTGTAGTATATTTGATAATTTACTCCTCTAAAGATGGTTTCTTAGGTTTTGTGATAGGATCTTTATGAGTTAGTTTGCGATGATAATTGACCTTAGTTGTGTTAACATATTAAGGATTGTTGTAATATTCATAATACTTGACATCGATAGCACAAACATTCTTTGTATTATATTGAGGATTAGATTTGGAAAAATATTTTTGGTTATTAGAAGAAGAAGATTTGGAAGCTTGTCATCTTTGACAATCAATGTTGTATTCTTGAAGGTGGAGTTGAATCATGGCTTTCTGATTGAAGGAATAACCAATCATGTAGGAGATAACAAATTTAGTAATCCCTCAACAAGTTTTATGGGAATGACAAATTTTGATGTGGAATTGACAAAATTGATTAGGGTCATACCATTTAGGAAGATTATTAGGATATGTAAAGGGTTTAGAGGGTGGTAAAAATTATCTCATTTGTTACATAGTTAGTGGTATGTGAGAAGATAGGGGAGAATCATATTTGGAAACTCCTTATTTAGTTTAAGAAGTATTTCTGGTGATGGCATTTTTAGAGGTTTGAAAATATCCTTTAAGGAATTTGACATTAGGTTTGAATTGCTTCATGAGGATGTCTTGACATTTATATTGGTTAGAGCTTCATTAAGCATTTGAGGATCAAAAATTAAAACCTTATATTGAAGTAGATTTAAATATGTTAGAAAGAGTTTAATAAAATTATCATCAATCATGTTATGGTTAGCCTTATGGGCTAGATATTTTCATCATTTGATAAAATCTTGAGCTAATTCAATGGGAGATTGCTTAGCATTGATGAAATGGCTAAGATAATTTTAGAGAAGATCATTATGTTGAAACTCTTTAAGTAATATATTGACTAAATCCTCCAGTTTTCAAATGGAATGTTGGGGAATTTGGTTTTACCTTTTTAATACATCACTAGTAAAGGTTTTAACTTTAAGTTTAGTTGTGGCAAAAGTATTCATTTGGATCCACTCTTTCTAAATATTGCCAAAGGATTTGAGAAAATATGTAGGGTCTTTAATCCCATCACACTTGATAGTTGGAAATATATTACCAATATCAATGGATATGATGAAAAGAGCTAAAGTATCATTTTGGATATTTTGAAGCATTTTGTTATTCATGATAGGTTGAGGAATAACATTTCTTAAGGCATCTCTAATAGGTGGAGTAATTATATTTGAATTGGCTTGAGGATTGAGAATTGGAGGTTGATTAGCCATATTGATCAAATGATGTTATAATTACATCATTTGAGAAGTGTTATAAGTTTTCATTATGTTCATTTTTTGTAAGAATTGTGTGATAAGTCGATTCATATCAATTGGTGGGTTGGTGTTTGTAAGAGAACTCCCCAAATTGGTATTAGGGGGAGGGTTACTAGAAGGTGTATTAATAGTGGGATTATTGGATAGATTTGTGTCAATTTCTCCCACATTATATTAAAAATATTATATATGAGAATTTTATTGATAGGTACAAAGAGGATTAGATCCACCTACTTCATCTTGAAGTGTGATTTTCACCATGTTACAATCCATATATGAAGGGGGGAAGAGGTGATCCAAGAGTGAGGGTTCTCTTGGGAGGAAAAGAGAGGGAGAAATGAATATCCCATATAGTGTCTAAATGGATTCAATTTTTCCAAGAAGATTCTAATAAGGGAATTCATGATGATTTGAGGAAATGAATAGAATACTAAGGAAAGAGAAATAGAGTATGAAGTTGTCTAGATAAGAGAGTTAAGTAAATTAAAGGTAATAATAACAGTATAGAGTCAACTAGGTTGATCTAGTACTACTAGACATGGCCTAAGAAGAGTACAGAGTTGACCAAGTTGACTTAGTATTATACATAGGAAAAAACATAGTCTGATAAAGATACATAGTTGACTAGGTCAACTTAGTTTTGTAGGTAGGGGAAAAGATAGTCTATAAAATACTATGTCAAATAGAATAATAATGTGCTAAAAATAGGGAAATATTTTACAATGTAATGGAAGCAAGAATTGAAATCAAACAAACAAATGATTAGATTAATGAAAATGGTCTAGTCAGGTCACACAACATAAAACCTTACACCAACACTAGCCAATGCAAGTTTTTGAAATACAACATACATTGAGTAGAGAACAAGAAATCAACTAAAAATTAAATACTAACTAAGTTAGTCATCTTGAATGTTTTTATACTATTATAAATTGTTATTTTAAGTGTGATAGAGAAGTTGGTTGAAAATAGGGAACTAAAAATTAATATATAGATGGTTTCATGATGTTTAGGTTAAAAGGGATATGTGTTGGAAATGGTACTAGATTGGTATTGGGCCCTATCCCCTCACTTCACAATGTTTTAGTGATAAATGTGTTAGGTTATTTTCTAACATACAACATTAACTACATGTTTATACTTTCCCAAAAAACCAAGTGATTTGGTAGTGTGTGAAAAAAGGAAAAAATAGTGAAACTAAATGATATGTTGGAAAACTAGCTAATTAGACTATGTAAGCTACTCTAAGAATCAAAACAACTAAAAATGAAAGTGTGAATTAATTAGTAGCATATACTTGTTAATTCCCATTTTAAGAATAGTACAGAGTTAATTCAGATGACACTGTATGCAAAAAATATAGCATATATTTGATAGGGTCACTACTATACTATAGAATAAAGAGTCCTTAAGAAATAGGTCAGCCAGGTCAACTTAGTCTTTTAGATAGATTACATACTATAGAACATGGTCAACTAGGTTGACCTAGTTTGCTATAGGATTATCATTTAGAAGACTAAAAACTTGGTACAAAACAAAACTATAATAAATAACTGAATAGAAAGAGAGAAAGAAAGAAAGGAACCTTGATGGGATGGAAGATGTTTAATATTGTAAATTTTTGGTTGAAGTGGCTTGAATTCTACTTGTAAGTTATACCAATTATGTTGACTAGGTCAACTTACTTCTGTAAAAAGAATGTTAAGATGAAAGAGTTGATGTGATTAAATTGGTTTGTTATATGGAAGCTGATTGTAATAATAAGTCAACCTATACAACTTAGTTTCCTAATATAAATATTGCTTGATAGACTAAGTCAACATGTTTAACATGGTCCACTATTTGGAACTGAATAAGAGTATTGTGTTAACCTACTCAATCCAATAACATGTATATGATGAAGACCTACATATTAAGAATAGAGTCATTTTGATATAATTATGTGTTAAACCTATGCATATAAGTTATAAATATACCATCTTAGTTGACCTAGTATCATAAATATATAAAAATCATAATAGAAATTAAAATCATGAAATAAAACTCATAAGGGTTAGATTCACATTGGGTTCACAAACATGTATGCAATGGGAAATGCAACATATCTACAAATCAATCCTAGTTTAGAGAAGATAGATCCTACTTACACTTCCGATTGGGGATACATTAGATAATTGGGGTCATGACCAATATGGATTCACTAGACCTAATAAAGGGATCTCCTACCATATTAATATTATTAGGGAGTTTTCCAAAGGCTCTATTCAATCAAAACTACATAATAATCTTAATTGGGTATTAAGTTTTCATATTCACTAGACTAATAATAAGCAAAGCAAAAGTTTAATCCAGTGCTCACCAAAGCTTGTGGCACAACAAGGGGGTTATTAAACATAAAATTAAACATTCATAAGATAATATTAATTAAACTATGTATAAGTAAGACCCTAATTCATGGTGAGAGAGAATATTATTCAAAATCCATTACTTATGTTACTTTTAACTACTAAAGAGATAATCAAAGTAAGAGATACTTACCTGGAAGATGAACCCATCATGAATCAACATATATATTAGCCATGTGTGATTTAAAAGAGGTTTTTGTGGTTTCTAAGGATCACTAATAAAGTCTAAAACATTTAAGACTTCTCCACAAGACTAGATTCTTCTCCAGGTAGAAACCCTAAACTAAGATTCTTCAAGTAGAATGGTGGAAGATCATATTGTAAATAAGTGAAAATGAATAACATCTCTTGTCTACTCTCTAAGAATATCAAAATGGATGTGTTTATATAGGTGGACCTAACCCTAAACCCTTTCAAAAGTTTAGGTTAACAAGGTTGACCTGGTTGACCTAGTATCATAATTGATAAAAACTCACTAGGTCACAAACTATGTAAGCTAGGGGTTGACCTAGAACCTTAAGTTTTGCCAATAAGAATAAAATGTTGACATAGATGACATAGTAATATAAACTATCAGAAAGGTCTTTAGGTTAGGAAAATGGCTAATTAAAGTAGTAAAAGACTAGAGGAGTGTGTAAAATAAGAGGCCAAGCTTAGGGGAATGCTTTTTAGGAGACAAATGTGTAGATAACAAGTGGAAAAAGAGATAATAATCCTATGAATATTCAATGGTCTACCCACCCTTTTTTGGTACACCCATTAAGGCATTCACTCAAAGAGATTGAGACTTTATGGTTTCTTTCAAGATAGAAAGCATTGTTATTTGATAAAAGTTTGAAAATATTATGTTTATATAGGGTACACTAAGTATCTTCATCAAGAATAAGGATACAAATATTCACCTATGTATATAATACATGTTGAATAAATCAATGATAAAACATATATATATTAATTTCCATGCATTGGTGATCTCTTTGATCAAATACAATGGGTAATGGTATTTTCTAAGATTGATCTTAGAGCAGAGTATCACCGATTGAGGAGATATGAAGAAGATATTATAAAAACAACATTTATGAATTGATATGGACACTATGAGTTCATGTTGTTACCATTTGGATTGACAAATGCTAATAATAATGTGTTTACAGATTACCTAGATCATTTTATTTTGGTCTTTCTAGATGACATCCTCATTTATTCCAAGGATGAAGAAGAGGACTTGCAACATCTTGAATTGGTTTTGTAACATTTTCAAAGGCATAGGTTATATGACAAGTTGTCTAACTGTGATTTTTTCTAAAAGAAAGTGCAATATTTGGGACATATTATCTCTACATATGGAATTTTAGTGTATTCATCAAGGATAAGATCCATAATGGAGTGATAGCACCAAAGAATGTGCATGAGGTAAGGAGTTTCATGGGATTAGCAGGATATTACATGAAATTTGTTTTGAATTTATCTAAGATAGCTAATCCAATTACCTCTCTTCTGTAGAAGAATCAGAGTTTCATCTAGTCAGATAAGTATGAGGTAGTCTTTCAAGAATTGAAAAGGAAGCTTACTTTAGCACCAGTGCTAAGAGTTCTTGATCTTAATGGTCAATTCTTATTAATAATTGATGCATCTAGAGATAGACTTGGAGGAGTTATTATGTAGGATGGCTCAATGGCAGCATATAAGTCTAGAAAATTGAAGCCATATGAGGTTAATTATGCCCATCATTACCTATGACTTGTGGTAATTGTGCATGATTTGTAATTTTGGAGGAACCATCTATTGGGGAAACCATTTAAGCTCAAGATTGATAATTTGGGACTCAAGTACACCTTCACCTAACCAAATGTGAATGCTCATCAAATATGATGGTCAAATTTATTTTCTGATAATGATTTTGATATTAATTATATCAAAGGCAAGGAGAATAGATTAGCTAATGATATAAACCATGGGAGGTACATAATAATCTTGTCTATTATTAGGATTACTTTTAAAAATCAAGTAATCAAATTCTCATCAAGAGATGAATCCTATGATCAGGTCAAAAAATCATTATCAGACAATGCTCAGAATCCTAGGTATAAAGGATTAAAGATAGAGAGTGATGATCTTTTATAGTATAATAGAAGGATATATGTGACTAGTATAGAGAATTTTAGGAGTACAATGCTAAAGGAATTTCACAATTCCCCATATTTAGGACATCTAAGAGTAACCAATCTCATGGTTGAGCTCATACCACTATATTTATGGAAAGGAATCAAGAGAGATGTAGTAGATTTTGTGTCTCTTTATATGGAATGTTAGCATGTGAAAGCTAAACATGTACATCTAGATGGATTATCATATCCAAATGACACACTAAAATGGAAATGGTAGGTTATTAGTATGGGATTCATCCAAGGTTTGTCATTATCATATAATTGACATGACATAATCTTAGTTATAGTTGAAAAAATAACCAAGGTATCCCATTTCATACAAGGAAAATTGACAGATGATGGACCTACTCTTGAAAAGAGATTCATGAAGGAAGTGTATTGATTGCATGGTTTTCTAGAGAATATCATTTGATATCAATATCCAAGGATGAATTATAGGTTTTGGTTGACTCTAAATTTAGCTCTAGGTGTGCAATTGAATTTTAGCACTCTTACCACCCATAAAATGATGGACAAGTATAATAAGTTAACTAGGTTTTAGAATATCTCCTTCATATGTATTTAATGGATAATATATAAAAGTGGGAGGAGTACCTTATATTAGTTTATTTTTATTACAAAACCTCATACCAATTAGTTTTAAATATGGCTCTATTTGAGGCATTATATAGAAGGAGGTGTAGAACACCAATGAGTTAGGATAGGTTAGAAGATAGGGTAGTATTTGGACATGAGATGATTTTAAAAATGGAAGAGAAAGTTAGGAAAATTAGGTAAAGGTTAGCCAAGGCTAATGATAGACATAAATTTATGTTGATTTGAAGAGAACATCTAGGTAGTTTTCTATTGGTGACAAAGTGTTTCGATGGCTCAAGCCATAGAAAATCTCAATTAAGTTTAGGAAGTCTACAAAAATTTTACCAAGATATGTGGGACCCTTCTATTTTTTTTAAGTGGTCAATATTGTAGTTTATAGGTTTTCATTTCCTCCATCTCTATTTATTTTTCATAATGTCTTCCATGTGTCTTATCTTAAAAATTAAGTTACTGATCCTTCACACGTATTGGATTAGAATGCTTTGTAGGTTTTGGATCCTGAGGTGGTCATGGTAGAACCAATAAAATTAATTGACACTCACAAAATCCATTTGTGTAATAGATAAGTGTCAAAGTGAAAGGTCCATTGGGACTAATACTATGAAGAGAGTGTCACATGGGAGGACTATGAGTTTTACAAGCTATTTTCATATTTGTTTGCTTGATTATCTACTACCTATTTTTTTTTTCTAAATAATGTTTTAATTTCATAATTTGTATTTGAATAAATGTTATCAGTATGATGACCAGCTTTAGGGTGGAAATATGTCACATCTTGATTTATTTCTAAGCTGAGTAGCCTATTTGATTTATGGATTATTATGGTTGATTAGTTGATTAACTAATTTTTATTAATGTTTATGTCATATGTTGATTATGGTATAATTATGTGATGCTTAATTTACATGATTAGTTTGTTATGAATTAGCAGTACTTTTATATTTTTTACATTATGATCATATTTGTTAATTATATCACATTATTTTATGGATATAATGATGTTTCAGGCTAACTACCTTCATTACTGTGAGGTGGATATAGGACAAATTCTTCCCTTAGAGTGTGATAGAGGGAGAGAATCATCAAAGAGGGTGGTTTAAATGGAGACATTGGGGGATGATAGAGAACAAACCAATAAACCCATGCACACACCACATTTGTATTTCAAAATTTGTGTGATTAAGTGTTTGATAAATAGTTGTAGTACTCTTTATTTTCCATTTGAATGACTATTGTGATTTTCTCTATTTTCACTAATCTAGTTATTATTGATAATCATGATTGATTTGTTCAAGTGATGTTTATAATTTTTTTGATAACACATAGCTTATATTATATGATTTTATTACTTGGTTTAATGAGTGAATTTGTATATGTTTTTACTTACCTCACTACCCTATTTGGTATGGTTGTATATTATAAAAATTTGATGTTATGATAGAATCCATAGTTGTTATTTGATTTCTAAGATTTAGGTAATAATAATTAAAGATTATTATTGCAATATATATGTTTATCCAAATGTTAAAAGATATACATAGAATTATTTTAAAATATATTTATATTTGATTAAATGTTGACCAAAGGTTTAATATCCATAATACATTAGACATTGATATGTTGATTAAATGGTTTAAGGAAATCATTATGTTTGCAAAGTGCATTTGTGGATGGCATTATAATATTAAACAATAATATTTTAATACCTAATTATAATACCATGATATATATCCATTATTATATTTATTCATTACATGGAAGGATAATGGAAATGAATTGGCCAATATTTTAATTTGCATGAAATAATTTTGGTTATGTGATTGTTATTTATTTGGTTTGTTTGGTCAATTTTTGAAGTAGATAAATGAATTGTATTAAGTAAATGACATGCATATGTTATGAGGGATATAAAATTATTACTTTATAAGTCTTGACATGATTAGGGATTATAATCACCCATTGATTTTGGGTTAACCATCATTTGGAGAAAAGCATAGAGTTTATTGTGTTTGCATGGTGGCAAATTGTAGCATACAAGGAATTCTATTGAGATATTTGGGAATGCATATTTTTGAGGTTTTGAATTCAAACATTAATAGTGGATAAGGTGGAGGAAAATAAGTTAATAGAGATCAATAAAAATAATAAAAAGAGGGATATGGGGATATGACATGAAACACAATATATAGAGAGTAGGAGACACAAGGAGAAGAAGGGTGAATGAGTGAAGGAAGAAAGAAGATATTTGGATACCTTGGTAATAAAAAAATCATAGATAGGTTTTGTAATTAAATTCCTATGTGTTAAATGTTGAATGGTATTTTGAATTATTATGGCTATTAGGTTTTTCATTTGCTTTAAAGTTATGGAAAAATAGAAGGGATGTATGTAGGGACTTGTGGAAGGCTCAACCTCCATAGAACCCTAAAATTGACCCATGGTAACCTTAGGGGATTCGGGTAGAGCCATATAATTTTCTATGGTTGTTCTAGGCATTTAAGAAGCTATGTCCTAAAATCTTCTTTCAATTTGAATATCATTATTCAGTCTAAGAAGATAATCCTTAATGGGTATATATGATGTGGCTCAATCTATTTGTTTCAAACTAGTTTGTTATATATTAATTAAGGTATTTAGATATATGGAAAAAGACTTTGGATTGTATGTGGGTTCAACTATGCAAACCTATTTAGATTTTTGGGTATAAAAATATGGGTTATATATATATAATAGACTTTGTAGTACATACATATAAAATATGGGTATAAAAATATTGGTTATATATATACAAAATAGATAAAAAAATTTAAGGAATCAAATTGCATCCCATATAGCAATGGGTGGGAGTAGTGGAAATTTTGAACGATAGTGATGGGTAGGAGTCAGGGGATCCACATACAGATGCTTCCCTACCATAGACTCTAGGCAAGACAAATGCATTAGTTGAAGCCTCAAAGAATTAGAATTCAATAGATAAGGATTCTAGTCAGGGCCCAGAAAAATTGGTTCCCCATCCCAATATTGGTATATAGCAAGTGTTATGGGTAGACTTGGTCATGAGAGATCGACATCACCCTGCTTCTTTTGAATTTGTTATTTTTCCCAAAAGGGATTGGAATGAGGTAAGTTTATAGGTCTCAAATTATATTATTAATAATATTAAATCATTTCTTTCAAATTCCCTTTTATCCAAGTTTAACACTTTTTTCCCTAACATCGACTCCCTCTAAAACTAGGTTATTCTCAAATGGAAACACAAAGGTCAGATGGATATTATTTGTATGCATCAAAAAAAATTCTTGATTAATTTCTCCCTTCTTGAAGACACTCTTAAGACCCTGATGGGTGGCCCATGGTTTATGGGCAAATCCATTATCTATCTTCACAAATGGAAGCATGCCTTAATATTAGTTGCTCTATTTCTAAAGTTATTCTAGTTTGGATCAGTCTCCCAGAAATTCCACTAGAATTTTGG
Source organism: Torreya grandis (assembly GCA_037957365.1). Lineage (NCBI taxonomy): Eukaryota > Viridiplantae > Streptophyta > Pinopsida > Cupressales > Taxaceae > Torreya > Torreya grandis. The sequence continues at coordinate 1,833,312 of JARHVA010002893.1, read as the reverse complement.
GCTCTAGAAGTTATTATTGGCATATCAAAGGCCCTCAATCAGCCTATTTATATTAACTTGGTCACTCACCCTAGAAGGAACCTACTAGAAGCCAAGGTTTATGTTTTTATTCTGACTGACAAACATTTGATCCACTCTATCACTCTCAAATCCAAATATGGCTCTTAGACCCAGAAGATGCTTTTTGATAGGTCCTCAGATATTTTTTAGACCTATAATGTCCTCAACCATTCTTCCAAAGATTTTCCTCACCTCAAGAAGCCTTTGCTACCCCCCTCCTTGACTTAGGTTATGAAACCCCCCTCATCTTCCTTCCCCCCTCCCCTCAACTCCCATATTCATATTCACCTCCCTCCTTCCCTATTATTTACCCTTCTAGGGGTCTTCTCCCCCTCCCATCATCCCTCCCTCCCTCTATTAGACCCTTCCTTCATTTATCTCCATCCTATTCCTCCCCTTCCTTTATCCCCCCCTCCTCCCTCTTGTGTCCCCCCTCCTTTTCCCTTATTCCCTCCTCCCCCTGTCCTTCACCTCTTATTCATCCCCCTCCTTTCATCTATTCCTCCCCTTCCACTCACCCCCCTCCTCCCTCCCTCCCTCCTCCTCCCTCATCCTCCCTTCCTCCCTCCTCCCCCAGCCCTTCCCATCTTATTTGTCCCCCTCCTTCCATCCTTCCTCCTTCTATATTTGTTATTATCACCAGAAAAGGGAAGTTGTCACAAGGCCCACATGCACTCAAGATTCAAATTCTTTCTTATTCTCCTCAGCCTCTACCTCATCCCCCACTCTCCCCTTCTTTTCCCCACCCTTCTCCCTTCTTATAAGATATTTTTCTTGAGGTTAATTTTACATCTCTAGGGATTTCTCTTCCTCCCCACTACCCCTCTCTCATTCCTCTCTCCCCCATCTCTTCCTAGCCCTTGCCTTGTGTCTTGTCTTTCCTTATAGATGATCTAGTCCTTCTAGAGGTCTCTACCCCTCCTTATCCTTAGGGATTTGGATGTGAACCAAGATGTCTCAAATTATTAGAAGGTCAAAGTTCCACTGCTTCTCTGAGGGAAAGGGATAGTCCTTCCCAGGATGAGTAAAAATGGTCTAATGTGCACAATAAGAGGGGTAGGAATAAAGTAGAAGTTGGGAGTGAATAGAAATCAAAAGGTAGACCCACTTCACAGAACTATCTTTAAGAGGATATAGATAGATAGGTGGCCAAGGGATCATAGATGAACCTACGTCACTATCTTAATAGTAATAAATTAAAGTTCTCTTAGAACATAAGGGGACTAAATAATCCCACTAAATAAAGACTGGCTCATAATCTAATTTTGAAACATAAACTAGACATTATTTTACTGTAAGAAACCAAGATGACTATTGAGAAACTTAAGAAGGTTAATTTTAAGATCTAGGAAAGAGCTTTTTATAGCTACAATAGTGTTAGAGGTACATTAGGGGGTTTGGTAGTTTTTGGGACCCTATTGCCTTGAAGGGAGTTCATCTCTTTAATAAGGATAACCATATTTTTATTCTCTTTACTAATGTGTGGGATAAGATTTCTTGGATTATCATAAATATGTATGCCCCAAATTCAAAATCTAAAAGGAAGAAGCTGTCAGATGATTTGATTGATATCAAAAAACAATCCAATAACTTGGATTGGATGGTTGCAAGAGATTTTAACTCACCTTTATTCTTGAGGGAAAAAAATGGGGGATCCATTTTGACCATGCTAGTATGGTAGACTTGCATGATTTAATCTCTAGTTCTAATTCCATGATGTTGAACTCAAAGGCAACTAGTTTACCTAGTCATACAAAATGATTGGTGATAATTATATCTAAGTAAGACTAGAAAGATTCCTAATTCCTCTATACTAGATACATTCTTTCTCCCCTTTTATCTTCACCCTCTCAAGGATTAGTTTTGACCATAATCTCCTTTTTTTCCAAAGCAATAGAGTCTTTAAAAATAAGGCCATTCCTTTTAGATTTGAAAAAATGTGGCTATCCAATCATACTCTGGAAGACCATATTAAGGAGTGGTGGAGTACCACCTTTCAAAGATTATCCATGTTCATCCTGGCTATGAAACTGAGGCATGTGAAAAATATGCTTAAAATATAGAATAAGAATGTGTTTGGGAATATTTTTATTCAAAAAAAATTTATAGAAGAAATCCACAAGTTAAGCTTGAAATTTTAGACAGGCTATTTTTATGAACTCCACATAAAGGAAAAGGATCTCCTTAATAGTTTTCAAAATTTGGAGGCCAAAGAAGAAATGTATTGGTGACAAAGATCTAGAAAACTATGGCTTAAAGGAGACCAGAACACCAAATTTTTCCACACCTCTACATCTAAAAACTAGCAATGAAATCTCATCATGGAAATTCAAGGAAAAGATAGAACCTGGTTTAGGAAGGAGGATGAAATGAATCAATATTTGGTAAACTTTTTCAAATCTCTACTCTCCCATTCCTCTTCTTGAGATTTTGGTCTTAAGGATCAACTGGTCAACCTTTTTAGTAGGGTCCTTACACAAGAAGATAATGTTTCAATCCTCAAACCCCCTTTGGAAGAAGAGATCAAGGTTATCATTTTCTCCATATAAGGGGACAAGGCCCCTAATTTGGATGTTTTCCCTCCTTTCTTTTTCTAAGTTTTTTGGGACACTATTAGTCATGACATCTGTTTGGTTATTACCAAATTTTTCAAAACTAGATCCATGCTCAAGTATTTCAACAACACATTTATTATCCTAATTCCCAATAAATAAGGTGAATCTAAGGCATCAGATTTCAAACCCATTATCTTGTGCTCCACTTTCAATAAAATCTGTTCTAGAATCCTTACCCTTAAAAGCCATCTTGTTCTCAACAAATTAATAGTGAAGCATCATGGTGCTTTTGTCTTCGGTAGATAGATTTCTAATGGGATCATTATTGTTCATGAAACCATCCACTCAGATTAACAAGGCACATTTATAAAACTTGATATGAACAAAGCCTATGATCAAGTGTCCTAGTCTTTTCTTGATAACATTCTGAGAAAAATTGGGTTCAATTATCATGTCAAAAAACTAATTACCACCTGTATTCATAATCATTTATTCTCAAATTTAGTTATTTGGGTACCCTAGGTTTTTTTCTTGGTTGAAAGGGGGTTAAGACAAGGGGATCCTCTATCCCCTACCTCTTTATCATCTTGGTAGAGGCCCTAAGTTGACTTATCTCTATACCTATATCTTCCAATATTATCAGTGGAATCACTTGTGTCCCAAACACCATTCCCATCACTCACCAAATTTTTTTAATGATACAATAATTATGAGATAAACCTCAATCTTTGAAATCTAGATGTTTCAAGAATATTTTTAAGATGTACAAAGGGGTGTCTCGTCAAAGTGTGAATTTTAATAAGAGCTATATATTCTTCATTAAAACTCTATCAGATCTCCAATATAAATTTGCTAATAGTTTGGGGTGTAACATTTCAAATTTACCATCTACTTATCTTGGTATCCCTCTTTTTGAGGGCTCACTAAAGCCTTATTTCTATATTTCCCTCATCGATAGAATATAGAAGAAGTTGGTCAGTTAGAAAGGGAACCTCCTAACTCAATCTGATAAAGTCCAACTTATTAAGAGTTCTCTTTAGAACATATTAGTGTATTTCATGTCCATTTTTTCCATTTTGAAATTTGTTATTGACAAAGTAGAGAGTATCCAAAAAACCTTTCTTTGGAGAGGTTCAGAGGATAAATTTAGATTTTCACTCATTTCTTGGGACCATGTCTACCATCCTATTTCCTTAGGAGGCCTAGGGCTGAGAAGGATTTCAACCATGAACTAAGTCCTTTTGACAAAGCATGGTTAGAGAGTGTTTACAAAGGAAAACCAATGGACCAAAATTATCAAGGCCAAATACCTATCCTCAGGTGAAGGATTCCATTTTTTAGTAGATCAAGGTCCTGTTAATGGCTTCACCTTCAGGAAAGTGCTACAGATGGGTAATAAAATCCTTAACAATGAGATCAAATGGAATGTTGGAGGAGGCAATAGGGTGGATTTATAGAGTGATTCATGGATCTTGACCCCATTGAAATCCATTGTTTAAGACCCTAAATTGATATCTTTCTTCAAAAATAACTATGGGCTCAAAGTAAGGGATTATTGAGAAATTAGAAATGGGAATAAGTGCTAGAAAACATTAGAAAAACCTAGATAGGATCAACATCAAACCCTTCCACTCCAAACTCTAAATGAATCCATTCAACATATTCATATCAATCAGGCACCTAGAGAAAATAAACTTATCTAGAAATATAATCCCAATGAGATTTACTCGATGAAATTAGGATTCTTATCTTTGTAGACTTTGGATAAGGATAATTTCAATTAGAAATCTCTTTGGATAAAAAAACTCATCCATAAAATTAATGTCTTCTATTGGTTGGCTACTCAAAATAATATCTTAATAGTGGATAATCTCATCAAAAGAGGCTTAACCATCCCCAATAGATGCTCTCTTTGCAAATAAGCAATAGAAATAGTGGAATACCTATTCCTTTTTTTGTCAATCAAGTTGACTATTTTTTAGTGAATATTTAGTGAATCCAATGTTTCATGGGTTTTTCTAGTATCTATTCTAGACTTAATAACCCAATGGAAACCCCATTGGGAGGAACCATCGTTAACTCATTGGTGCAATTTATCCCTACCCCATATATGCTAGGGAATCTAAAAATATAGGAATGCTTACATATTTTAGGGAATTCAACCTTATCTAGAGTCTAATTTCAAAAGGATCAAGGCCTTCATGTAGGAAAATTGGACTACACACACCTTTAACTAACCTAGATCCCCACTTTCTTCCTTAACTTTGAAACATCTAAATTTGGTAATCCTAGGAAAAGTCCAAGATAAAGGGGTGGATAGATCTCTAGTCAAATGGTCTCCCTTCATTCCTCAATGGGTCAAATTAAATTTTGATGGGGTGACAAAGGGAAAGCCTAGCCTAGCTAGGGTGGGTTGTTTAATCAGGGACTCTTCAAGAAATATTAAAGAGATGTATGTAGGGCCTCTTGATACTTAAACCAACCACATTGTGGAATCTTTAGAGGCCTTATGGGGCATTAAAAAGGTGGTTAAATTGGGTTCTCAATTTATTCGTATAGAATAGGACTCAATGAATATCATTAATTTCCTTAAGGTCCTATCTACATATTCCTATAACATTTTAGGAATCATCAATGATGTTAAATCCCTTCTCAACTAATTAAAAGGATTTGTCATTTATCATGTTTATAGAGAAGGAAATAGTTATATCGATTGAATTGAAAATATTGGGGTCTGTAGAAGTGATTATGTCACCTGTCATGATGGAAAATTTCCCAATGACATCATACAAATTATTGAGAAGGAAAAGGGACTTGCCATTTAATGTCATGATGTTAAATTCTTTTAAGTTTAGATTATGGGTTATGTAAAGGGATTTACACACATGCAAAGCCATCTCTTCTGAGATGTGGCATGAGGGCTAGTCATTATGCCATTTCACACATCTCATGACTAATCATTGTTCCACATTCTTTTATTTTCTAATACCACCTAGTGCCTCTTAGAACACATACAAAAACAACAACAAAGTTAAAGTTAATATGGGTGGTGATAGAGATCATTTCAAACCAATTTATTGTTCTAACATAAATAAAAATGATCATGTCTAGTAGAAAATGGTTAAAGGGGGGCTAGACCCATTCATGGAAAGGCTGGTGGGGCATGACACATTACTCTCAAGGAATTTTTCCCATGGTTGGAATGATCATGAGGTGAGAATGCACAGGTTAAAGATTTAAATAATAGATGAGTTAATTAGGGAGACAATAATAATGGAATGCCATGAAGTGAAGGAATTCAAAGATAAGCACCATAAGGAGGAACTCATGCAAATTTTATTTATGAAAGAGGAGAATTATAGGCCAAAACCTTTGTCCAACAAAGGCTACATACATTATAATTTTCCAAGGAAATGGTTGGAGGTATGTCTCCAAATAATGTGGTACATCACTTTAGAAGGTAAACACACCATTCTATACTTGCATCACTTCCTGATTTTGAACCATTTCAAGGGGTATCTCATTAGTATCCCCTTCTTTCTATTATAATTATTGGAGGTTTTTATTTTAAATTTCAAAAAGAGCCTTGCCATGGATCTTATCCACCAAGGCCTCATTTTTCTACTGATAAAAAGTGGGGAACTAGTCTAGTCTAAGAACATTTCCAAGGCTATTGATATTAATAGCAACAAGGAGGAGTTGGAGGCAGAGGGCACTCAATATTCATCTTCTAAAGAGGAGAATAAAGGAAAAAAATTGGGGGCTTCTAACACCTGAGTTTAGAATAATAAATTTGATCTTCAAATCCCCTCTTTCACCTATAAAGGAAAATATACCCTAGGGGTTGATGTCAATAACAGCGTTGAAGAATCACTTTTGAAAATTTATACTAAAATCACAATCCAAAATCTAATCTATAGAAAAATTTTAAGGAATTTGAGAGGCTGAGTAATTTTCTCAATTTTAACAAGTTTGTGATGCATGATGGTAGGAACCCCAAGACCCACAACTCTAGTGAGGACTCTTTCTAGAAGGACATTAGAGAGGAAGATGTCTGAATTATTGAGGATACCATAAAATAATCCCCTCATGTGAACCTCAAAAGGAAGAAGCTAGAAAATGAGGAGGATTAACTCATTGGTAGTCATAGCAAAGGAAAATGTCATAAGAAAGATAATACTTTTACCAAGATATTTGTCACCTAATATGAGTCAAAATAACTCTAGTTATTTTTTGTTTGTTAGGGTTGGGTCCTTTTTGTGCTCTCAACTAGTTTTTAGCTGATGTTTAGTGGAATTTAGGTTGGTCGTTAGGGTGTTTACCCTTATTCCATTTGTTTTTTCTTTTGTTGTCTCCCACTTTTTATTCTACTCTCTTTTGTATAGGTTTTGGGCCCCTTCAACATATTTTAACCTATCAAATAAAAATGCATACATACATATACTTAGTTCAACTAATAAGGTGTGTGTGTGTGTGTGTGTGTGTGTGTGTGTGTGTGTGTGTGTGTGTGTGTGTGTGTGTGTGTGTGTAGTGGTATTTGGAAACCTAGGGCTTTTGAGGGTAATTGTATTTATGACACTTGTAAAATGCATGTTTAAATAAACTCAATGTATTGATTGTAATTGGATTTTAATACTTTAGTTTCAACATGAGTTCTATTCATTTTAAATACTCAGATCATATTATTCATTATGGACTCTATTGTGAAACTAGTAACCTACATATTTACTTATATATGGGTATGTTAATAATATGATTTAAGCCGTAAACCTAGGTATGGGTTGGTAGATGAGTGAATGGTTTGATTGTGTGCTTGTATGTATGCATAGATATACACACACTAAGGTTAATAAGAATATGACAATAAAGTCTTCATTGTATTCATTTTATGTGATTCAATCAATTTTGAGCTTGACTATGTATTATTATTATTATTATTATTATTATTATTATTATTATTATTATTATTATTATTATATATTTGGTTGTCTTTGAACCATGTAATATTTTTTCATAGGCAATATAAATACTGAAATATAGTTTCATGTATATAAATTACTTGATGAATATTATGTGGTCAATTCTAAGTTATTAGATTCTAGGTACTCTTAAGACAATGCACACACACACACACACACACACACACACACACACACACACACACACACACACACACACAAATGCATGCATACAATGAGTATATATAATACTCTATATAGGCATCATAAAATGAGTATACATAATACTCTATATATATATATATATATATATATATATATATATGAATATTCTATGTATTAAATTATATATATACATACATACATGCATGCATGCATACAATGAGTATACATAATACTCTAAGTGTTGAAAATATTGTCATTGATGTCAAAGGTCTAGCATTATTTGTGATATAGGCCCCATTGCATTTAATGTTGTTTATCTTGTTTAATATGAGTTAATATTTATTTAATATTAATGAATATATTTTTGGTTTCAGATGAGACAAAAGAAGGGCCCATGGAGAAGTCAAAAAGCCATGGGGTAAAGACAAAAGAAGGATGGGATGCATTTTCCCATAAAGAGTCATCTTGGGGAATTCCAAGAGTCACCAAGTGAAGACAAAAGAGGAAGGGCACAATTTATCATGAAGGGACACTTTATGGAATATGAAAAGTCACCAAGATGAGGACAAAAGAGGGAAGGATGTTTTTGATCATGAAGGGTCACCACATAATTTTTCAAAGGCTTGAATATGAAGGGTCATACAAGTTTGGCACCATTTTCCATGAGGATTGAAGGGTCACAAAGGGGGAAGGCCAAAGGTCATTTGGAAAGATATAGATAAAGACTTGAGAAGCCATTTGTAATATGAAAGATAGAGGTTGATTTGATATTGTAATATCTAGCTTAGAAGAGAAATTGTGAGAGATGGATATGATTTGTATTTGTTATATCTAACTTAGAAGAGCAAAGGTGAGAGAGAGGAAAGATATGTTGTATTGAATTATCATTTGTTGAGATAGCAACATTGAGAGATAGGTGTGTGTTATACACAAAGGGGTTGGTGCTCTTGTGAGTTGGTGATCATGAATTGTTGCTGACTTGGTGCTCAGCAAAGGGGTTGGTGCTCCTGTGGGTTGGTGCTCGACAAAGGAGTGTGGTGCTCCTATGGGTTGGTGCTCATGATAAGTAGCTAGGTTGGTGCTTAGAAAAGGGGTATGGTGCTCCTACAAGTTTTTGCTTGCAAATATTGTTTGGGTTGGTGCTCATTCATATACTTGAGATTATTCTCCATGGTTTTTCCCACATTAGGTTTCCATGTTATATCTGGTGTCTCTATCTATCTTGTGTGGTGTTTATTGTTTGAGTTTTATTACATATCTTGAATATTTGATTAAGTGGAATCTAGTTAAAGGAAAGATTTATAAGATATAATATATACTGATTCACCCCCCTCTTAGTATATCTCATGCTTAAAAATTGGTATTAGAGCATGTTCCTTTTTTAAAAAATTTACAGTTTGAAGGTAGATCAGGAAAGCACGTGGCTGGGTCACAGGAAGGATTTTCTACAAATAAGGCACCTTTGTTTGATGGGACAAATTATGATTTTTGGAGAATGAGAATGAAGGTTTATTTGATGGCCCTTGGATTTGACATATGGAAAGAATTGGTGGAGGAATATGAAGAGCCACAAACATTTGCAATTACTATAGCAAAAAAGAAGGCAAGTGAATGTAATACTAAAGCTTTAAATTCTATTTTATGTGGTTTATGTGAAAATGAATTTGTTAAAGTTATGCAATGTAAATCTTCTCATGAAACTTGGGTAAAACTTGAGAATATTTACAAAGGTGATGGAAAGGTTCAACAAGCTAAGCTGTATACTTTTAGAAGGTAGTTTGAAAGTTTGAAGATGGAAGAAGAAAAAGATATAGAAAATTATCTTTTGTGAGTTGATCAAATCATAAATCAAATTCAAGGTCTTGGAGAAACATTTGATGAGCCAACGGTGGTGCAAAAGGTTTTGAGATCTCTACCAATGAGATATGATGCAAAGGTTTCAACAATCGAGGAGATGAAGAATTTAGCTAAACTAAAGATGGATGAGCTTCATGGTATTCTCACGGCTTATGAGATGTGGAAAAAACAAGATAAACCCTCAAAGAGAGAAGTGGATTTCAAGACATCAAAGAAGGAGAAAGATAAGATTCAAGAATCAAGTGATAGTTCTAGTGATGATGAAGATGACAATGGAGCACTTTTTATTCGCAAGCTAAAAAGAGGAACAGGTAAATATAAAGGAAAATTACCTTTTAAATGTTTTAATTGTGGAAATATTAGACATTTTTTAGCTAGATGCCCAAATAATTTTAATGATGATGAAGAAGAAAATCCTACATACAAGAAGAATTTCAAAGGCAAATCTAAGAAGGGATTCGAGAAGAAGAGCTTGTATTCTAAGGATCCTAGCTCAGGTGAAGATAGTGGAGTCAGTGATTCAAAATAAGAAGAGATTATATTCATGGCCATAAATGAAGATGATCAAGAATAAGAAGAGGAAAAATTTGAAGTGAATATGGAAGGAGAGCTCATTTATGCCTTATAAGAGTTAGAAGCTATTCAGAAGAAGAATCGAAGATTAAAGTGCCAGATCGAGAAAAATGAACAAGAGTCAAAGGAAATGATTGAATATCTACAAACACACTTTGAAGAAGCCAAGAAGAATGAAGAAGACCTCACATCATAGTTGGAAATAGCAAGAAAATAATTTCAAAGGTATGTTATTGAAATTGCCTCTTTAAAAGAAGATATTAAGAAATCAGTCAGTGATAAAGTAGTCAGTGATTCAAAATTTGAAGATAGCACTAACATGTTGAATAAGTTATTGGAAATTCAAAAAGAAAATTTAGATAAGACAGGGATTAGTTTTGAAAAGAAAAAGAGCTATGATGAAGCTCTTACACAAGAGGAAACAAAAGGGGGAGAAGTGAAGAATACAGAGGACATTTCAAATAGAGAAGGTTAGAGAGAACAAAGCTATAAAAGGCAATTAGGTCAAAGATACATAGATAGGTCTTATTTTTATGGATATTATTTTTATTGTAATGGATATGGTCACAAGAAAATATAATGTAGAAAATGAGCTAATAATTTTAGAAATAAGGAGAAGGAAAGTCAAGGAGAGTCAAGCAGAAGCCACAACTCTTTTGCTCCTCTATCAAGTTTTGATGAAGAGACCATAGTATGCTACAAGTGCAACAACTTTGGACACATAGCTCGGTATTATGGAAGTGTGTTCAAGTCAGTCAAGAAGGATCAAAGTTTCAAATCTCTATTCATCAAGAAGAAGGATCAGACATGTTCATGGCAGAAGAAACAACCTGAAGATTCTATGATGGTTCAGATAGCTCTGCATGTAAGAGGTAAAGATCAGCCATGGTTAATTGATATCAAATGTTCGAGGCATATGACAGGTGATAAAAGTAAATTCATATCTCTAAATAAGATCAATGGTGGTACAGTGAGATTCAAAGATAAAACCACTACCAAGATAGTCAAAAAGGTACTTTGAGTTTGGATTATGGTAGAACTAAGACTAAGAATGTTTTATATGTAAAAGGTCTTAAGCATAATCTGTTGAGTGTTAGTCAAATATGTTATCAAGGATACACATTAAGGTTTCATGTTAAAGGTTGTGAGATTAGAATAAAATATTCAAATGAGTTGATTGCAGATGCTCAAAGGACAGGGAAAAATGTATATGTATTTTCAGGTATCTTCTCAAAGGCACGATCAAAGGACACATTCAAAGATCTGTGAGAGGAGTTGGGAGTAATTTCTATTACTTCCTACCATTGATGTTTAAAATCAATAGAGGGGGAACTAAGTGTTATCTCTAGGTAGGCCCTTTGCCATTAATGTCAAAAGGGTAGAATAACTAGTATAGGTACAGGTGTAAAAAAAAAGTATAGGGAATAGGTACAGGCTACTACAGTAAAGGGGAGTTACTGTATGTTTTCAGATGATAGTATATACAGGTGATAGGATGTGGTAGTTTTAGGATTGAGGTTTCCATCAATGACAAAGGGAGAGATTGTTGGAAATATTTTCATTGATGTCAAAGGTCTAGAATTATTTGTGATATAGGCCCCATTGCATTTAATGTTGTTTATCTTGGCTAATATGAGTTAATATTTATTTAATATTAATGAATATATTTTTGGTTGCATATGAGACAAAAGAAGGGCCCATGGAGAATTTAAAGAGCTATGGGGTAAAGACAAAAGAAGGATGGGATGCATTTTCCCATGAAGAGTCATCTTGGGGAATTCCAAGAGTCACCAAGTGAAGACAAAAGAGGAAGGGCACAATTTCTCATGAAGGGACACTTTAAGGAATACAAAAAGTCACCAAGATGAAGACAAAATATGGAATGATGTTTTTGATCATGAAGGGTCACCACATGAATTTTGTATTTACCCTGTGGCTCTTTGAATTTTCCATGGGCCCTTATTTTGTCTCATATGCAACCAAAAATATATTCATTAATATTAAATAGATATTAACTCATATTATCCAAGATAAACAACATTAAATGCAATGGGTCCTATATCACAAATAATGCTAGACCTTTGACATCAATGACAATATTTCCAACAATCTCCCCCTTTGTTATTGATGGCAACCTCAATCCGAAAACTACCACATCCTGTCACCTACACATACTGTCATCTAAAAACATACAATAACTCCCCCTTACTGTAGCAACCTGTACCTATTCCCTATACCTATTTTCTACACCTATACCTGTACCTATTTAGGATTGAGGTTACCATCAATGACAAAGGGGGAGATTGTTAGAAATATTCTCATTAATGTCAAAGGTCTATCATTATTTGTGATATAGGCCCCATTGCATATAATGTTGTTTATCTTGGCTAATATGAGTTAATATTTATTTAATATTAACAAATATATTTTTGGTTACATATGAGACAGAAGAAGGGCCCATGGAGAAGTCAAAGAGCCATGGGGTAAAAATAAAAGAAGGATGGGATGCATTTTCCCATGAAGAGTCATCTTGGGGAATTCCAAGAGTCACCAAGTTAAGACAAAAGAAGAAGGTCACAATTTCTCATGAAGGGACACTTTAAGGAATATGAAAAGTCACCAAGATGTAGACAAAAGAGGGAAGGATGTTTTTTATCATGAAGGGTCACCACATAACTTTTCAAAGGCTTGAATATGAAGGGTCATACAAGTTTGGTTCCATTTTCCATGAGGATTGAAGGGTCAAAAAGGGGGAAGGCCAAAGGTCATTTGGAAAGATATAAATAAAGGCTTGAGAAGCCATTTGTATTATGAAAGATAGAGGTTGATTTGATATTGTAATATCTAGCTTAGAAGAGAAATTGTGAGAGATGAATATGATTTGTATTTGTTATATCTAGCTTAGAAGAGCAAAGGTGAGAGAGAGGAAAGAGATGTTGTATTGAACTATCATTTGTTGAGATAGCAACATTGAGAGATAGGTGTGTGGTATACACAAAGAGGTTGGTGCTCATGAATTGTTGTTGAGTTGGTGCTCAACAAAGGGGTTGGTGCTCCTGTGGGTTGGTGCTCACCAATAGTAGCTAGGTTGGTGCTCGACAAAGGGGTGTGGTGCTCCTATGGGTTGGTGCTCATGAATAGTAGTTGGGTTGGTTCTCAACAAAGGGGTATGGTGATCCTACAAGTTTGTGCTTGCGAATATTGTTTGGGTTGGTGCTCATTCATATACTTGAGATTGTTCTCTGTGGTTTTTCCCACATTGGGTTTCCACATTATATCTGGTGTCTCTCTCTATCTTGTGTGGTGTTTATTGTTTGATTTTTATTGCATATCTTGAATATTTGATTAAGTGGAATTTGGTTAAATGAAAGTTTTATAAGATATATGATATACTGATTCACGCCCTCCTCTCAGTATATCCCATGCTTAACACTAAGATATTAGATAGTTGATGTCTTCTTTGAGTACATTTTATAAAATATGGTATTTTTATGTTAATTAAATGGTATTCAAGGATTTTTAATTTTATACACACACACACACATACATGGTAAAATATATAGTTATGGACTATGTCATAAATCTGAATTGCTTTTACCATTTATGTATATATGCACAATGGTGTTGTGATTCAGAAAATTATTACCATACCATGTGTAAATGGATTCTTGTAATATATTTTAATGTTTATATAAATCATTAAAATAATATATTTATGAGTTTAAATATATGGCATAATATGTTTTGGATTGGCTTTTTTTTTATTTGTGGAATATGAACAAATATATAGGCATGTGTTATAATTATTATTTTGGGGATGAAATAACATTATAAGTTACTTGTGATATGAGTAACTAACATTATATATATAATAATTAATTGAATGATATGTTATATTTATGACTATTTTTTATTTGTAATTAACTAGATGTTATGAATTCATTGTATTTCATTTGATGGACTAAATGAATATATGTGATAGTTATATACTTAGCATACATTTTATTAGTTAAAGGGAAACATTTTTTATGAATATATTGGATTTTATATTATAATATTTTTACCAAATCTCACATTCATGACCCTAAATAAGCAGTAGATGGATTTCAATATCTTAATTATCACCATCAATATAAGATGAGAAATAATTTGATTCAGTGGTGTGTATGAATTTGAATTATCTTAGAGATCATTAATTATTGAAAACTTTGGACAAAGTAATATTATAATTAAACATTATTATTTCATATGTTGATGTGGTTTTCATATTTATACGATATCATATTAGAATGGATTTCTTTATGGTACACATTATGTATTAGATATCTTCAACACACAGATTTTGGTTTGTTACTCTATATTTGTGCACCATCATTATCTACACATGCATGAAGAGAGGGCCATCCCCTTGTTTTGGAGATAGTGTAGGGGATCTATGGTTCATGGTTGGTTTGTAAAATTTCTTAGATTATGCTCTCCCTCCAAGTTGGAGTACTATACTAGGGACTACATTTGACATTGCATATTGATACTTCAGTCATGGAGAATCTTGAGTCATGGAGATTTTTCTCCATGGATATTTACATCATGTTTTATCATTTGAGATATTATTATGTATTAATGAAAAATATAACATTTATACATTATACTTATACAAAAATGATTGTAATGTTTTATTTGTCATAGCTAAAATTGTACTCGTTCAATTATGATTAGATGTAGTATTTATTATTGTTGAACATTGTTCATGTTTGTTATATTTGTTCATGGTGATCCTTAGATAAGTGGATTAGATAAAAACCTATTTTAAACTAAATTAATGTAGTTAGTTAAAGATCACTAATTAGATTTCTCATGGTGAAAGCTAAATGTTGAATATGTGTAGTTAATTTATTTTATTTTAACTATATTCTAGTAAAACTAAGTAGGGTTGTTATACTTATTCTCAATTAAATTTTCACTCTCAACCCACTAGTGTAATCCTTTAATATCTAACATAGGCTATCAAATTTTATAAATTATTAGTTATCTAACCACCCAATAATATAGTGAATACAACACTCTAGATATATTGTTGTACCACTTGTAAACATAGACAGATCTCACCACTTTCATAGCTCAACTATATTTTTTCACCATTTTCATACCTACATAGATATATCATGGAGCTCTACCTATTTAAACAATATGGATAATACTTATATGCACCCTACACATATTATTCATTCAATAGAGGATGTATTTGTAGTCTTAGACCCATCTGAATAAGATTACGAACAAATCATACACTCTTAAAACTCTATCATTGAAAGTTATCTATTTATCTTCTTCCCCATTCTATTTACTATGGAGGACACTCCAATTCACTACCACCTTCTACCCAACATTTTTTTTTCTAATCTATAAGATTTTGTTACAAAATATCAACTCCTACCACTTTGTTTCTACCCACACTTTTTCTTCCAGAGAAAAACTCCTCAAAATATCTCAACTTCATTTGTATGCCAAATTCTTTCCTCATATCAAAGAATAGCCTATACATATTATACCCAACAATATTACTCAAAGATTTTTACAACTATCTTATGCCCGTACTCTCAAATGTAGAAAGTAACAATCAATAAAAAATGATTGTAACCTTACTTTGATATAAAATTATGTAGTCACGATTAGGGGGTCTAATGAAGGACATCCTTAGACCACACAACCTAAAAATTTAACACAATTAATGGACTAACTTATAGTTTTACATGTAAAAACAATATGATAAACTGAAATAATAATTTGTTTATTTATTTATTAAAATGAGGAATAATAAATTGTATACATAAAATAATATTATTATAGAATTTTAAAATCATCATAGTCTCAAAATGACATGTGTTATAAACTTTCAAATTTTGAGATTTATGAATTGCACAAATATCTACCCAAACCAATATAGGTTCTCTCTTTCTCTAAAAGACTCTAAAATACTTCCAATAACTACCAAGGAACTTGATCTAGTGTCATATATCACAAATTTAGGGATGTGTTTATATAGATACAAGATCCACCTACTTACATTAATTCTCTCAACTAATGTCACAATTATTAAATATAAGTAATACATCATTAAGAGACACAATCATTAAATGATTGTAACACATTACTACGAATCATAGTTATTAAATGCTCAATACATTAAAATTATTCATAACACATCACAATTTCCATAACACATCATTAAGATTCATCATTAATTTTAGAATTAATTGAACATATCATGCCTTATTGAAAATCAACCATGTATAGTTTATGAACAAAGATTCATTTTGGAAATAATTTATAATTTTATTACATAATGTAATTTGATATATGAAATCCAAATGAGTTCAAATTTCTTCTTGAAGAACTGTGAGATACCTTGACACTTATGTTGTATTTTTAATTTTTTAGGAAAACCATGACATTATGCTCAGATATGTTTTGACAAATGAATTTATAATAATGATATGAATGTCCATGTGGAACTACACATTACTATAAGGCCTATAGAATTTTATCCATTTTCATGAAAATTTTTAATAGGGTAATAAGATCTATATTAATAGACATGTTCCTTAGGTCATTTTTATGCTTCCCATAAATTTAAAAGGTATCGCAAGATATGTATATCCATTTTGTTAATTTATATCTTGCGATTAGGTTTTTAGGTGTTTCAATAGTTTGAGGAGCCAATGATTACCACAGACTTACATAAGTGATTCCAAATTACCACTAAGCTTTGAACATCAAATTTATTTAAACCTTCTTATTGCTACCTATCTTACTAATATTTTTGGTAGTTGTAAGATTGCATGAGGCCTTTCATTCTCATACATCACTTCCATTAGACCTCAAAGTTTTAATAACTACCATCTCAATTACATTATTTTCCATAGGCTTATATTAGACCCTGACATCCATTCTATTATAGCTATAATAGGTAGGATTCCTCATCATATGTGATCAAAGGAAGGATGTCAAACTATTCCTCCTCATCCATAACTACATCCCACAGTGCCAATCAGTCAAATCAAGGGTTATGATATCATTATTCAACTTATAAATACCCCAACTAATATTTATAAATTATAAAAACTTTATAAATCATTAGTTTATAAGGACATTTTATATGCATATTTGTGTGATATAAATTTTCATATGATGCATATCATGGTTTCTTTGCAATTATTATTAATAAATTTAAGGGTACTAAAGTAATGACATATTTTGAAAGATATGATTTGCCTACTCAACATACTATAAATCAACATATCCCATTATTTATCCAAGTAAAAATTTTAAACAAGGGAGTCAAGAAATTTTTTATAGATAATGGATTATGATTGATATTATGCAATATTGCATTTTTTTAAACATTGGGTGTCAATATAGATTGTATTTAAAAACCATATATTAACATAAGAAGATTTAAAAATGTGCCTTTATAAGATCTAGGTTATATTAATTTGGATATCACAATAGGGTCTAAGACTATCTAATCCATTTCATGTAATGAATAATCACTTGAGTGACTTCATGATTTAAGGTATGCCATTGATACATGAAATGGAGGCCATACCATATTCAATGCATTGATGTGTGAAATTTATACATGAGGTAAATTATTATAGATGTCCTATATATTATTAACCATTCAAATATTGTAAAATAATATAGCCTAATAATGAATATAATCCACAATTAAATGTATTTCAATCTATATTAATACCTCCATAGATGATCCCATTATTTAAACCTTTTTAGATTGGGTTGGGGTGAATAATATAATCAAATTGTAGTAAGATATTCTAAAATAAGCCCAATTAAATGAATTTAGATTCATAATATTATGATAAATATGATAAATATGATAACATGATAAATATAGAAAACTATAATGTCAAAAAATATTCTAAAAGTTACAATGCAAAGGAGAAACAATACTTAACTTATTTTTTGATACACAAGTAGATTTAATAAATATAGGTGTAGGAGATAGGTTAATGATACATTGTAATTCATTACATTATGTAATTTATCTCTATCATCCATGGCACTACCATCAAGATTTGGACACTAACATCGATGTTTATATCTAGTATGAAATACATTTATTTTTATATAATGACCAGCTATGACTGTTATATTTCATTATCAAATTGTATATTCACTATTGGAATCATGCACAAAGGTTCTAGATATCAATATTTTTCTCAAAACCCCTAGTCCTTAAAATTGGGTATGTCACCTTGTAAAATAGGTGGTATTGGGATCAAGTGAATTAAAGATAACCTTGAATACCCCTATGTGAATTCTTGTTGTTTACATAGCCATATATTCTAAAAAGGGCCTCAAAATGATGTAGTTATCCCCATTATGTGGGCTTGTGTGTGAACAATCATGCAATATGATAGATGCAAGTAAATATAGTGATCTAGATTATAAATTAAAAAATATTGGTCATGGAATATTATTTGAATTCTTTATATTTTTAATAAGATTTATCCTATCATTGAATTGGAAATAATGAAGAATAGGGTAATATAGATCAATGGTGAAAATGATTTTCATTAGTATACTATGAGCTTGATTCATATTACTTAGGTCCATAATGAATGAATTTTAATTTGTATTTATACCATGAAATTTTAAATTATCTCATATTGGGTTAAGGGAATAACATAGCTTAACCCATATATTTATAAAATAAATTAAAATTTAATTATTTGAAATGTAGGGACACTAACATCAGAGTTGGGATACTAGTGTCAACACTACTATCTTAAGATAGAAAGTTATTTAGGATATTAGAGTAAGATATAAATAATATTTTATGAATATTGTGGGCTACAAGTGATATATTTGATAAAAATATTAGGGTCAGACTATAAGATACATAATTTGACATAATGAGATGGAGAACACAAGCATTTAAGTAGAGATAAGGTCCTGAACTGAAGGGTTAAGAAATGATTGGTATTTTTAAATTTTATAAGACTAGTATATCATATAAAATTAGATTTGAGTATACACATTCTCCTCCTACCCCCAATTTATTATATTAATGCATAAGGATGAAATTAATAGGTTAAAGGAAAGAGATACATACCATGGTGTGTAAAAAACACCTTGATTTTTATTGATCCCTATTAAATTTTTTTGTTTGTGCATTATATTTAAACAAGAACATGTTATAGTGTAATTAGTGCATATAATCTAAAAATTGAATAATTAAATATCTTGAAAGTAAAGAGAGAAAGGATGGAATACAATTATTTATTGATACAACCATGTTGTACCCTTGGTAATTTGATTTTTTGATGATGTTTCTTTGTTGAATAATTTTATAAATAGGTTCACAACTAAATTTTTATTATGTGAAGAGGATAATTTGAGGGTTATCATGCCAAAATATAGTACAAGGGTGAATTGTGCCAAGGATACTGAGAGTACTGAATCTCAATCACACAACCCAAGTGGGTACACAATTTAGCTAATATAACCAATATAGACAATAATGCCCAAGTCAAATGGTGTAACCATATAATCTTGAAAAAGTGGATTAGTCTCAAGCTCATTGATGGTGTTAAGTCTCAACTATGTTAATAAAGGGATCCAACTATTGGATATATCTAAATCTCAATACATAGATTTTGGTAAGGTAGGTGCATCAATATGTATATAATATAAATTTGTATCTATGATTTAGTGAATTTCCATGGAACATACACCTATAGTGTGTCTCAAGTTGAAGTATATATTAAAATGTAACCCCTACTTTGTAAAATGTGTAAAATATTTTCCACAAACCTAAAAAATGCTTTCTAAAATATGTGAAAATTAGTCCCAAGTGCATAATATTATAACCCAAGTGTATATCTGAATCATGTAAACTATATCAAATTATTCTAATTATGCCAACTATCTATTTATGTACTCATGTCTCTATGACATGCCCCAATTTATATGCCCCCCCCCCCCCATTTTGAGGTGAAGGGAATGTAATATGATAGTCACCTTATCTAAAAATAATAATATGAAAATTCCATATATGTATTAATTATGTAGTAAAGAATAATATAGTGGTATCATGGCTAAGTATATTTATCAAATAATTTCAAAATATCCAATCACAAAAATACCTAATATGCATGATATGGATCATTTCAACATCTAATAATAACACATGGAAGCTTAACAAACAATCAATCAAACACACAAGATAACTCAAGTTCATGAAAAAGGGGTCTAAGGAGACCACAAATAAGGGGATTTTTAAAATGATACACACTAAAAATGAGGGAATGTTCAAATGTTTGAACACCAAAGAAATAAAACTTAGGGCACCGTGGCCAACAAACAAGAAAAATATTAAAATATTCTACACTAAAAGTAAGGTAGAAAACAAGTACACTCAAATAATCCATGTGATAATTTGAATAAGTGAAATATAAATAACCACCATAATCATATCATACTAGTTATTGCATACATGTGTTATCAAATTTAATGTCTCATAGAATATCTAACACACTATGTAATATGTAATAATGAGTATAGACATGTGTAAGTGTTAGCATATAAGCTCTACATGATAATGTAAATTTATCATCAAATAATGTAACTTGTATTAATCATTATCAATGAAATAGATTACCCCAACATACTCTGTCACATCAGTGTAGGGAAGGTCTAAAATATGTATGCTCATGTATGATTTATCTAGTGTATTCTTGTATCACACTTAAGTACCCATGAAACATATGTGTGTATATAAAGGAAATGATATATTATCTACTAACATGAAGTAAACAACATATATTAAAAAGATAGTAAATATGTGCATGATACATATTTTTTGTATTTTTTATTTATTTAAATGTTTTTTTAATTTTTTTATTATTTGAAAATTCAAATTTACATAAGTGAAATTTAAAATTATTAAAAAAAATGTAAGAAGCAAGGATTTTAAAATAGGAGGGGGATATCTGAATAACCCTTAATAAATCATTAAAGTGTGGACATGTGGACTCATGTGTAATTAGATATATGTGATCTTAAAGGTACAAGTGAGAAATATAAAATGTGTATGTGTGAAATAATGAGAAAATAAATTACAATAAAGAGTTTTCACTAAAAGATTAGTAAGATAGATGTCTTATATTTTTTGAATTAGGTTTCTAAAAAAGGGAGCAAGTGCCCCAAAATGAAACATAGAGCCAATGGTTTAGAATAAAGTTTGAATAAACATAGAATTTTAATCATCAAAGTAAAGAAAAAAAATATATGTACAAAGAAAATTTGTACTAGAAGCAAAGGAAATCATCAACGGGATAACTCTATGAAGTCCATGTATCATGTTTCATATTCATATTCTATGTAATTTATATCATGATAATCATATAAATTATTAAAAAAACCCTAATGTTTTCTTGAAGTCATATATCAAATTACACATTGGATGCATAATGGGCCCAAACCTCACTTACTAAAGTAGGTGGTACCGACATAGCATACTCATGCATGCACAACTAAAAAGGTCAACATTAACCTTCTATGACATTAATGGAACACAATAAGTGCAAAGGTATGGGGACTAAATAAACCATTATCTTAATTTATAATAAGGTATAATACCCAGCCTGATAAACACATAGAGTAACCAACTATCCATTTGAGTACATACGGATTACACTAGGACTCATAAACTTACAAAAAAAATCCATTGGCATGAAAATGTTCTAATAAATTTAACAACATGATTGGCATGACTTGAGATAGTATTCAAATGTACAATAAGGTTAACTCCTCATCTAATAAATAATGATATGGTGGTAGTTATTCATTAAATTGATATAAATGATTCCATATTGGAAAATATCCAATATGATATAATAGATAAAGGTAGATCAAACACCCCACAACAACATGTTAGCCAAACACATATAATAAAAAATCATGATTTTTTAATCCACATATGTTTAGGCAAGAAAGGCATAATAGTCAATAACTATTATGTGCTTACATAATCATTCCAACCATACAGGTAATCAATAAAATTTTAAACATGATAAAATATTACAACCAAGGAGTTTAGAAATGAAGTAATCCCATTTTTTTAACATCACACTAAGTATATTAGACTATAATGAGTAGCATGCTTGCCATAGGTGCATTATGGTTTATACATGCATACAATGGTTCCAAATAAACTAGATTGTTAAATAATTTAACCATTAAGGTTTACACAAGGTTAAATACACACACCAATTCATACCAACAACCATGCCTACTCAGTGAGGAAATCTAGCCATTAGGAGGAAAAGGTAATATTCATATCTAGCATAAAAAAAAGATATCTGCATGTACATTTTTAGTCACTTCATTTACATAAGCATATAAACAAGGGGAAGTATCAAATAATGTTTCATTTACTTCATAGTACAAGATATTTAGGATTGTTTTCTCCAACATAAACTAACAATTTATTCCAATATTACAATGTACATACTTTCATAATACCACATACAAGTTAGAACATCCAAGGAGTTTCTATACTCCACACACCAATTGAAAACCAAATACAAGGAGTTATATATTATTATGTTAGATCAAGATAAATTCCAATGAATATAATAAGGAAACGTGTGTAAGCATATGTATACCAAAGCAATAATTAGATAGTTCTCATTAGTTATCATCCAATTTAATATTTCAACTTACTAGTGATCCTAGTCAACATACTCAAACATGACAAAACACCCAATTACATAAAATGAATTTGACTAAACAATCCTTATATCAACATCTCCATGATGATCCCAATCAAGAGGATAAATTTTAATTTTATATGACTGCATAAGGAATAAATACCACTCTAAAACTGGGCACAACATCATTACCATATGATCCATTTTGAAGAAAACAAGGTAATTTACTAGTATAGCATTAGGGATTGATAAAAAACTATCAATCTAAATATAAAACTCGAGTATGTTTAAACATAAAATAGGTAACTCTTTATCTAAGTAAATTACTACTCAAATATACCATGACAATTTATATGAAGTGAACATAATGCATTTTTATAAGATGGTATAATTAAATATTACTACACTAAGTGGGTCAAACCAATTACAAGTTATAGCTACAAGAATTAATTAGATACGTAGTATCATAATAAGAATTAGTAATAATAACAACATGGTGTATCAATATAAAATTAGTAAGGAATATCTAATTAATAATCCAAGATAAAACCCAAGTGCATCTAATGATGAAAACTTGGACTACAAGTGAGATCTAGCATAATACATCACAATAAACAATATGTTCTTGTCTTTCTTAATCCTAAATGATCCCTAACCTTATACAAGGTTATCAACCAAGATTCAATTGTAACTAATCTGAATTCCAATGAAAGTAATTATAACTATAACCACTAGTCATACTAGATGAAAGTAATATAAACTAAACTAGTAAAGACATAAAAATTTGTGAATAACATTATGAAGTACATCATACCTATCCATGAAGTCATCCAAGTATGGACCAGTAGGACCAAAATAGACAAACCCTCCCAACTAGACCTATGATACCAACCATCAGTGGCCCTCACCACCCAACCATAAGCTATATGGTGGTTTTGGAAAATAGGATCAAGGATGAATTTTTAAGCAATATAGACACCAAACCAATGGACATCCCATGAAAATAACATAGCATCAACACAAGGCACAATCCCCATCAAGGGTAGACTCCACATAGTCATAATTAGACTAGAAAACACCGCATATAACTTAGATTTATACACAACCAAGTCAAGGACCAACAAATAAACTCAACTAAGTTTGGTAATCAAGCAATAATAAAGGACCGTAACAATTGATTAAAAACTTATAATCCCTCTAGCAATCCAAAATAGTCCACAAGGGCAACATTGTTCCTAACAAGAACACAAATAATAAATCAATTTTAAAAAAATAATCATTACATGGTATTTGGGAGATCATCATGAAGTCTCACAACCTCATATGATCCCTAAATAATAAGAATTAGGTCAACAAGAGTTATGGGGTAGTAGACTATTTTAATCAATTTGATTATAATCAAGAGCCAAATTATAATATAATGATACTAACATGGCTTTGCCCTTTTCTCACAATTCCATAATATGCTAGGCATGCAAAATTTCACAATAAAACTAGAACCAAACAATGCCAATAGAATACACATGGGAAATCTCTACCCAAAACATATTTATAACTTTGACAATTCAAATTTATTCAAAGGGATGGAAAAGATCAATTTTATATCATTTAGTTTACAATGTAGCCAATCGAAGATAAGATTTCCAGCCATAGGGATATTTTTAAGGACATAATAACAAGGAATAATAGTTCATCCCTTTAGAATCAGGGTAGCCAAATCAATTTTAATTTTGTCTTAAGATTATTATGACAACCAAAACCATATTCTGACACAACTCATCTTTATTATCTTTAAGACCCAAATTATTTTCTTTTCCATAATGGAAAAATAAATAGGTCTATCAACATCCCTAGTTTACCTAAATGCTTAAATCATAATGATGAAAGAATAAAATTCTTAAAGGGTTTAATTAATATCTAGGTCACTATTTCCACATAACCTTTAAATCAACTTTACCTATCATATAGTTACACAAAATATGTTATGGCATATGTCAAGAGTATGGACATGTAAAATAATCTAATTAAAAGAAATCATAGTGACTTGAGTATCTTTCTTTGACAATGTTATATATATATATATATATAAAATTCTCAAATAAATATAGGGTTCCATTAAATCATAACACATAGCCCTAATTTAAATGTAGTGGGTTCAATTATGAGAAGTCAAGGCATTTGCATAATAATAGGGAGCATGTAGGCAATCTATTTTCCATGGTATGTAGGGGTCATAAACTTATTTATATGCATATAATAAAATGTAGTTATAGGTTTAAATATAGTGTAATCATGATTTAACACTTTTAAAATAAAAACACAACCCCTCATATGATAATTCATACAATGATTTGAGAGGTATAATCCAAACATGATTATCTTGACTAGGCAGAAAAACACATTTCAAAAATTGCAAGTTTTGTGCCAAAGGAATAATGGTGGCATGTGTATGTGATTTAATTAACAATAATTTCATTCCAAAATACAACTAAATGGTAGCTAGAGGTGACTTCCTAGTCCAACACAAGAAATTAAAATGCTCAAATTACAAATAACAATTCTACCAATACTCTTTCATTCACACTACATGCATCAACCAGATGAATTGCCAAGTTCTCCTATGTGTTTTTCTTCCTTCATTCTCCTCCTCCATTCCTCTTCTCCTTATACCTACATATTTCTTCCTAAAATGTTCTCTTTCTATGTTCTTTTCTCCTTGTCCTTTCTTTCCTACTTCCAGTCTACACCTTCTCCTCTCACTCCCCTCTACTTCACTTTTCTTTTTTGCTTTTCTCCTTGTCCTTCCTACGTATTAATTTCTCTACCTGCTTCCTTTTTACCTACACCAATATACTCTCCCTCCATCATTCCTCTCTATTCCATGAATTTTATTGATCTCCTTTTTCTTCTTACTACCTGCATTATTCTTCTTTTCCACATGCACTTTTTCTATTCTTTTTTTGCTTCATTTTTCCTAACCCCTATACGAATTCCATCCCACTTTGATACTACCTATATCTTCCTTACACTTCATTCCATTAACTTTTTCTCATCCTTTATTTTTTGTATTACTTACTTTCTTACATCTATAACACTTTTCTTTTATGTGTTTCTCCTTGTCCTTTCTCCTCTACCACATGCCATACTCCTTTCTCCCATATGCATTTATCTCTACCAAACCACCACCTAACTTCTTCCTTACTCTTTAACCCCCTTTCCATACTCTATCCCCCTCTCACATTTATTATAAAGAGATATAATCTTACCCAATGACATCAACACACTCCCCAAGTGACCCCCACACCAACTCAAAAGGCACCCTCATAATGACATTTTCAAATTGAGTTAAAAATTCCAATAAATAAAATATAAATGTAATCAATAACAATTTAAATTATAAAAATATATATTATTTAAAAAAATTATCAATAATAATTGCATAAAAATAATTAATAACCATTAAAATAATAAATAGATATTAATTTAAATGTTATTAAATTTCTAAATGCTATAGGATCAATTAACTAGGCCAATAGTAGTTATTTAGCCATCATGATTAATAATTCATGAGGAAGGGGGGGAAGGGGGTTTATTGGGAGGTAGGTCTAATTAGGTCTATAATGGATTTTGAGTTAAGAAAGAGTGCATCTATGAATACAAGGTGACAAAGTGTACACCGTAGAAAGAAAAGGGGAATTTTGAGTATATGGATAACAATACCAAACAACATGTAGGGATGACAATAATAATATGATAGGATACAAAAGTAATTGTGACAAGGTAACATAAAATATGATTTTAAAATAATAAAGACACTCAACACACATATTAAAGACAAAAAATGTTCATTAAACTTCTAAATAGTTTTCAGGACTCACCTTAACACATTGAACATGGAAAAATCTTTACCAAGAACCAACTTGCTTCACACCATCACATAGTCTCTTTGATACACTCTATTACAAGAATAGTTTCTTGATCAAATTATCAAAACTTTATTAATATTTTGATGCTTTATTGATATATACACTTGTATAACATAGTAAAATATTCAAATATATGTGAGTGAATAAATTTTAATGCATATAGAGATTCATTCCTTTTTATAAGTAAGACTCAGATTGCACACCAACAGAAAGACTCCTAAACAAGGTCTGTAATGATTTTA
Organism: Torreya grandis; assembly: GCA_037957365.1. Classification (NCBI taxonomy): domain Eukaryota; kingdom Viridiplantae; phylum Streptophyta; class Pinopsida; order Cupressales; family Taxaceae; genus Torreya; species Torreya grandis. Next base: position 1,806,239 of record JARHVA010002893.1, on the reverse strand, counting down.
TTTTAATTTCAATTGATCTAACCACTAAATTTTATAACATATAGATTCAAGGACATGAAAATTTCCTTCAAGAACAAAGGAATAATCTATAGATTTTGTTTTATTATCAACTATGGATAATATAGTTTGCAGTCTTCATTAAGATGCACAAAACACAAGGCCTGAATCACACTTTTCTTGAATAGGGCCATATTTTTTCTCTCTTATTAGAATTATTGATATAATAAAATCTAAATAAATTCCTAAAATTCAAAATCCATGCCTTTTATATGAATACAACCATTTTGTAACTTTCTTGGAGAGGTTATCAACATTACAAGAGTCTTTTTAAAGGTGGTGGAGCACCAAAAATGATTTTTAAGAAATATCCCCACTTAGACCATTGAAAATGACTCAATGGGATCTAATAACATTTTAGACCTATTAAAAATCTTATGCAAACATTTATACACCATTAAAATTCCTAACAACATACTAGAAATTCAAATTTTAAACACACTAATTTTTTGTAAAAAATCCAAAATTTGAAATTTAAACTATCTAATTTCACTCCTAAGATATCAAAATAAAAATTAAATATTATTTAGATATTCTAAGGCCATCCAAATAATTCATAAACCTAATTCAATGAAAAATAAGCCAAAATTGATCAAAAGCACTCCCTAAGAGTGATGCCCCTGCATCACACTCCCAAGGAAAGAAATGAGAACTCATGGACTGCTACCCATGAGGGCTTATAGAGTACTCCCTCATTTCAATATATCATGATAATTCATACACATGGAATCCTCCACTATTTGGTTCTTTCACTTAACAAGATACTTGAAATACTAGTTGTCTCTGGTTCTTTTAGTCACCTATTTGTCCAATATACATTCTAGTTCCTCTATCTTGGTGTTAAGGAGATATTGTGTCCAATATCAGTCTAATATAGCTGATTCATCTATTATTTTTCCTCACTCATCTCCTTATATATAAGGATATAAATATGAAACATTTAAAATAGGTGAAATTCCAACTTTACTAGGTAACTCTAATTCATATGCATTGTTGGCAAACTTCTTGAGAATCTTGTAAGGACCTATCTTCTTCATTTTCATCTTGTTTTATTCACATTTTGGAAACCTTTACTTATTTATATGATCTATTTCTAAGTACCCAATACATAAATTCACTTCTCTCTTACTCAAATATTCTTTTTTCTTGTACTTGTCAACACCAGACACCAAATGCTTTCTCACCTAATGCACCTCTTTCATTGCCACTGTAAACTTATCACCTTAAAAAATTATCTTATCCATATGTTTGATATCTATAACCTCAAATAAACCTCTTGGATGCATTCCATAGATCACATGAATGGGTTCATACCAATACTCCTGTAGGTAGAATCATTGTAAGCAAACTCTACTTGAGACAACACAAGATCCCACTGCTTGGTATGGTCCTTAGAAAAACACCTCAACAAGATCCCTAGGATTCTATCCACTACCTCAATTTTCCCATCCATTTTAGGGTGGTAAGTTGAACTAAAAATCAAATTAGTGCTTAGCTTCCTCCATAATGTCCTTTAGAAGTGACCAATAAACTTGTTGTCCCTATCAAAAATAATGTTCATGAGAAATCCATGAAGCCTTATAACCTCCTTGAAGAACAAATTAGCCACATGTGTTTCATCATTAGTAGTTATACATGGTATAAAATGATCCATTTTAGAGAATCTATCAAAAACTATGAAAATGGAATTAAAACCCCTTTGTTTTCTCGGCAATCCCATCACAAAATCCATAACAATAGATTCCCAAGGCCTATGTGGGAATGGTATTGGATGATACAAACCTAAATTAGTGCTCTTACCCTTAGATAATTAACAAATTTTACACCTTTCTATATGAATTCATACTTCTACTTACATTATAGGCCAATATTAGTGCCTAGTAAGCATCTTCAATGTCTTATCAAATCCAAAATAGCCTGCCATGCTTTCACTATGCTTTTTTTGGATCATATTTCCTCTTATTGAGCTCTTTGGTACACACAATTTTACTCCCTTAAACAAAAATACATATTGAATTACATAATCCAACCATGGCTCCTTGTTGAGTGTACTTGGGTGCTTGCATGTATGGTATGTTTCCTTGAAGTCCTCATCATCCTCATACAAATTCTTGAGTGCCTCAATGACAACACTCTCTGGCTGAATTTCATGCACCAATAATACCCTCTTACTCAATGCATCTACCACGTTGTTGCTTTGTCCTTACTTTTGCTTGATGGTGAAGGTAAAGTTTTGCATGTACTCCACCCATTTGACATGTCTTTGGTTCAACTTAGGCTAATTAGATATGAACTGAAGTGCATGGTTATCAATGTATACTATTAACTCCTTTGGTATGAGATAATTCCTTTATGTCTTTAATGTTTTCACCATTGTATAAAAATCCAAGTCATAGGATGAATACCTCTTCTTAGAATCATTCAAATTTTCACTAAAGTAGGCTATAGGCCTACCCTCTTGGCTTAGGAAAACCCTTATGGATACACCACTTATATCAAACTATATCTAGAATACCTTGTTGAATTCTAGCAATGCTAGTATGGGCTGCTCTATGATCTTTTGCTTCAAATATTGAAAAAAAATCTGCCTACTCATTCCAAACAAAGCTTTTCTTGTATCCCTTGATAGTGTCAATGATGGAAGCACATATTCCACTAAAGTTTATTATAAACATCTTATAGAAACTATTTAAACCATGAAAACTCCTTACCTCTCCTATTTTCCTAGGTGTTGGCCACTCCATGAATTCCTTCACCTTATTCTTATCCATCTTTAGCATGCCTTGTGAAATTACAAACCCAAGGTACAATAGCTCCCTTCTCATAAAATTACTTTTCTTGAGGTTGATAAATTACCTCTCTTCTTATAGCCTTCTTATCATCAACTCTAAATGATGAAGGTGTCCCTCCTTGGTTTGGATATAAATTAGTATATCATCCAAATAAACTACTTCAAACTTACTTATGAAATCTTTCAAAACCTCATTCATTAATCTCATGAAAGTACTAGGTGCATTATTCAAACCAAATGGCATGACAAACCATTCATATAAACCTTCATTTATCTTAAAATTACTCTTCCACTCATCACCTTGCCTAATCCTTATCTGGTAGTAGCCACTCTTGAGGTCTGTCTTAGAAAAATAGCTTGCTCCACTCAATAAATCCATCAAATCCTCGATCCTAAGAAGTGGAAATTTATACCTTATAGTGATCTTATTGATGGACTTAGAATCAATGCACATCCTCCACTCAACTTCTTTCTTTGGTACCAACACTATCGGTACTACACATGGACTCAAGCTCTCTTTGATCATCCCTTTTTCAAGTAACTCCTACACTTGTCTCTTGATCTCAAAATTCTTTTATGGGGTCATCTTATATGCATCCTTGTTTGGTAGACTTGCTCTAGGTATAAAGTCTATATGGTGTGTTATGCTCTTCATTGGTGGTAATGTGTTAAAAAGCTCATCAAAAACTATATTATCATACCTCTCCAATATTTCTTGAATTTTTGGGAGAATCTCATTGATTTTAGTGGTTGTCATAATAGTCCTAGGCTTAATGACCAAATCAAATCATATCATTTCTTCATGCATGGTATTCAAGAACTCTTTTCCACTTATTATCATCACATGTGAACCAACCTATTGATCATTTTCTTCATCCTTCAAGGGTATTAAAGTATAACTAACTCCATATTTATTCAAGGTATACATATTCTTTCTTTCATCATGAGTAGTTTTCCTATCATGTTTCTAAAGCCTTCCCAAAATCACATGGCACACATCCACAGGGATAACATCACAAACACCCTATCCTTATATGGTCCAATTTGAAACTCTAACTAACTTTGTTCATTCACCAAGACTTGTTATCCCTTATTCAACCATGACACCTTATATGGAGTGGAGTGAGGTAACTTCTTCAATCCAGTTTTTTAAATAATTTATACTAAAATAAGATTGTTCATACTTATTGAATCAATGACCATCTTGTAGAAATTACCTTGGAATTTTCATGATGTCCTAAAGAGATTATTTATTTTTGGTAGATCCTTCTCCTTTGGTGGCTTGATTAACACCCTCCTCATGAGCAATGATTATCCCATTTTAGGCTTCACCATCTGTGATGGAGAGAAAACACTCTCTTCTTCTCATCCCTATGTAATCTGATTTCTCCCTTCATTTCTTAGGCTTCTTGATGGCTAGTCCTTTGGATAATCCCAATGTTTGTTTCTATCATACTTGTTACACTTGAAATATTTTCCTACAAATCCACTTGATCCTCTACCCCTTGATAAATAACCACCTCTATTATAAGGTCTCCTACCTCTAAATTCATGTCTTGAACCTGTGGATTGCTCTTTTGAATTATTTGATTCACTTTAAATATTTATTTGTGAGGTATTTTTACCCCCTTTCCATCCTCTACCTCTAAAATTTCTTCCTCTTCCTCTATTCTACTGATTATGCCTTCTATTCAACTTATATTCAGCCTTGAGTGCAAATTGGCAGCACTCCTCTAGTGTTTTTTGGTTCACAAGTGATAAATCATCTTGGAGATTGTACCTTAAACCATTAAAGTAATTTTAAACCTTGTATTTATCCTCCTATCCATTACCATACCTGATGGCTAGCTTATAGAACTCTTATATATAGGCGTTCACACTCATTTCCTTCTACTTCAAATTTGGTAATTGTCTAAACAAGTTTGTCTCATAATCACCTAGTAAGAACTTGACTTTGAGATTGGAAACCATTGTGTCCCAATAAGTGATATTATTCTTCCCCTTTTTCCTTCTTTCATCTTGTGTGAATTCACACCACAATGAAGCATGCTCTTTCAGCTTGGTTTTTGCAAACTTGACCTTTTTATCATCAGGTACCTCTTCATGCTTAAACTATTTATCTAGCTCATTCATCTAATCCATGAGTTAATATTCATTAAGACCTCTTGAATAGGTGGGTAATTCCACCTTTGGCCTGGACCCTTGACTCATGATCACCTTTACAAGTTTTTCTACACCTTGATCTTTAGGTCCTTCAACTATCTCTTCTCCCTCTACTTCTTCTTGGTCTTGTGGCTCATCTTCCATGTCACTCAAGTCCCTTAGTAGGAATCCTCTTCTTTGGTTTCTTTCTATGATAGTTAGACTTGAATCAAATTTTAGTTTAAATTTACTTAGCTCTACCAATACAACATCTTGGTTCCGTTGGTTCCTTGTTGCACCTCCTATGTTTCTCCTAGGTGGCATTGTGAACCTTTGTGCAAGTAATTTTTCAAACAAGTACCTATTATTCTCCTTCCCCAAGAATTTTTTCTCTCCCAATTGTTCTCACATATCCAAAGTTATATATAATAACAAAATGAAGCAGATTTTGCTTTGTAAAAGGTTTCAACTTAGAACTCTTTACCAATCACATAATGCACTTGACCCTTCTTGTAACCCTATTTTGATTATTTTCTTGATGGTACATAAAAAGTACAATGTTTTCATAGAAACCAATGATATTTATGAGTAAACCTTATGTAAAAATACCTATGGTTAAATTCTCAATACTTAGGTTCCTTTACGGATCCCCTTTCTAACTATTAGCCTTGACTAATTAGGCCTCCTGAAGCCAAAGCATATGAAAATCTGCCAAAAATCTATACCACTGAATCCATACGGTGATAAAAATTATAAAATATATAGGGGCATATTAATTTATACCAAACTACCAATTTTTTTGAGATTTGATCTATTCAATTTCAAAATATTGTGAAAACCCTAATCTATGGCTTTTGTACACAATCATAGCCCATAAACAAACAAAAATCCACTTTCAGCATTTTTAAGAGTTTCAAGAGATTAAATTTGTTTTAAAAGGTATATTTGAGTCCCATTCAACTTACCAAACTATTTTCATGGATTAACCATACCATTATATACACCATCCAACTCCAATTACACTTGACTATGTCTAAGAAATGACATGCTATAGGTATGTATGGATCTGTTGACACTCAACACACATAGTAAATTCACAAAGGTTTATGAAACTTATAACAAGGTCTTATTACTCACCTTAACACATATAACATGAAAAATATTTACCAAGGACCACCTTGCTTCACACCATCACATGATCTCTTTGATACACTCTGATATAGGAATAATTTCTTGATCAAATTATCAAAGATTTATTAATATTTTGATGTTTTATTGATAACTAAACTCTTATAACATAGTAAAAAATTCAAATATATGCCAGTGAATCAATGTCAATGCATAAACAGATTCATTCCTTTTTAGAAGTAAGACTCAGATTGCACACTAACAGAAAGACTCCCAAACAAGCATCTAAAATGATTATATTTGAGTTTAAATTGATATTACTACTAAATTTTATAACATATAGATTCAAGGACATGTAAATGTCCTTAAATAACACAGTAAAAATCTACATATTTATTTTTATTATCAACTATGGAGAATACAATCTATAGTCTTCATTAACATGCACAAAACACAGGGCCTGAATCACACTTCTCTTGAATAGGGCTATATTTTTTCTCTCTTATTCAAAGTCTCAATTCAATAACATCTAAGTAAATAACTAAAATTCTAAATCCATGCCTTTTATATGAAGACAACTATTTTGTAACTTTCTTGGAGAGGTTGTCAACATTACAATAGTATTTTTAAATGTGACAAAGAACCAAAAATGATTTTCAAGGCATATATCCACTTAGACACTTTAAAATGACTCAATGGATATAATAAAATTTTATACCTATTAAAAATCTTATGAAAAAATTTTGACACCCCTGAAAGTCTTAACAACATACTATAAATTCAAATTTTAAACACATTAGATTTTGGCAAAAAATCCAAAATTTGAAATAGCTAATTGCACTCCTAAGATATCAAAATGAAAACTAAGCATTCTTGAGGAATTTTAAGACCATCCAAAGCATTCCTAAACCTTATTAAATGAAAAACCAGCCAAAATTGATCAAAATTACTCCATAAGAGTGATGCCCCTGCATCATGTTCCTTCCTTGAAATAGGATGTGACCTTGCCTTTATGATCTAATGTTATGTAATATTTTTTTATGAATAATTTATTTTATTTATTTTAACCATGCTTATCCAAATATAAAATTGTATTCACTTGAATTTTAAATAACACAAAAATTAAGATGACAATCTTTAGAAGTAGAATAAATTATTAACTTGATTGATCCCATACATGTTGTTGATGTACTAGTTTGATCCAAGTGTTTATAATTATTTCCAAGAGAGATAAGAAATGACATAAAACAAAAATTTATATCTTGATAGTCCATAACCTTGATATTTTTAAATTTATTGGTATATATGTGAGCAGTTATTATGAAAGGGTCTTGATATGAGGAAATGATTTTAGTTTCCCCTTTTACAACCACATTTGAAACTTAAAAATTTTCAATTTTTATTTCTCTTTGACATTTTTTTATTATAAATACTAATTTAAGCATGTTTTTTTGTTTACTTTGAATTTGATTTTCCAATTAATCTTTTTATAACATTGATTTTGTAATTAGTCCTTTTAATATTGTGCCTTTTTTTAAAATTTTACTTTTTCATCTTTATCTTTTTGTAACATTTCTTATTCTAGTTTTTCCTTTTTAATCTTTTCTTTGTCTAATTTTTTATTTGCAATTGTTTTTACTCTGAATTATCATTTGGTACTCATATTTTCTTTTTTTTCACTTGTGCTTTAGGAAATGATCTCATAATATGAGTGAATGTATTGATTTATGTGTAAACGATAGGATCAACACTATAAATTAACTTTTGCATTTTGTTCTTCAAATCCAAATAATAATATGTATGGTGCCAATGCATTATATTATATGCACAATGATATTTTGATCTTATAAGAGGATGTATAAGAGGTAATTTGATTGATTTATTTTGAATAATTTATCTAATAATTTCACTTGATATTTTAGTATAATTTTGTTCACTTTTTGAATCACTACTGGTAAATGTAATATATTTTGGCTTCCAATCTTTATGTAAAGTCTTATTAGGAAAAACATTATTAGGTGAAGATGCAAATATTTGATTAATACTTGAATATTTTGGATTCTTAGTACATGTGTTATTATTTTCCCATGATGTAATATTTGAAAAAAAAAATTATTTTAATATTTTAACTCTTCTATTGACCTTGTCATAGTCATAATTTTATCATTAAGGTCTTCACAATCACAAACCCTAGACATTTCAGATTTAATATTCATACACACACCATCTAGAGAAGATGTGGTAGGTGGAGGGGTTTTAGTAAGAGAATGTTTGTTAGCTTATTTTATCAATTTTTTTTGGACTACCTTACCTATTGAAGTAGGGATATCATGGACCTAATTAGAGGGAAATTAGTTATAACCCTCTTCAAGTTTAGGAGGAGGAGGAGGCTCCTTTTTTACCATTTTAAATTTTTGAAATATTAAGATGATAACATGAAAATAGAGACATATGAATGATAGGTAACAATAAAAAATGATAATTAGAGTAAAAATGAATAATAACTGAAATCTTAAACCCTGGAAAGCTAAAAAGCTTAAGGTAAGATAGGGTTTTCACAAGAAGACTTAAAAGTTGGGTTCACCAAATGTTTAACCACTTTTGGATTAGATTATAGGAAATATCCTAATCAAATTTCAGTATGATATTATAAAAGCATGATAATTAAATGAATTTATATTTATAATTTTATTATAAATATGTTAAATCTAAGAATATACTAAATATAGAAAAGTACAATGTTAAATAATATTATGGAAGTAAAAATATGAAGGAAAATAATAATTAGCTTATTTTATGATGCACTTGAAAATATATAAAATTTAGTTTCAAAAAGAGATAGGATAATGATTTGTTTTGACTCATCAGATTCTAAAATTTAGCTCTCTATTAGCCTAGACACTACATCAAGATCTAGACATTAGCATTGATGCTTCTATCCTAGTTTTGAGGATTCTATCTAGTATGAAATATAGTTCCTTTTATGTAATAAACAACTTTTCCTATTATTTTTTATTATTACCTTTCAAATTTTCTTTTTAGATCATGCACATAGGTTTTAAATATCACTCTTTTGCTCAAAAACCTATGTCCTCTAACTTGGGCATCTCACCTTGAAAAATAGGGGTTAGTGTACTCAAGTGAATTTGAGCTAACCTATAAGACCCATTTGTCAATGAGCACTATATACATACACATATAATCTGAAAAAGGCTTCATATCGATGCAGTTCTCCCCCTTATGTGAGTTTATTTATAAAAAATTGTGAATTAATGGTCATGGGATACTATTTTAATGCTTTATACTTTTAATAAGATTGATCATATGATTTAGTTAGAAATGGTAGTATAGAATAGTTTTGAAAATAATTTTTAGTAGTGTAGTGTAAGCTTGATTGATATTGATTAGGTCTATAATGAATGCATTTTTATTTTTATTTATACCACAACTTTTAAAATAATCTCACAAGAGGTTTAAATGAATACCATAGGCTAACCCATACATGTCAAACTATTTTCAAATTTTATTATTTGGAAGGTAGGGACATGAGTTTCATATTTGGGATAGTAGTTCTGATGTTAGTTCCTAATTTGAATGATAGTGTCATGTAGGATATAAACTTGTTGAGGATGTGTAATTTTTATATTTGGACATAAATTAAGTTTTATGTATATTGTGGGATAAATTTGATCTATATAATCCTAATATTAAGGTTATACTGTATGAAATTAAATTTGTCATAGTGAGATAGTGAACACAAGCCTTTTTTTAGTGGGAAGGTCATGAACTAAATGGCTGAATACTGCTTAGTATTTTTCAAGTCTACAAGGTAGTATATCCTATAAAAAATATTTGTATATCTACATCGTTATAATGGATACATAAATATGAAATTAATGAGTCAAACAAGAGTAATGTAAATGAGCCAATTACATGTACATCAAGCATCCCATGAAAAATTATGGTCATGGGATGATATTTTTATGTTTCATACATTTAATAAGACTAATCCTATGATTTATTTAGAAATGGTAAGAATATGGTAGTATAGTTTAGTTGTGAAAATGATATATAATAGTGTAGTGTGAGCCTATTTGATATTTCTAAGGTCTATAATGAATTCTTTTATATTTGTATTTATACCACATCTTTTAAAATAATATCACATTATTTTCAAATGATTACCATATGCTAACCCACTTACATGTCAAAATATTTTCAAATTTTGTTATTTGGAAGGAAGGGACATTAGTGTCAGATTTGGGATAATAATATTGATGTTAGTTCCTAATTTGGATGATAGTGTCATGTAGGATAGAAATTTAAATGAACCAATTACATGTACATCAATCCAACAATTAATAATAGAATACACATAATAAGAAAAGACATATTTTCTCTTTAGTAGTTAATTAAGAGAATCCATATCATATATACATGGAAGAAGATGATAATGATTAAAATTAAATTCTAATAGACATTGATGATTTTTTTGTATTATTATTTTTACACCTTTTGGTTTTAGGGAATATTGAGATGATTCAAAGATAGTAGTTAAAACCAAATAAGATAAAGGAAAAAATATCTATTTTATGCATGCATAAGGATGAAATCATAAAAAATTATTAAAATATAAGTTTAATACAACTTAATTCCAAGATAAGTGATCCACTAATTAAATTCTTTGTAAAATTCAACATGAATAGAGATCAAGAGGTGAAAAATATTAGACAATATATCATAAATTCACATTTAATTTTTTTTGGTAAATTTAGTAAATAATATAAAATACATGGACCCAAATCCAATTATCAGATTACAACTTACTAATTCACAAGATACAATTAGCATTATACTACATATGTTACTTTATAGAAATTTGATAACTCTTCTTACAAATTGACATAGAGATATTAGTAGATTTTTAACTTAGGAAGGAAAGCCATCTTGTGATTAACACATTATAATAGTTCATCACATAAATAATTTTGTAAATTTTAACAAAAAATATTTATAAATTTAAAGATAAATGGATTATTATAGGAACCTAATATAATAAAATCCACAAATAATAGTTTATAACAAGAATCAATCTAGAGATAGAGTATAAATACATATCTAGATCACTGTATACTTTAAGGGTAGTTATAGGTGATAGATCCATATTAATTAGGAATAAAGGCTAAACATATGAAACATTAATTTTTTGCAATATTTGGGTCATAACATAGATGAATTAAAATATAACATACATTTTGAAGGATCAATTAGACATATCACATTATTTATCTCTTGTGGGGCTAAGTTTATAGATACATTGATATTTATGATGCATCATGGTGTCTAGTTGTGGGTTACATTAGGATAAAAATGGTTATAGGAGATGCAAACTAAAATTTAAGTTCTAAATAAAAATACTATATTTTTATATGAAGGACATATAATCAATATTCAACATGATGGAAAAAATGAGCACCAAAAGATAAAGAACTCAAATATAAGTGAGAAGCCATTATTTCATAATATAGATAATGAAAATTCATACACAGTTGAATAAAAGGCAATCAATATTCCTAACATTAGAGAAAGAGAATAAATAAATCAAAGTTTATTCACACCGATAGGTATATGATGATGATGATGATGATGATGATGATGATGATGCCATTTGGACATTTTATGGTCATCTTATACCTAGAGTTCAATACTTTATCACTATATTATTCCCACAAGTTAATGCATCCATTGAATTTAATTATAGGTCTTTGAAGTATTAGATACAAATAAAATACTCATAAAAATACCAAAAATAAAAAATATTTAATGATAAACATCTATAACCTATGCATGACATGTATTTATTTGTTACATGATTTATTTATTCTTTATCATATATAGTACATTATATATCCATTTTTATATGTGCATGTGTTTCATGATTTTTATGAGGGAGATGCTGGACATAAAAGTCATCTATGATATTGAAACATATATGTAGGACATTCCTACACCCAATATGTACACTCTAAATAGAGGCACATTTATAATATACACAAGTTTTATCTTTATATTATTGTTTTCATTTATCATAATGCAAAAAATTACATTAATTATATATGATTTACACTGATGTGTATTATTCAAATTTATATTTCATGGGATATTTTATTTTCATATATGTGATGATCACATACATTAATTTTTTGGATTATCCTTTATTATTATATACACTATTGATGTTATTATGTGATGATATGGTTGATTATTTCATTGTGTGACTCTTTCTATGTTAAATCTTGCTCGTGTAACATTTGCTTGTATTTTTCATATGGCCCTAAACCTTGTGTGACATTTTATTATCTAATGTGTGTGTCCCTAATCCTTGTGTGACATTTTTTTGTCTAGTTTATGTATCCTCAATCCTTGTGTGACATTGAGTGATATTGAATGGTATTTAATGTGTGCATCATATACATGACATCATGTGTTATTTTATGACTCTCTTTCTATGTGTAGATACATATAATAATATATACTAAGTTTTATTATGCCATGATATATATAACACTCTCTTCTCCTTATTTATGGTTCCATTATACATATCAAGAAATTTTACATAAAATAAGTAATGTGAATACATGATAATAAATCAATCCAAAAATTACTTGTAAAGATTGGATCATGATCACTTACTATGATCTTCAAATTACCATGTAAAATTTTAAGTGATTATAGAAGCTTGACTAATTCTATACTAGATACAAATGGTTTTGATAATGATAAAAATAGGCATATTTTGTGAATTTATCCACAATTAACATGGAAACTTTTTTATCTTCAGTCCTTTGTAAAATTGTAATGAAATTTATGGAGATGCTATCCCACCTTTGGATATGATTTGGTAAGGGTTGAAAAATAATTAAAGTCTTAATTGTTTCACCCTAGTTATATTGACACACAATACATTTAGGCAAAAACTTATCTATATACCACTTTAGTTGGTTCCAAAAATAAATCTTACTTGCTTCTATGGTAGGTTTTCAAAAATATTGAGGGTCCTCCTATTGGAGATGCATCAAAATGTGTAAGGATGTTGTGTTTGAGGACATAATTGCTACACATGTATAATCAATATTTAGACTATCAGTCATTCCCTTTATAATTAAATTTGTTTTTATCACATTAATCTTGTTTTAGATTTTGAATTAGAGCCTATGTATACATGTCAGTCTTCCATTCTGATCTTTCCTTTTCTAACCTATCTACCTACCAAACAAACATTTTAAATAATAATGACTATGCAGATTCATACCTCATGGATAGGGAATTTGAGATAGCATTCTCTTTTCATTTATTATTGATAATTTATAATTCATATCCCTAAATTTTAGTCACTCATTTTTTTATTAAGTTGAAAACCATTGTTCCAAAAACAATAATATCATGATCAGTCTATACCTTAAAGTGTTTACCCATTATATAATCTATCCATTGCTTGACCACATGAATAATAAACATCATCTCTTTCTCATATATAAAATTTAGTTTATACTCACTCTTGAGTTGATTACTCTCAAAAAATGGGGTATTCCTTCTTACATGAGTACTTTCCCCATGCCATATCTATATGCACATATTCAATTAAAAAAAAAAATTAAAAATTAGGGGTAAAAAAATTGGAGTGGTGCACATGGAATTTTTTTTACCTCTCGAAGGCATTGGTATTTATTTCATTATAGTGTAAATAGTCCCTATTCAACAAAACTATGAGTGGTGTTTCAATTCCACCATGATTTTTCAAAAATTTGCAATAGTAACCTATTATCCCTAAATAACCTCAAAGGGTCTTGAGGTTTTTTGGAAGGTTACACTCTATCATAACTTTTAAATTATGAGAGTCTAATTTGAATCCTTCATGTGAAAAAATATGACCCAAATACTCCACCTCTTATATTTTACAAGCACATTTTGAACGTTTTTCATAAATTTCATGTTGATCTAGAGTTAACAGTATGTGTTTCACATGCCTCAAATTTTTTTCCCAAGTTTTAATTTATATTAGGATGTCATAAAAAAAAACCAAGATAAATAACCTAAAAAGGCCTAAAAATAGTGTTCATCAAACTATGAAATGTATATGGTGAATTTGTGAGACCAAAAGGCATGACCAAAAAATCATAATGGCCTTCATGATTTCTAAATATTGTTTTAAGTACATCCACATATCTGATCTAAAATTTATTTTACCCAAAATATATATATATATTTTAAAATAGACAAAACCATGTAATTAATCAATTAAATAATAGATTACAAGGATATGGATCTTATATTTGATGGTGTACTTGTTTAGTTCTATATATTCTAGCCACATCTTCCAAGTATCATCCTTATTATGCACCATAACCATCAGGGATGAATATTCATTTTGGCCATGTATTATAATACCTACTTACAATACCTCCTATATCATATTTTTTTATTTCACTCTTTTGGGAATATGGGTACATGTATTGATCTGTACTTAGCTGATACATAGTCAAACACACTCATTTGTTATCCTACACAGAAATCATGCCACTCATGTAATCCTACACTCTTATTTCCCTAAAGTTTTTTGTCAATATTACACATAATTCCCATGCATACTCATATATTTTCCTACATTGATCTCCTCATATCATAGTAGATGTACCTCACTATGTACTACTTTATTCATAGTCCTGTGCACTACCTAGATCACAAAACTCTCTCACAAACTCTCATGATCATACTTTTTTTCACTCTAGCACATAAAAATCTCATCAAATCTCACCTTCTGTCTTGTTAGGTGGTAATTTCTAATCAAGTATCTTATTAGTTAAACTGTTAGTCACCACTAACTTGGAAGTTCAACCATCATCTATCCTAGAAGATGACAAAACTCAAGTGTCTTCTTGGTAACCAACAATAGTTTTAACTAATCTTGTATTTATTTTTATATAAATATATAATATACACATCCACTTAAGGGTCAATGAAATATATATTCATAACAAAAATATCATGCTTCATGTATCTACTCTATAATACATGCACTATAACACATTGTACCAATTTCCCCTACTCTTCATTCATGAATAGAATTTTCAATTTCTTGAAAACAAGGAATTTCATTATATTGAATGTGTTCTATTTATTCTATCTAAATATAACATTATGAATTTGATATATATAACCAAAACTTAGTTATCCCATACAGACTTAGTCTTGGGCCCCATGGTGTGGATCATTGGTTTCAAAGTAATAATAACTATTACTTTATATGCATGTAAACACATGAGAACATATTTAAAAATAAGTTCTTATAATTGGTTCTATTTCATAATATCTAGAAGAATATTGTATCAAAAGTAATATGGGTTCCACCTAGAATCAACCTGAGGTAGACCCAAAGGTTTTAAAGTTCATCATCGATGCAATAGAGGCATAATGCACTTAAAATTTTGGATAACTTTATGAGTTGTTGATACAACTCAAATTGATACCTTATGAAACACCTCCACAATTAATTCAAAAATGCTTTCACCAATAAACCCCCTTCAAATTATAAGTCAATCTCAAAATCCTCTATTTGAAGTCAAGATTGATTCTAAAGCATTAGGAGACTAAATTCAATAACTCGAGGCATATTTATTAGTTAATCATTTCATCAATGCTGAGAAGATTACCTTCATAATACTAAAGATGTCCATTCTAATTGCTCACTAGTGGGATACTTTTAGTGTGTAGCATACACAAGAGTGTGTACCAATTGAATCATGGAATAATTGTGTTAATGTGTTGAAGAAGTAATACAACACTCTCTAACACCTTGAAAATTAATACATCAAGATCCAATAATTTCATCAGCATAAGGATGAGTCTATAATTAAATTACTTAGATGTTCACACATAATGATTTTATATCACATAGAATAAGTAAATATGAGAGATCACATAGCAATAATTAATAGCAAATCATAATACTAGATAATATAGTGAAGCCATTTCAAAGGGCAACCTCCACAATAATGCACTAAGCGTAGAATACTTAACATGATGATCAAAGACTAACCACTACCTCACATATATAATATACTTATCCATGGTTATTCTGTAGGCTCACCTAACTAAGAACATAGAGAAATGGAACAAGAATATAAAAGAGGTATGTAAGCCACAAGTCGATGATACATATCCCAAGACATGTCAAAGGTTATGGGCATAACATGTCCTTCCCATTAAAAACAACATTATCCTCAATGTTGAGTAAAATCTAGACCTTGCTACACAAAATATTCATCCTCCCAAGTAGCATCTTCATAGGGTAGATTCTTCCATTTGATCAGGTACTCCTTAATCACACAAGACTTCAATTGCTTAGCACATTTTTGAAGGATCAACTTAGGATAAAGAACAAATCTTCCTTCCTCATCCAATTTTTGTAACTCAATTTAGGTATCCACTTTATGTCCAATGACTTTCTTCAGGCATGATACATGAAATACTAGATGAATGTGAGGGAGGAAGGAAATTCTAACTTGTAAGTCACACTACCAATTTTATGCAAGATCTGATAATGCCCATAATACTTAGGGGACAAATTGTTATCCTTTTTCTATTAATTCAAGGGCATCTACTGTAAGTGAAAAAAAACCCAATCACCAATGTCAAAGTGTATCTCACTCATGTATTGATCTACCTAATCTTTCATGCAACTCTAGGCCATGGCTAAAGTTTCACGTAAATTGGCAAAAACCTCTTATTGATGGTGAATATGTTCTTCAACTGCATGACCTTAAGATGAAATTTCAAGGTTGAAGTGATGGATGGTGGGTGCTATACATATAGTGATAAAAAAGGAGACATTTTGGAAGAGCTATGAATAAAATTATTATACCACCATTCAACAAGTGGTAAACAATGAATCCATTTATCCTATTTATCAGAAACAAAACAATGGAGATATCCTTCTAGACATTTGTTGACTACCTCAATTTGTCCATCAGATTGAGGATGATATGATGAGATATGATCCAATTAGGTGCCCAAACATGCAAATAACTTAGTCCAAAAATTACTAGTGAAGATGGGATCTTGATCACTAACAATGATCTTAGGGGTACCATCTAATTTATGAACTATGTTGAAAAAAATAGAAGCTATTGTACTAGCAAAAAATGGTTGTGATAAATAATAGAAATGAGAATACTTACTAAGATGATCTACCATAACCATGATAATGTTTTGACCAATATATCTTGGTAATCATGTAATGAAATCCATATACACCTCATCCCAATGTTGGCTTGGGATGGATAAAGGATACAAAATACCTAAGGTTTTGATGGTTTCTCCTTTATTTTGTTGATACATCATAAATTTAGCCACATATTTAAAGAAATCCCCCTTGAGTTCTTCCCAAAACAAATTCTAATTGATTCTATGATAGGTTTTTACAAATCCTCAATGACCCCCAATTGGAGTTGCATGAAGTTCTTGAAGGATTTTTTGTTTAAGAAGAGAATTCTTACATAGGTATAATATATAATGCATCACCCTTCCATGTGAATTTTTCAAATCCACCCAAACCTTGTTGAAGATTATAAATCAAATCATGGGTAACACTATCCTTGTCCCATTTTGATTATGCTTCCTCTAGCCAATCTACTTGCAGAATGGTCATAACATATAACAAGGCCTCAAATGATTCATCCTTCCTAGATAGTGTATCTACCACTAAATTGTCCTTGCCTTTCTTTTAAACTATTTAAAATTCATAGCCTAACATCTTAGTTACCAATTTTTATTATTCTTCATATGATAACCTTTGTTCCAAAAAATATTTGAGATTGTCATGATTGGTCTTTACCTGAAAGTGATGACCCATCAAATAAGGCCTCCATTATTTGACTACATGCAAAATTCCATCATTTCCTTCTCATAAATGGGCTTGTGATAATTTTTACCCTTCAGTTGATGACTTTCAAATGAAAGTGGTCTACCTTATTTCATGAGTACAACACCCATACCATACCTAAATTTATCACATTCAACCACAAAAGTCTTGGAAAAATTAGGAGAAGCCAATAATAGAGTGGTGCACATCACCAATTTTAATTATTCAAATGCCCTGGTAGCTATATGACTCCACTAAAAGGAGTCTTTTTTCAATAAATATGTGAGTGGGGCTACAATGATACCATACTTTTTGACAAACTTGCTATAGTAACCAATTAGCCCTAGAAATCTCCTTAGTTGCTTGACTGCCTTAGGAATAGGCTAGTCCACCATTGCTTGGAATTCTTTAGGATCGAATTTTACTCTTGTATGTGAAACCAAATGACCCAAATACTTGACCTCACAAGCTCCAAAAGTACATTTGAAAGGTTTGACATATAAATGATGTTGTTCCAAAATTGAGAGTACCTGTTTCACATGGTGCAAATGGTCTTCCTAATTTTTATTGTAAATAAGGATATCATCAAAAATACCATAACAAATTTCCTTAAAAATGGCTTAAAAATAGTATTAATCAAACTATAAAAGGTAGATGGTGAATTTTTTAGCCCAAAAGGCATAACCAAAAACTCATAATGGCCCTCATGATGACTAAAAGTAGTTTTGGGTATGTCTTCATCATGGATCCAGATTTGATGATACCCAAAACATAGATCTAACTTGGTAAAATAAATAGCACCATTTAATTCATCTAAAAAATATCAATGATAGGAATAGTGTACTTCTTGAGTTCCCTATATTCAAGGCACATCCTAGAAGTGTCATCTTTCTTTTGCACCATGACAACTAGTGAAGAATATTCTCTTTGGCTATGGTGAATGATTCTTTCATCCAACATTTCATGTACCAACTTTTTAATTTCTCTTTTCTGAGCATAGAGATACCTATATGGCTTGATGTTGGGTGGTGTACTACTAGGAATATATTGGAACAATTAGTTGTTAAGTAGTATTATTTATGTACCATTAATCCATTAAATTATATTGGTTAAATAATAATATATTTTATTATTTATCATGATTTTATTTGTGTAAATAAATAATAAAATATATTAAATGACCTTTGGAGAGGTTAAACCCATTAATATGGTGGTTAGAAAAGGTCATTTATAATGGGCAGATTACTTTGCCTATATAATAAAAGAGTTTATATTGTAAGATGTAATAAAAAAATAAGTGAGAGGAAGAAATACTATATTGGGTACTTGTTATTTTATCATTATATGAATAATAGTTGTGGGTTTTTCATTTCTTTAGAGGTTTTCCCACGTATATCTAAGTTATGGTGTGTTCAACTTTGCTCTCATTGTTTCATGGTGAATGTCTTTGCTATTGATCTCACATCTAGATCTGATGTTTGTATACAATTAGATTACTTGTTCTGTCATGGTGTCAGAGCTAGTTGATGCATGATCAAGTGGTAAGATCATAGATCAAAATTTTTTAGCTTGTTTCAAGCCTAGATTCATTTATTTTTCAAGCCATGGTATGATCATGAAAATTTTCAAGCTTACCTTTCTGTAGGAATTAATTTATTCTATTTTTTCCTCTTTTAAAATCCTATAAATCTCATATTTATGCAATTTTTCATATTTTAAGGCTATTTTCATGTCATAGATCTAACTAAGAATCCTAAAATGGGATAAAAATGCTTTTCTAAGCATTAAACTTATTTAAGATTTTTTTTTCTTTTGGACTAATAATATGTATGAAGGTGGTTGAATCTCTTTAGTTTCATAGCTAACACTTATAGGGAGTTGAAAACATTAATATATCTAACAAGTGAGTGAATCAGTCCTTGGAAATTCTTTTATGACCTTTGTATGGCCTTTTTTTAAGAAAAAGATTTTGTATAGTAAATCTCCATTTTGGTCACTCCATTGGCTTAGTTTGACTATTTTCAAGCATTTTTTACCTTTATTTCACTTGATTTGGACTCTTGTAACTCATTTTAAATTTTCTCTCTCTTTTTAAATGCCATATTTTAGCATGTGTGAGATAAAAATTAGTGAAAGATCAAATGTTTGGTAGTAAATCTTAATTTTGTTTTCATTTTATTAGTTTGGCCATTTCCAAGCAATTTTGATATTTACTTTATATAATTTGGTCTCCTACAACTTTTTTGATTTTTTTAATCTCCTCCTAGGCATCATGCTTCACCTTATATGGCCATGGAATAAGAAAAAAATATAAATAATGTATTCTCAGTCATTTTTATTGAGATATAAAGGTTGATTTCATGTTTTCTACAATATCTAACCCTGTTGGAGTCATTTTCAGACCCTGAAGATCATCAAAAGGTAATCTAGATTTTTTTTTACTTCTACTTAGGTACCATAGTATGCCATAATAGTAGTATAAGTATTAAAATATCATTTTATGATTAAAAAACCTATATTTTGGGTCTACCAGTAGCTTCGCATGACAATTTTCAAGTATTTTCAAGCTTTGGATCACTGAAAATGGATGTTTACAACTCTTACAATCCTTCCCTACTCTCCACCTGTGTCATGTTTCTGTATAAAGTGTGCTACAACAAGGAATTAATGGGTATGTTAAATTTTTAATGCAATTATTTTAACAATAAAATAGTTATTTAATTGACTTTATTCCACCCAAGAAATGGACCCCACTTAAGTTTTTTTTAAATCTTTTTTTTAATTTTAAATAAATACTTGCATTTTATTATAAAAGTATTTAATTATGGTTTATTTATTTAAAAAAAACAAAAATAAAAATTAGACCATAAAAAGATTAAATATAATACATAAGTTAGTGCTAGTGGGTGAGTTTTAATTAACCAATTTTTTATGAAAGCATATGGTGGGCCCATGTGTGTTGACTTGTATTTTCAAAAAAAAAAATATTAAAAAAAATATTTAATTTGTTTCCTTTATAAAATCATGAGATATTTATTTTACATACATTTAACATTTTGATTTAAAAAAAATCCAAATTAATTAAATCATGTAGCTTGCATGTGAATTCTTGTATTGGACAAAGGGAAGTTTACTAGTATTTTTAGAAAATATTTATAGTTCAAAGGTCCTTAAATAAAATATCAATCCCAATATGTTTTTTTGCTAAAAATTAATTAATTGATTTTATAATAATTAGTTAAAAATTTTGGTTATTATTCGTGCAAAATCTCACGTGTAAAGCTTGCAATGCTTTCGATACTTTTGACACCCTTAACTTGTCATATTCTTTGTCAAATATGGTTAGTGACCAGTTGATATTTAATTTTTTTCACCTTCTAAACACATAGATATGGTATTTTATTTTATTTAAACTTCTTACTATTTATTTTATAATAATTTATTCAAATGTTGTAATTTTTGACACTATTTATGATACTTGTGACACTTACAACTTTCACCCTTGTTACAATTATTTGTATTTTTGAGTTATTTTACAATCAAAATAAGTAGATAGTGTTATTTACACACTATAATGTGTATATTTATTACAAAATAAATTATAAATCAAATTAAAAATTGTGCTTGCTAAAAACCTTTTTTTTTGGTTTAGTATAAAATGCAAACTTGTACTATAAATTTTAAAAGGAAGGAAAAATATTCATGACTCAAATTATAATATGAAATTATTCCTAATAATAAATATAATGTTTGGTTAAATTTTTATCAAATTATTAATGAATTTATTATATGTACATCACATAACCTACTAAATAAATTTAACATGTTTGATTGCAAGATTACATATATTTCTATTAAAGGTTGTGTTAAAGCTTGATCTAAAAACTGTGTGCAATAAAGATAAAACCTATTTACAAATATCTTGTTGGTATTTTGATTTATATAACCATTATTATGATATATATTTCATAAGATGTGGGTTTTTCTTCTATTTTCATGCAAGATCTGTACTTAGATCATTGGAAATTAGCAAAGTGAATACTTCGATATATAAAAAAAATAGTAAACTTTGGTTTAAATTATTTTGTATTTGATTATGCTAATTTATTTGGTTATTATGATGCTAACCATACTATTATGAGTCTACTTTTGGATGTGTTTATGTTTGGTGTAGGTGTTATCACTTAGAACACTTCATGTGGAAGTTACTAAAGAAGCCTTGTGGCTATGAAGGATGATAAAAGAACATCATGTGGAAGTTCTTCATTATACCAACCTTCTTGGTGATATTCAAAATTTTATAACTTTATTGAAAAATCCAATGTAACACCAACAAATTAATGCCTCTGTAAGTTCATTCAATGATGAAATTATTGAAGTTTCCATTGAGGGGGAGTGTGCATGACAATGTCACTTCTCAACAGTCGTGTGGGTCATGTATTTCCTTCTATCTCTTTATACTTCTTATAATTTTAAAGAATTGTAATAAATCACTTTATGTTATTTTTATAAAATTCATATGGAATTCTACATTATACCCAACACATAGTAGCATGGAGGTCTTTATGTTATAAAAGACTCCAATATGTTTGGTTGATTATTTATGAGAAATTGTGGGATGTATTCTCACTATGGGATGTAGTCTCACAATCATGCTAGCCTAAACTCACTTTATGTGATTAAGGATAACATAGTGTAACTTGTTTAAAGATGCCTATGTGGACATAATAAAAAAAAATAGGTATCTATGGGTATATAGTGTAATTCCTTTAAAGGTGACTATGTAATTGTAGTTACATGGTGTAATACACATGGGAATCTATAGTTGTATAGTGTAATTTCTTTAAAGGTGACCATGTGATTTTGGTTGCATAGTGTAATACTTTTGGGTTTCTATAGTTAAATAGTACCTTTGGGTGACTATGTTTACATAGCATAACTCTCTTAAAGGTGACTATGGCATGATAAAGGATGTTTCCTTCAATTATTACCTCTTAAAACTCATCATGTATGGTTCATGAAATGTAAGATAATTATGTTTTTACCTCCTAAAAATCACCATTTATCCCCACTTAACATTAAGGGGGGGTATTGGAATAATTAATGGTTAGGTGTTATTATTTATGTACCCTTAATACATTAAATTACATTGGTTAAACAATAATACATTTTATTATTTATCATGAGTTTTTTCTTGTGTAAATAAATAATAAAATATATTAAATGACCTTTGGAGAGGTTAGACCCATTAATGTGGTGGTTAGAAAAGGTCATTTATAATGGGAAGATTACTTTTCCTATATAATAAAATAGTTTATATTGTAAGATGTAATAAAAAAAGAAGACATTCACAATGAAACAATGAGATCAAGTGAGCATCCATCTTATTATTGATGAAGTTGTGTGTGCTCCCAAAATCAATCAAAATAGTGACCTTCTATTTTTTAAGAAACCCACCACCTTAAGAGTTTAGGGAGTACTAATACTTGAAATGGAATGAAAATAAATAGTAGGCTAAGAGTCTTCAAATTCCTCCTCGAGACCTTCTTCATACTCACCAAGTGCCTCCTCCTCCTCCTCATCATCCTCATTGGCACCTTTGATGTAAAACAACTTATTTTCAGCACAATGATGGTATTTACACCATTTTTTGTCACAACATTTTAGCTTGCTTCTCCTGAATTTGTTGAGGTGTCAATTTGGTGGGTTGAGGATATGATGATGCTAGAAAGGTGTGATCATGACTAGTAGTGAAGGTTTTCCATTTGACCATCTCTTTTTCCTCTACCATGCCTACCCATGAGATAAAATTTGATATAGATGTTGGGTTAAACATTCAAACCTATAATTGGATGCTATCTTTTAGACCATCCAAAAATAGTTCAGTCAAATTTTCCTCAGTGATGTCTTCCACTTGTAAGGATAGATTCTAAAAATGATGAATATAATCCTTCATAGTTCTTGTTTGTCATAGTTTGGGAAACTAGCTAAAGTAGTTCTCAAATACATTATTCTAATAATGAGCCAATAACTCATTAGTGAAAATAGAACATGTAATAGAAGTACCATTCTTTTTCTTTTGATCACATAACTAGCAATACCAAATGAACTAATCAGGTTCTAGATATAGATATGTCATGATCACCTTCTAAAAACTAGGAGTTTCATGTAGATGAAATAAATTTTCAAGTTAGGTAATCCAAGTGAGAGGATCCTTACCATAAAACTTATGCATGTCCATTTTGGTCAACATCAGTTTCAAACTAGAATTGTTGTTGTTAGTGTTGAGAGGACCCAAATGTTGAACTGGAGGGTTGTTTGACTGTAACTAAGATAAAAGAGAAACCAATGAAGTAGTTATTTGATTCAATTGATTATGAACCCTATTAATCTCTATGTACATCCATAAAACATTAGTTTGAACCACAACAAAGTCATCATGCCACACCTAGCCTTTTATGTCAGCTTGAAGTTGAGAAATCAATAGATTTTAAGTTCCAAATACCATGTAACTAGCAAGAGTCTTAGGAGTTTCCTTCCCCCCTTTTCATCCTTTTATAGAAGGACCAGACATATACAAACCCTAGGAGGGGATTTTTCCATAAAAAAATTGTACCAAGAGATGGTACCATTGTGATCACCTCACCAAGATGAATTGAATGACTGTATTTACACACAAGGGTAAAAAAAATTGACATAAAAAAGTGTATTGGTAGACTATACCATTGCGATCATCTCATCGAGATGAATATAATGACTTTAAATGTGCAAGGTGAAAAAAATTCTAGAATTTTTTTTAATTATTTTTTTTCAAAAAAGTGTTTCAAACAATACTACACTGATAGAAAAAAATTCTTCCTGGATTGCAAGTTATGTTTTTTCACTCCTTCACCTCACATATGTCATGCCTCACCAAATCCAAAAAAATAATGCTATAGGAAGCTTGCCCAAATTAAATCTCTAATACCACTTCTAATGAAATTACTTAGATGTTCACATATAATGATTTTATATTATATAGAATAAGCAAATATGAGAGATCACACAACAATAATTGATAACAGAGTGAAATACTAGATAATATAGTAAAGCCACTTCGAGGAAAAAACCTCCACAATAATTTACTAAGAGTAGAATACTTAACAATATGATCAAATAATAATCACTAATTCCTATATATAGTCTACTTAGCCATGTTTATTCCATAGACTAACCTAATTAAAAATATAGAAAAATATAACAAGAATATAAAAGAGGTATGTAAGTCACATGTCACCCATACATATCACAAGACACTCCATAGGTTAAGGTTGAAGTAGAGTTAGTGGAAGACTACACCAACATATTATATGACTATTATGTACATCAGTGATAGAAATTGAGTAAACAACATAAGGTGCTAAAGTACATCAATGGACTCTCATCTTATATCCTTGTGAAGATGGCATTCTTGAATTTTGACATGTTGGGAAAAAATTATTTCAATGTCACCAAAATAAAATCCAAGGAAAATATGAAGCAATGTTCCACTTCTTCATCTAATGTGTTTCACAAGGACTAGTCCTTGCACAAATCCACATCATGGCCTTTTACATAGAATCAACAAAAACACACTTCTTATTGAGAAACACCAAATGACTACTCAAAACATGAAAGCTCCTATGCCTTCTCCTTTAGAAAAAGGAACTAATAAGTCTAGTAATAAGTGGTTTCATCACCATTTCTCGTCCACTCATGATGATTTTAAATGTTAGGTGAAATAGTCCCTTCTTGTATTGTCTTCATTAATACCCACACCATTGGATGACATTAATATAGATGCCTCTTATCTGATAACCAAAACCATTATGATCTACATATTTTAGGAGTGTGAATGTCCCTTCCACACCAAGTTATAGGCAAAGGATCAACCTCTACAAATCATCATTGGTAATGGTAGTTAGAAGAACATTATTATAAAATCCATAACATAATGCCTTAGTATCCTCACTACTACACATTCCAAGCCATATTATTTAGGGTGGCTACATCAAAGGAAAAGATATACATCTCCAATGGTAATGCATTTTTTAGTATAAAATCAAGCCTATGGAGGATAATGTCACTTGTGACATCACACCTTTGGAGGTTTGTGACATCTTTTTGGGAAGACTATCCTTGTATGACAAAGAAGCTACATTTCAAACCAAGCCATAATGTTGGAATATTAGTGCACAAGATCACTTATATGACCTTTTTGAGTTAGAATCTATTACCAAAGTCAATTTTTTATTTTTAAAACAATGTCACAAAATTAAATTGGATGCACATAAGTTCATGTTACTCATGGTTATCCCTGATATAGCTACACAATCAAAATATAAGTACACCCTGACAATGTATAACACTCACACATTATCACAATATAAAAAACTTGAGAAATTACTAGACAAACAAAGTGAAGTGTTCATAATTATTAAATTCCTTCAAAAACACTATGCATTAAAGCACTATATTGATTTAGTTCTTAGATCCCCTTTTCTGAAAACCCCCTATATCAGATATAAGTTTGGGAGAATGATGAAATTTTGCACAAAATATAAGAGCTCATTTATTAGGGTAAGATCAAACCTATATATTCACCTTGTAAGAGTTAAATAGTCCTTACACCCAATAAGGATGGGTCATGGTGACTCTACATATACTATCACACAATCAACAAGATAATGGTGAAGAATTAGTAACCACTACCACACATTGAATTTTTTTTTGGATCAGCTCTAAGGCACATAATACATCAAAAATGTCAAATTGAAGTTATGTTACCATCATGTTCTAGTCCATCCTAAATATATCTAGAAGACAATGTTCAAGACATAGGAAGGATTGTATTAATGGTTGGTCATGCCTTTTGGTCTAACCAATGTGTTATCCATATTCATGTGTTTGATGGGTTATATACTTAGGCACTTCCTAAACTCCTTAATTATCATCTATTTTGATGACATTGTAATAATTATCAATACTTGGGAGGAGCATATGAAACATATCTCACATGTCCTAGACACCTTGCATCAACACAAGTTATAGGCCAACTTATCAAAGTTTAAATTTGGTTCTACACATATTCAATACCTGGGCTACATAATTGATTTCACTTACATCAAATTAGATCCATAAAAGATCAAAGTGATCCAATATTGGCCTATGATACACAATATCATAGAATTGAGGAGTTTTACTGGACTTGCTAACTTATACCACATGCTCATCCTTGGTTTCTCACACATATTTTGGGATCTCACTCAGATAACACATGAAAAAAACAAGTTTGAATAGACACATGTGAAAAAACATGATTTTGAGGCACTCAAGCAACACCTATGTATCCCCTATTATCATAATTCCTAACATTATACACTCATTTTAAATTCACATTAACATATCTGACTTTGTAATTAGAGTAGTCCTCATGCAACATGGACATCCAATCACATACCACTCAGAGAATTTGAAAAACATGGTGAAAATATACTATACCTATGATAAATAATTAAGTCTATTAATCAACAAGTTTAGTAGATTCTTACTCACACACAATAAAAGTACAAGGAACACCATGATGCACATTACATGCCTAATATATTATGAGTTGGTAATAAATTTTGAATGTACCTTTATAAGGATAAATTCAAAGGTCACCATCAAAAAATCAAACCTTTGAATGATGGTCATTACACCATTTTTCATGTAGTTAGTGAGAATGCCTTCATTCATGATCTACCTCTATACTTGGGCATGTACCTAGTATTCAATATTTAATCTCAAGCCTTACTCTCTACCACTTCTTTATCTCACCATGACACAACATAGTTTTGATTTGGATTCTAAACATTTGTGTCTAATATAACAAGACCAAATCATTGAAGCGATAGACACACATACCCATTATGGCACAAATCAACTTTTCCAAATGGTTAAGGTTTAAAAATATGATAATCAAGTTAGGTGGTAAAACTCTTAGCAAATTCACATGAAATTTATTAAGCCACACATTAACACAATGGCGATTATTAATCTTCAAAAAAATTTGAATGATATGTGTTTAGCCACTACATAACCAAACACACTCCTTGTTTCTTCTAGTATGTAAAGTTCACACCAATCACATAATCTCATGTTCTCCTTTGCCTAACATTTTTTTTCAACCTTATGCACAAGTCTCATTCCTACTCATAGATTTTTATGAATTGATATCCTCATATCATAATTGATGCAACTCAATATGCACTACTTCACTCATAGTCTTGTTCACTACCTCGCTCGTAGCACTAACTCATAGATTCACATTACCACACTTATTTTCACTTTATAGCATCCATGTGTTAGCTACTCTAACATCATGTCTTATCAAGTGGTACTTTCTAGTTAGATATATTATCAATTAAACTATTAGTCTCCACCAACCTAGGAGCTCAACCATCATCTAGATTGGAAGATGAAATAACTCAACCATATTCTTGATAATTGATAGTAGTTGTAACTACTCTTTCATTTATTTTTGTATAAATATGTAATATACACATCTGTTTAAGGGTCAATACAATAAATAGTCATAACATATATACCATAATGTATATATATACTCTATAATACATGCACTATAACACATTATACCAATTTTACCGATTATTCATTGATGAATAGAAGTTTCATTTCTTACAAAAAATACTAACACTCCATTGAATTTGTTCTTTTTTTTTTGTCTGAATACAACATTACATATTTACTCTATATAACCAAAACTTGGTTTTCCACCACACACTTGGTCTTGGGCCTCATGGTGTGTATAATTTATGGTTTGATATTTAGTTTTTGAATCCAAAGAAAAATTAAAATGTAATGATAATGATATCTTCTTGGTGGTATTACTTTTGGCATTTATCAAAAAATAGTTGAGTGGTTTGTTAGAGGTATAATCATTGAGAGGGGGGATGAATTAGCGGTGAAAAATATTCACATTCAATTTAAAAACCCTTAAAAACACTTAAGCATTCAATACAACCATTCATGAAGCATACAAGATGTTTATATCAATTAACAATAAATATAATGCAATATCACATACACAACATGAGATCTATTTGGGAAACCCTCTTGGGGACTAAAACCTACTTTTAAGCCTAAAAACACATGAAATACTTGTTCTATAAGTTGATCATAAACATGAGACTAATCAATTCTTTCTGATCAAAATTTAGTGAAACACCTATTTCATAAGGAACACCTACCCCTAAGATGATCAAGTCCTTTTGACCACCTTTTGTTCAAGTTCTTCTCACCAGCTTTAGTGAAACACCTATTCCATAAATATCACCTACCCCTAAGATGGTCAAGTCCTTATAACCACCTTACAATAACACTATCCTTGACATCATAAATATGACCTATAGGTCATACACATAGTCATCAATATGCTCTTCTCTTCAATATATCCACTGGACACCCACCCTTTCATTCACTCCATAACTTACATATACCTCTTCTCTCTCTTCCCACAAGTATTCCTCAAACCTCTAGAAACCATCACATTTGGATTCACCTTTTATAAATATGTCATGATTATCATCATTTTTGAAATATTCTGTCTACCATAACACATACCTTCACCCTTAAGGCATATACATAGGTCACCTTTAGACAGTACCCTCTTTCAAATAGGCCTAAGCCACCTTTTAGGTCCTATGAATACCCATTAACCTCTTTGACACTTCTTCAAGCAAAATAATAACATAGGAACACTATAAAATGCATAGGTATACTCCACATGACTCCTTTGATATCCTCAAATTATCATAGTTTCCAAAAAAACTCTTTTGCTAAGGCACGGTTTGCTCAAACAACATTATATAAATAAGAACATTATGAATGAACACACAATCATTTTTTAAGCCTTTATTAATAATAAATATGTATTTTTCAAGCCTCTAAAATTCATTTATATGTACCTCATGGAGTTTAAAACACTCTCCAATAGATATCTCATCTCAAAACATCAAACTACCATCATGAATAACTCAATTACCCTTCTCAATTTACTTTCAGAGCACAAACAAACACATATTCAAATTTAAAGCTCAATAAATTTGATTTTATAAATAATTATACATTTAAATTCATATTTCCAGATGCATCTTAAATTCTTCTATAACTTTTATTTTTACTACATGGTCAAATTCTACCAAAATAAAATGTTATGGCCCAAAAACCATAGATTTGTCTTCCCTTGATAATTCAAATATTTGAATTCCAATGGTCACTAAGCAATGGTTAATTTTCAAAATCTATACCATCATCTCACGCCCTCAAATCTTAGATTAAACACACACCATCAATATTATTCTAACTTTAACTTGGCTAAATATTTAAACAATGAACATGTTGACCTCATCTCATGAAATATTGAAATATTGACTCAATGTGTACCATTGATCTTTGTAGATCAATATAATACATACCTTACATTGCTCACTATTAGATCATGCTTAGAAATTCTATGATTATGACACTTGGTAGCCTCACATTCCTTCTAAGAAATTTATTTATATTCTCTTTCACTTATGCCACTTAGAAGCCCCATGTGAATTGTTGAATATTTGACTTGTCCTAGACCATTGATCTCTGTCAGTATTAAGCAATGCTCACCAATGATCTTCTACCAGATTAGCGAGCTTGTGACACTTGTCACCTATGCATGAACACTTTGACATATTAAATCTTAAGTGCACCATTGAATCAAAATTGAAAATTAACATGAACCATTATATCTTATAACTAATGAATTCAATCTTCAACATGATTAAACTTGATGGTCTCTAGCCCATCACAGTCTCCTAGAGCATCTTTAAATATTTATAACTTAAGCTAGACAATACTTAAAGTCTCCAAATTTTTAAGGTAGCTTCTTGGAACTATAAAAAACATCTAAATTAACTCATTTGATCAAAAATGACTTTATGCATACCTAAAATAAATGCACAAACATTTTGGTTCATACATATATGCATGATGTGTAGTGATGATCTGGCTAAGTATAGGAACATTTATAATCTACCTAGAAATCTAAATTTAAACCCACATATATTTATTATCACTTAATAATATTACCTAAAAATTGGACCATATCAAATTGGGACTAATTTTATCACACCTATATAACCAAATCCCCCTGAATCATCCATATGTGGTAATGGTGACATCAACAAACTATGTACTCAAATTTTTTTATCACTAAACCAACTATGCCAAGATGAACATAATGAAAAAATAAATTAATACCATGTACTTATAAAATCTATCCAATAATATTTTACCTCTAATATGACCCCTTTCATAGTCTCAAATCATCATATTCATCCCTAAATATCCTTAACCATGCCAAAACTAAAGATCAACCAAGCCTAATTCAAGCATACTAAGACAAACACACTACACACTTTGTCATTAAAACATAGAATATCAAGAAACTTCATCCAATAACCTAGACACTTCCATGACATCAATTAAAACTCTCTAACAATCTCCCCCTTTGTCATTGATGTTAACACCCATCATAAAGCTCACCTTTCTTATCTTTCTTCAAGCACTTTCCCAATAAGAATCTTCTCCCTCTTTGACACAATGACAAAGTGGGAACATACTGATCCTGAGGACCTAAAAATACCACAAAAAAGAGAATAATACCTTAAAAATATGATAGAAACTCCCCCATACCTTGAGCCTACCTTGTTTTTTCCTTGACAACTTCTTCTTGTTACATGACAACACTCCCTTCAACCAAGCATTATAACAAATGAATAAATAACACATAAAATCACTAAATTCTGATGAAACCCACCTAGAAACATATAATAGGGACCCCCAAAATATATTTAAGTCATTTCACTTATTGAACATCTTCAGATATTTACACACTAGGAAGAACCACCATATAGACTTACTAGCCTTCTCTCATGCCACCTCAAATACCACTAATAGAGATTTATGCTACACATCAGAATAGGAAACAAGATATAAAACAAACCTAATAACTCATATTGAAACACTCTTGCCTTTATCTTTTGGATAAACTAAGCAAAAGACATCAAATATTCACACTAGGCCTATCTAGACACCTTATAACCCTACCTAGAACTTGCAAAGCTCGCAACTTTTAGTAGAAATAATTTAAAAAATTAACATTTCATATATATATATATATATATATATATATATATATCAATTTCATATTCTCCCTTAAGAACACAAATTTTAATCACCTATCTCATCCTCTGAAACATACTTTCTTCATAAACCTATGAACCCATTAGGTCTCCATCTTGACAAAATCATGAATAATTCAAAAACCACAAACCTTCAGATCTATATTAATATTTTTTTGACAACCCATTTGGCCCATTCAACATATTAAGAATCTTGAAACCTCAAATTATATGGAAAACCATTTTTCTATCTTAGCCAAAACACTATAATTTAAAAACAAACAAGGTAAATAAACCTCCTTTTGGTCAATGCACATCCCTAAAACTTATTACACACTTGAATACAACCATCACACACTTCTAGACCAAAATTTAAGCCTCAATACTTTTGGGAACCCATACATCCTATAACCCATTTTAGGCCTAATTAGCCAAAAGCTAAACTATAAAAAATTGACAGCACTCAAAAATTTTCATTCTAACTTGAACATATATTCAGACCACAAAACCACCTAGAGTATATCATAAAGATGTTAAAAATAATTTATGAGGACCAAAATCTTCTTGACATTCCATTAATCTCATTATGCCACCTAAAATACACCCATTTTGATCCTATAAATAGTGCATACACAACAAAGAACACTTTATTACATCATTTTAACCT
Organism: Torreya grandis; assembly: GCA_037957365.1. Taxonomy (NCBI): domain Eukaryota; kingdom Viridiplantae; phylum Streptophyta; class Pinopsida; order Cupressales; family Taxaceae; genus Torreya; species Torreya grandis. The sequence goes on along the minus strand of JARHVA010002893.1, from coordinate 1,773,294 downwards.
TATCAAAGCACTTCCCCCATCTTGACATATCAACACTTACTGGAAACACTTATCTTTTGCCTTTTAGGACCTTCTGAATAACACCATGATAAAACTTACTTCTCCACTAAAAAAAGTCTCTTAAGAAGTATAGATAGAGACCTCCTCTTCATCATAATGCTCTTAAAACAATGTGAATCTAGGAGTGGCTCTCATTTCCTCAGTAACCATAAGAATCCTTTTATATCTATAATACTTCTTGATCTTGTCTTCTTTAGTATTAATTTTAAAAATTTGTTCCTTTTCTACATCACTCATTTTATCTTCTATGATAGGATCTACAATATTTAGATTAGCTATAGAATCTTGACATATCTTGATCACTGAAATAGCTTCTTTGCATTATATAACATTACCTTCAGACCTTGAAAATATAGGAACCAAGATCAAAACTTTATCACACATATCAAGTTGATCATTAACATCTAAACACATCTTATAACTAGCCTTAACTAGAATCTTGGTCTCTTTATTCACAACATGAGCAAACAATGAGAGATCTTGGTACTCTTCAACTTCTATAGAATTATTTAACATATCAAGTAGATTACTTGGACCTACAAAATAAACATAACTCACACTTACCACGTTTGGTTTCCATGACTTAGCTTGCCTTCTTTATTGCATTCTAGGAGCCTGATTAAACATATTCTATCTTGTAGCCTTTGCTTGAAGAATCTAGAAATGTGACCTCTCTTTTGGAAATTAAATAAATTATACCTCTTGCAAGAACATTATCCTACCTTACCTTATTTTTAAAATTCTTAGAAAAAAGTCTCTCATCAAGGTAGTTAAAACACTTAACTTTGTTCACAACTTTTGACTAATGACCCCCATCATATTTCCATGCAAACTCATTTCTAATAGATCACTTGCATTCTCTTGCTATATTCCTAAACTGATTACATGTATAACAATAACCATTTAAAATTACATACCTCATAGCATTTGGTTCCCTAATCTAGTTTGTCTTTACTTTTCCATCATCTTTATTCCTTGATTGAATGTTGACCTTGAAGGTCTGATTTGCATGTCTTCATCTTGTCTTGAGCTACATTATCTAGTTCTTATTTGTATCCAAAATTAGTTATATCACTTGAATGATTTTTACTACTTAGAATATTATCTATATCACTTGAGATCTTTTAAAATCTCATAAATGACTTCATCTTACTATATGTCTTCTCTAACTCAGATTTTAAAGACTCATTTTCAATTGCATACCTTGGACATTCATATTCTTTAGCTTTTAGGGTTGTAGACAAGATTTCAAATTGACAACTGAGATGATTGACTATATCTTCATGATCCTTTGTGTATTCATTTATTCTTTCTTCATAAACACTAAATTACTTCTCATGGTCCTTTATTTGAGACTTCATCTTCTTGTTAATATTCTTCTCAATCTTCAGTTATTCAAGAGAATTCATCAATTTAGTTTCACTATACACCTCATCTTTATCATCATATTAATCACTCAAAGTATACTCTTTTTGATATGAGAAAATTCCTTACTTTTCCATTAAGATATCATCATATTAAATAGGACCATCATTTACATGATCATACTTTTAGTCACTATTTTCACTCTCATCTGATGAGCTAAAATATTTATTGGTGTAGAGACTCTTCTTATTCTTGAAGGACTTCTTCTTAATGTCATACTTTTTGAATCCTTTTTTCCTCTTATCATAATTGTATGTCTTTTTTTATTCATCTTAATCTTCACCATACTCTTCATCATCATTATTATTATGATTATGAGGGCACTTATTATCAAAATGTCATAATTTTCCATAATTGAATCATTTGAAGGGTAGTTTACCCTTATACTTTCTTGACCCTATTTTCAATTTCCTTTTAAACAAAGCAATTAGTTCATATTCATCAATATTAGATGTGTCATCATCCTTGAATTTATTACCTTAGTACTCATTCTTGGCTTCATTTATATCTTGAATGATGCTTCTTTATTTAGTGGTTTATCATCATTGACTCTGATCTCATAGGTAGTAAGAATGTCATGCAATTGATCCATATTTAATTGAGTAAGATCATGACTTTCTTCTATAATATATAATTCATAATCATACTTGAGTGAGAGAGACATTAATACATTTTAAACTATAGTGGATTCTTTAAGATTCTCTCTAAGACCTCTGATGATGTTCATAATCTCATCAACACTCTGTAGAAAGGATGCCACATAACTTCTTCCTTCATCTTAAGACTCTCAAATGTTCTTTGGTGAGTTTACAACTTTTCCAACTTAATATTTTAATCTCCTTCATAAATAGTATTAAATTTATCCCACATTTGTTTGGAATATATAAAATGGATTACCTTGGTATATTTAGTCTCTAAAAGACCACATGTGATAGTATTCATTGCATTATAATTGTTCTCAAACAAATTCTTATCTATAACACTAGATGGAGGAATAGTCGGTGAAAAATAACTATCCAAAATATATTTCCAAGCATTGAACCCTAGGGACATGATGTAGGTCCTCTTCCTCACACTCTAAAAAGCATAATTAGATCCATTTAACATTGATGTTTTCTTAGTTTAAAAACCTCCTTGCATTTGATGGATACTTACATTGTACCTTGGATCTCCTTTAAGATGTCAAGCCTTTACCGAAGGACCTACTATGATACCAATTTTTAGAGTTACAATCACTGATATGGGGGGTGAAATAGTGGTGAAAATTAATCACATTCAATTTCCAAACCCTTCAAAATACTTAAGCATTCAATACAACCATTCATGAATCATACAAAATTTTTATATCAATTAATAATGAAGATAATACAAGATCACATACACAACACAATATATATGTGGGAAACCCTCTTTGAGAATAAAACCCACTCTCAATCCTACAAATACATGGACTACTTATCTTATACATTGGTCACAAATATGAGACTGATCAAGTACTTCTGATCATAATTTTGTGAAACACCTATTTCACAAGGAACACCTTGCCCTAAGATGATCAAGTCTTGACCACCTCTTGGTCAAGTCCTTATGATCAAATTTAGTGAAACACCTATTCTAAAAGGAGCACCTATGCTTAATATGATCAAGTCCTTATGACCACCTTCAATCTTCAAACTTACAAGAAAACTATCCTTGACATCAAAAATATGACCTATAGGTCATATACAAAGTCATCAACATGATCTTATCTTCAATCTATCCACTAGGCACCACCCTTTCCTTCACTCCACAACTCACATATACCTCTTCTCTCTCTTCCCACAAGTCTTCCTTAAACCTCTAGATGCCATCACATATGGTTTCACAAAATAGATCTTTCATGATTGTCATCATGTTCATAATTTTCATTATTGGCCACAACATATGCCTTCACCCTTAAGGAATCTACATAGGTCACCTTTGAGTATTACTCTCTTTCAAATTGGCCTAAGTCACCTTTTAGGTCCTATGAAGACCCATTCACCTCTTTGACACTTCTCCAATAAAACTAAGAAAATAAGACCACTTTCAAATATATAGGTCCACTCCACATGAGCCTTTTGATATCCTCAAATGATCACAGTTTCTAAAACACTCTTCTGCTAAAGCATGATTTTCTTAAACAACATTCTATACATAATAAAATCATGAATGAACACATACTCACTTTTAAAGACTTTGTTCATACTAAATATGGATTGGTCAAGCCTCCAAAATACATACATATGGTCCTCATGGAGTCAAAAACACTCTCTAATATATATCTCATCTTGAAACATAGAAATACCATCATGGAAAACTCAATTACCCTTCTTAGGTTACTTGTAGATCATGAACAAATACATAGTCAAATTTGGAGCTCAATAACTTTAACTGTATAAACAATTAGACCTTCACATACATATTTATATATGAACCTTGAAGTCCTATACAATTTTTTTTTTAAATAAATGGTTAAATATTATATAAATGGAAAGTTATGGCCCAAAAACCATAGACATGTCTTCCCTCACTAATTCAAATATTTGAATTCCAACAGTCACTAAGAAATGGTTAAACTTCAAACACTATGCCATTATCTCATGTCCTCACATCTTAGATTAAACATGCAACATAGATATTCTTCTAAATTTAACTTGGATAAATACTTAAAAAATTAACATGTTGATCTCATCTCATGTATTCTTTTAATATTGACTCAACACACATCATTTATGTCTACAGATCATCATGGTCCTTACCTTGTAATGCTCACTATTAGATATTGCTTAGAACTCCCACAATTATGACACTTAGCACCCTCACATGACTTATAATAACTTTAATGATATTCCATTTCAATTTTTCCACTTAGAATCCCTACATTCATTGTTGACTCTTTGACTTGTCCCATACCATTAATCTTCTACCAAACTAGCGAGCTTGTGATAATTGTCACTTCCATGTGCACCCTTTGACATAATTATTCTTATTAAAACTATTATATAAATATTATGAATTAATTCATACCATTATATATTATAAACAATGACTTCAATCTTCAACATGATTAGACTTGATGGTCTTTGATCCATCATAGTCTTCCAGAGCATCTTTGAAGCTTTATAACTTGATCTAGACAACACTTCAAGTCTCCAAATTTTAAAGGTAGAATATTGGAACTATAAAAAAGATCTCCATGAAATAATTTGATAAAAAATAACTTTATACATATCTAAATAAATTCACAAACATATTGGTTCATACATATGTGCATGATGTGCAATGATGATCTAGCTATATATGGGAACCTCTGTAATCTACCTAGAAAGCCAACTTTGAACGTGCATATATCTAGTTGAACTTACTCAAATGACCTAAAAATTGGACCATAGTAAATTAGGACTAATTTATCACACCCATATTACCAACTCCCCCTGAATCAACCATACGTGGCAATGGTGACATCAAAAAATTGTGTACTCATATTTTTATGCCATTGAACCAACTAAGCCTAGATGAACATAATGAATAACTAGATGATTACCATGCACTTTAAAAATATATCCAATCATTTTTAACCTCTAATATGACCAAATAAATATACTCAAATCACCATACTCATCCATAATCATCCTTAACCATGCAAAAACTTAAGATCAACTAAGCCTACTTCAAGCATACTAGGACAAGCACACTGCACACTTTATCATTGACATATAAACTATCAAAAAACTTCATCCACTCACCTGGACACCTATATTGCATTAATTATAAATCTCCAATATGGTCATAAATAACGTGTTTTATATCAATATGTGTAGACGCATTTGTTTGTTGAAATTCTATGGAAAACCATTATGCTACAAATCTTCCATTACATTTTCTAATAATGTTATGCACATAATTATAACTAAATAATTATGAATATTTGTCTCTTAATACTCAAATTTAAAATTTCCTACCTTCATAATGAAATCACATAAAAAACTCTTATAAATTCATCTCTATTGTTCCCAAGGTTGTGAGCCATTGGACTCATAAAATAATGTCTATTCAGCCCATGGCAATAAAAAAAGGAATAACGCTTGAATATTATCATATCAAGTTTGATACTATGTAATTTCCTTAAATTATGGAGATGGTTAAATAAAATAATTCAAACTTTCCACCAACTTATTTTTGATGAAATTATGTGTACTCCTTGAGTTAATAAGTACTATACCTTTTGATTCTTGAGGAAACCCATGTTATATAGGCTTTATAGAGTAATTATACTAAAAATTTCATGACATGAGATATTTTCCTAGTACTATTATGACTCTACTTTTGATACTTATTCTTCTTCTTAACTAGATGATTCATCATCTTCGTTTCTAAAATTGGTATCTTAAATGTAAAAAAAAATATTCGCATCACTTTGATTTCCTTTGCCCCATTTGATATCACAATTGAAACCAAAAAATTTTTCTCATTTTTGTTTAATTTGTTGAGGAGTCAATATGGTAGGCTGAGGGAATGATTACGCTATAATAATGGTTTTTATGTTAGTAGTGAAAGTCCTCTTTTAAAGAATAACCATTTCATTTAACCAACACATGCATATCATGGATTATAATACATAGATTGGATAAATCATACAAACATTTAGTTGAATTTTATCCTTTAGGACATATAATAATAGATAATTTAAGTTATCCCTTTTGATATCAACCACACATAAATAAAGGTTCTAGAATTATTGATATAATCCTTGACTATCCTTATTTTCCAAAACTTTAGCAACTGACCAAATTATTACTTTTTTACACCATTATGATAGTGCATATGTAGCTCATATGGGAATGTAAACCAAATAACAATAAGATCCTTAGTTTTATTCTAGTTAGAAATACATATGTACCAAATGAACTAATGTAGTTCCAAATACAAGGATACCATGACCACCTTTTGAGAGCATAGGGTTTGATGTAGGTCAAATATAATATCCATTTGATAGATCCAAGTGACCATATACATACCATAAAACTTGTGCACTTCTAATTTTGGTAGGGCAACCTCTATATAATGTAATAATAATAGAATTGAGATATTATATCAAACTATAATAACCATTATCTCTTATATATACTCTACTATAGCCATAATTATTCCATAGGCCAACCCTAATAATAATATAAGAGCCTAGATAAATGTGATATGATAAGGAAAATGGTTATGGAAGCCACAAGTATGTCATACATATTATTAGACATGTTATAGGTTAAGGGAATAACATTAAGTCCATTGATATTACATATAATAATCTCTATTGTATTTAACTAAACCCTTCATAGGATTATTTAACCCTTTAATTTTTTTTTATCAAAATTGATAAATTAAATAAGTGTTATGATATTATGACAAACTATTAAGTAAAATAAAAATGTATAAGATATGAAATAAATCACACAATAGTAATTTAGAACTTACTATTTATAGAAAAATGATAAAAGGAAAAATACTAAATAAAAATTACTTAGCTAACACTCAAATTTGATGGACTATAATAAAGATAATGATATTGACTATGGGAATTTGTAATGGTGTTATGAATAAAGAATAAGGATCTGTTTAGATCTAAGACAAGGACAAATATTCAAAAAAGACTAGCCTAAGAATTCATCTTTAACGTGTTCCAAAATTTGATAGGGTTTTTACCTATGTGTAAATTTATATCATTATACCTTCACCTATAGGTCTTGTGTGTGTGATTGGGATTACTTGATTCATTACAAAACCTATTGTATGTACTATTCTTCATTTGGAACCCCAAGTCAATTGAAAATGAGGAACAAAATCAAAATATGGGGAAAATGGGTTAGTGTCTAAATGTTTTCTTGACATCAACAACCCTTGTGTTGATTATTACCTACATACCAACAATCTAAAGAGGAATCAAACTCTATGTAGTTCACCCATGCTACACTGGTGTGTGTTAAATATTGGTGTAATGTTATATGTTGGTGTAATCTTGGTGTAATTATGTGCTTAAAAAATGACTTATGACCTTTGAGGTGTATTTAGACTTAAATTATGGATAATTGAGATATATGGACTCAAAATTGGGAATAATAAGTGTTTTATTCTCAATGTGTAGTTAGAATAAATCTAATGAATTCAATATATAAGCCTCTTGCAAACGAATGAACAAATGAATGAATAATCTACTTATATAGTGGTATTTTGGGAAATTCCCTAGATGAGATTTTTGAAATGTGTAAGATGACACATTATGTGAATTTTAATCTGATAAATTATTTAATGTTTGGTAGGAGGATGATATCAATAGATTTAGACTGGTGAACAAGATAAATTTTAAGGAGTGACCTTGTCTGAGAATTAGAAACAACTAAGTTGGCAGTGTGAATAGATCAAAGGATGAGATTAGGATATTTAGAATGAATAATTTTAATATTAAGTGTTATAATTACTTAAATATAGGGATCATATGCATATAACATAGAGTAATAGTGGTTTAGAACCATGGCACCGAGCATGATCCAAGTGTGTATAAGGAGTAGTCACAAGTGCATTGTTTTAATATTAAATTTAAATTTTAGTAACTAAATTTGACCCCAGTTATTATATTAATTAAAAGATAATAATAATAAATTAAAATAAAAAGATTTATACCTAAGCTTACCTATGTTAGAGTAGGCTTGGATGTAGATCACATGCTAAATTGTAGTTCATGTAAACTTGAAATGAAAAATGTATAATTTATTCCTTAATTAAGATGGAAATATAAAATTAAAAACAATAAAATCATATATATATATATATATATATATATATATATATATAAGGAATGAATAAACCATTTCATGTACACTAAGTATTGTGTTTATTGATGCAAAAACTAGTGAATAGAGAGGGTACGATCCTTGGATATTTTTTTCATTGAAACACTTAGATTGGGAAATGAATGCCTTAATCCTCATTGATAGAAGAGTGTGATTTAAAAATAAATGTGTATTTGACTCTATCATCACACAAGTCAATGTATTAAAGCAGCTTGGAATCCCTATACTAATTCTAATGGTTTATTCTACTACAAAAAATTGGTGAAAAAATATGAATCAACCATTGTATATGAAATAAGATGCATTTATAGTGCAAAATTGGCATAAAAATAGTGTAAATATATTATGATATGAATCTATTATATACAACATAAATAATGACATGGATTTCCATTCCTTCTATGGGAATGGTGAAAATTAAGTAATAAAGTGACCATTTTCCACAAATATACCCCTAATATGATATATGAGTTTATTGATTATAATAACTATGTAAAATCAACTGAATTTATAAGTAAACATACATAATATTATGGAAAAAATTCCACACATGATTCCCCAAATATTGGAAAAAAATATATGATAAACTATGCATAAATATAAGATATATTTTTTAAAAATACTAAAAATTGTTTTGTAGATTGAATATAGTTTTGATAATTTTGAAAAACATTATTTTGGATTCCTAGGATAAAATCATGTTGTTTTGGATAGGTATAACCTATGTTGTCAAAATGGTGCATTTTTGTCTTAATATGATTTATGGGTATAAAATAAGTATGAAATGTGATCAACTAAGAAAATTTTGTCCTTTATTAACTATACAATGAACTATTTGAATCTAGTCTCTAAGACAAACCACTTTGTATGCCCCCTATTTTGAGATGAGTTATGAAGTGTGCATAATAACTTAGCTAAAAATAAAAAACTATACAATTTATGTTATATAAAAGACTATATTTTATATTAATAACTATAACATTGGATATCATGGCATCGTATTTACAATCCAATCAAAAGAGTTATGTATGATATATGTATAACTAAGCATACATAATGTCATGTCTAGATATATGCTAGAAATTATGAACATAGTGAAAACTGATCATTATTTAGTGTGTTAAAATTGATGTATAACTACTCAAGGAAGATTAATGATGTGGATTATTGATCTGGGTAATAATTCAGGTGATAATTTAGGTGATGGTTCTACCCCAATTGATGACGAAACTTCTGGGAGCCATAACTTTTGCATCCTAGCTCCAATTGACTCCCCATTTGAACCATTGGAAAGATAATAATGAGGATAATGTGGTGAGATTGAATGATATTTTATCAATGGTTTTAGACCCTTGAAAATGCAATGGAAGTGCCCCAAATTTCAATTTTAGTAGTGTAGTCTAAAAATAGTAAGTTTCTAAAAATAGTAATTCCTCAAATTTTGTATTGTTTTAAATCATGGAAGTCAAACCACTTAATATCCCTAGAGATTTTTAACCTTAAAAATCCTCCTCCTACTTTCAAAAATGTGTATAAATTAAGATGTAACTTGAAACAGAAATCAGACATCTCATCCCAAAGATAAGCATATAGTTGTATTGCGATCTTGAGTAATAAAACATCTCTTCTCAAACAATTCATGGTTATTGTGTTATTTTTGTATTCTTGAAATATATATTGATCAAAATTTTTGATTTTTGTATCAATCATTTCATAGCAAACTGAGCATACAATATCAAACAATAATCATGGTCATGATGCATACATAAATAACAATGAAAAAATTACACAAAGTAAGAAGAAGGCCAAGGGGCCACATATAATGTAAATATTCAAATGTAACTCACATACATATAAACACGAAAAAATGTTTAGATATATAAACAAGGACATGTCCAAATCTCCACAATCCAAAGCCAAGAGTACACACAGATCATGATGGAAATAATAAAACATGATAAACATACATGGATAAGTGAAATTTACTTACATAAGTGATTTGTATAATTATTATTTTAAGATGATAAATTTGAAAAATTGATCTATGATATGTAATTTATATTAAAAACTCCCAAATTAACAATCTACAAGTACAATCTAGAGCCAATAGGATAAAAAATACAAAGATAAATAAACATTCAAAACCATAATTTTAATCATAAAGCTAAGTGCTCTAAATCAATATCAAAACAAAAAAAGGACAAAGTGATTTATGGATTTGGATTACATTTTTTAGACATAGAATTTTGACAGCATATGATTGGCATGATTCAAGATTAAGATGATAGCATGAATTGATTTTTCATGGATTTTTCTCATTCTTTGGAATGGAGGTAGGCATGGATTTAAATAGGCAAAGGAGAGATATTTTATGGAATTTAAAATTACATGGAATTATTTATAAAGAGAACTCTCTAGAGAGTTAGAGGAGGATTGGAGAATTTTAGACTCCATTAGAGAAGCCTAATGGGGTTTAACGGGGTTTTAGCTAGGTTTATAGGAGAATTAGGTGGAGACTAAGTACTAGGCATGTAGGAGAGCCTAATAGATATATGGGTAGGTGGGATATGGGAATTTTAAATTCCTAAATATTAGATAATTAGCATTAGTTGATAAAAAAAGACATGATTAGAATAATTAATTAATTTTTAGGAAGGGGTAAGGTTAGTAGGTGAATATGGAATTAGTGGATAATTAGGCTAATAATTAGAAAAGGGTTAGTAGTAATAAGACATAATTAAACAAAAAATAGTTTCAAAATTAGAAAAATAAGGAAGGTTAGAAAATTTAAATGCATACATTTTGACCCTATTTGAGAGGGCATTATGAGTGGATGAAGTAGGAGCAATGGTCTTTCAAAGGAGAAATAAAATATTGGATGAATATTAATAAATGATGTTAATGGAAACATGATGCCCCCTCAAGGGGAAATATGGGGAGGAAGGAGGTGGATGTCCACTCAAAAAAAATGAGGGGTGGGAGGTATGAATATATAAGGGGCTAAGATGATATATTATTATTAATAAAATGAACTCAATGTAAGTAGTGAGATACAAAGTGATGATGCTCCTATAAAATACCTATGGATAGGGACTATAAATGATTGTGTCATGGTTATTGACACATCCCAAGGGGGAATAAATTGTAAGATGATGATGATAATATAAAATTCCACATGATTTTGACATATTTTTTGAGGTCAGCATACCCCCATTTTTGAAAAATGTGGACCCTTGTGTGAAATTGTGAAAATTTGTACCTTAAAATTGAAAAGTCACTTGATCAAAGTGTCATTAACATGTTTTCACATTATTTGTATTTGAATATCATCCACACCTTTACTTATTTGGATTATTTGTTCATGGATATACTTTGAACTTGTCTAAGTTTACTAATGTTTGATATTCATGTTTCAAGTTGTATGTTAATGGAACCCTCCTTGAATAAATTATGCTTGGATTTTATAATTTAATCCCAACTTGGGATTTTACTAGATTTTGGTCTATAAAAAATCAAATTAAATCCATGTTTAAAATATTCTTTAAACCCTAATTTATTAAACCCTAGCATAGGTTCGTTAGAACAAATTCAAAATTAGTGGGAACAATTCACATGGGAACACTTAAAAAATGCCATAGACTTAGTTCAATTTTTATACTAAGGCATAGTCATGTTTTTCAACATGACCAAACCTTAGTCTTAAAATTATATGCTTGGTCCCCTTTACATCCCAAGTCCATTATTACCATTTACCTTAGCATGGGCTAACTTTATCATTCTAGGGTCCTTTTATTATGTTCTTAAGCTTGGTATAAATAATGCATGGTACTTTTGTTATAATTTAGACTAAAATATTAGTCTTAAAGTCTCATTCATGTTTATTAACATAAAAAATACCCTAGTCTTAAGATTTTATCCTAAGTTTCATATACCTCTGAGTCCTAACTTAAACATTATGCTTGTTTATAGGATTAACGACCCATGTTTACTTAGGCGAACATAATTGGATGGTGAAATATGGGCTTGATAAGTCTAAGATTCTAATCCATAGGACCAATCTCACTTGACCCCATGGATCAAGATCAATATTTTATATTCACTTGAATGGCCAAGATCTAATGATACGATATCAATATTAAGACTAAAAGGTCTCTTTTTATTATATAGACCTAGCCTAAGACTTTACCCTAAGGTTTCAATTGTATTTATTAATACAATAAAACCTTAGGATAAAAACTTATACCATGAATTTTATTCAAAGGGTCATTTTTGTTATGTTACAAGCTTAGACTAAGATTTTATATTTTCCTAAGCATGGGGCCCATTTTTTTATCATGATTTTAACCTAGTTAAAAGACCTTATCCTAAATTTTTATTCATATTTATTGATATGAATAAAAAAATTAGTCTATAACTTTGATCCAATTTATATATTTCTCGAGATCACTTAATCCATTTTATGATTGTAGGAACCAATCACATTTAGTTGCCTAGATCATGATCAATGGCTCACATTCAGTCAGATGAGGATGATCAAATGGAGTGGGATCAATGCAAAAAAATTAAGCCATAGACCACAGTTAAATAATGAGTACCTTATCGAGAATAAATAGTACATGTTTAATCATATACATCTAGATCAATAGAGCATATTGAGTCAAGTATTTTGAATGAAGCTCTTAGTTAATGTCAGACTGCCATGTGGAAAGAACACATTAAATGGTAATGCTGATAGAGTATAGATCTTAAAAGGCCCATAGGACTAATAGGTGGCACAACCTTGGTGCATAGTAAATAGTAAAGCTTGTGAATCTTCCAAGTATCAATGTTCCATGTTGATTCATACCCATCAGATCCAATGGTGTATAATCAATGTTAAAAATTCAAAGACCTTGCAAACAAACCAAAGATGGCCACATGGTGAAAGTGTGTGAGCTTATATAACTAACAAGGTGAAGAGCTTAGAACGTCCATAAAACTTCCAAGTGCCACATTCTGAAATCCAGATACATATAGTGACTAATGACGTTCAACTCAAGGGATCAAGATCAATGGATAATGTTGATTCATGCAAGGAGATCTAATAGTGTGAAATAAAAGCAAATTTTTCAAAAGGAAATGATAAATTTTTAAACATCAATGATAAAGTTTGTTATTAAAATTCCACATAAATTCCATGGTGATGCCACATAAACATAAAATGATAAATTTGAAGATCTTGTAGGCTCAAAAGGGGAAAAGATATAAATAAAAGGATCTAAACAAAATCTATGGCACATACTCACTTAAGTGCTTATAAATACAACCATTAAAGCTATAAAAAATCCCTAAAATGTAAAAATCACTAATTTGACCCTATATTGATCATGAATCAAGCCCAAGAAAGTGAATTATCATCAAAGCAAGCACAATTTAATCTACAGCCAAAGAGCAGTCCACTAGTGAGAAATTGGATCTATTTCAAACCATGATAGCCTAAAAAGGCACTTAAAGGGAAAATAAAAATCTTTATTTGGCTTTAGATGATGAGGAGATAGCCTTAAAGGATATATAGTTTGATGCCACTAACCTAAACATGGGAGACAACAACTTGTCCAATCTATTATGGACCATCGAAGAGAAACAAGTCATCACAAAGGAAGAGGAGAAGAACTTATATATGAGAAGGAGATATTATGACATAGCAGCTACTAAAATGACAAGCCTACACTTTGAAATGTCCAAGCATAAGGTACTACATTATATTAATGTTTTATCTCCTATTTTTGAAGATTGTAAAATTGATAAAGGTATGTTAGTCAATGTGCACACTCATAGAAGTATAGCTTATGTCTCATCCATAGCTTTTGAGAATTATTATAAGCTACCCAAGCCCCAAATAGACATTACCACCATAAATAATTTGGATAAATAAAATGACCCAAAGACCATCCTTACCCCATGGCTGTATTCTAGAAATCAAGTATTCTCATACTTCAATGGTAACATCCTAATTACCCAATTCAAACCTATGATTAGGATGATTATGACCTTGATGAAAAAACTATGTGTAAATATGAACACCACCTATATGGATTCAATTTGGGTGCCCTTTATATTTTTTATGGTTGAAATGGAGCTCACCCCTCCTCTTGGTGAAGTTATTAGCACCTACTTGTGTAGACAAATTTCCACAGTCAAGAAAAGGACTAAGGGCCAATTTTACATGATGTCATACTTACTAAATGCCTTGCTCACCTCCACCAATATCCCCAATCTTAGATAATGGTCACTTGAAGGGACACAAATCATCTCCCAATATTATTCAAAATTGCACATATTCAAATACAAGGACCACATCCATTTCATCTATGGTTGTGTTTATCCAACCTTAACTAAGGACATAACTGGGATTCCAATGGTAAGAGTTAGTCCTTTGTTCAATAAATAAATTTAATTGATTGGTGACATATGGTTCTATCCATATTACACCATCATCAAAGTTGAAGGAATCGAGGTCCAACCCCTCAAGCTAGCAATCCATGTCCCCAATAAGCTTGTAGAATAGGATGTAGCTAACAAATTATTCCATGGTATAGATGTTCTATTCATAACCAAGAGGAAAGTACTCCTATACAATCTCCCAATTACTATTGGAAGGACCATATTTCAGCAATGGGACAATATTGAGGTTGCCTCTAAACACAGGGCCTCTTTTAGATTACAACATGATGAACTAAGGCAGTGGGATCCTCAAGGAAGAGTTTTGGGGAACTTGAAGGAAAAGGGGATCAATTTGACCTATGAACACCATATCAGATTATATAACCTAGTGTACACAAATTCCTTTTATTTCATTGATGTCTTGATAAGATTTAATAAATTCAACATCACTCTAGAAGCTAGGATGGAAAGGGAACACAAAATAAGTGATGACAGGTGGAATTTGGGATTGAGACAATACCATTTTCCCAGTGGAGAATCATCTAGACCTCCACAACTACAAATAGAGATCCAAAATCTTGAGGCACAAAGGATATAAAAAAGTAGACCTAGTGAATTTGCTTTTTCTTCAACCCAAGCATAAGAACCAAGATCATAGGTTGAAGAAATTGACATAATAACATTAGATATTGAAGACATAATGGAATATGCCCTAAAGACACTAGATATTGCCTATCAATTAGCTGAGGAAGAATTACAAGATGAATAACCTTATTCCCAAGTTGAAAAGTTAGATAAGGATAAGGGGAAAGAATTGGCTTTGTGTTTAGTTCTTATAAATATCCCAATGAGGAAAGCTAAGTTAGAATTGGTTTTAGTAGGGAAGAAGAGACCAATGTTAACCTTCACTCATCCTTTGAGTGGGGTCAAACTCTTAAGTTATGATAACCCAATCCAATGTTCAATCATCCCTAAATGTTTTTTATATGGCAATTTACAAAAGGTTCATACTTTACATCATCCATGGGCCATTACTAAATCAGTCAACATCACTATCTATGATGAACTCAAATCATGGATAGTTGTTATATACAAATAAGAAGAATGAAGGATGGCTACTCTAGGAGAATTAAGTGGATTTCAAATTAAAACCTCTATACCTCAAGTGACACAATATTCATTTGGTGTCAAGTTTGACCCAACAAAAATTGGATTACAAAATGTTACTAAAAGGAAGGCCATAATAGGTGGAGAAGAGTTCACTTTGCATAAAGTGGAACCATTTATTAAAATAACTCTTTTTAAAGGACAAAAGCTAGGTGAGAATCTTGTTTTTGAGGAAAATGTTATTAAATTTTCCCAATCTCAATCGACACAAATATAGTATCCTATCAAGGGCATGCAACAACAAAGAGATGATATGTAGAGGCAAAAGGAAAATTTAGAGAGCTAAGCTATATTGTTAGTTCCTAATGTTATGATTAAGATGTTTGGGGCATATTTATATGATATGTTTTACTCCTTAAATTCAATAAGGTATATAAAAAATGTATTGGGTCAATAAGATGAAATATCCAAGGAATTAGTCACTCATTGCTAGAATTCAAGGGGTAAAATCAATGAATTGATCAACATCTTAGTGGAAGATCAAATCCATGGTTTCAAAACCATCAACCTAGATCATATGAACAATTACTATGAATAATTTTGGACAAGATAAAGATCTTGAACACAATGCCTAAATTTTTTGAAAGTCTTCTTAAAGATGATAAAGAGCTGTTAGTCAAGACGGAACATTTCCTTGGAATCATGATCCTCAAACTAACTACACTCAGCTCCATGGGCCTCATCATATATGAAAATCTCAAGAACAAAAACACCCTATTCATTGAATAAGTGAGGATTAAAATACAATGAAAATATGGAACAAACAATAGTAGGGTCGTGGATATGATCCTAACAGCAAAGGATAATATTATAGAAGCTAGGAGCATTAAAGAGGCCTTGGGGAGAAATGATAGGGAATTTGAAAACCTAGTCGATCAAGAGGATGAGCTCTTCATGGAACCTATTGCTAATTTGAATTTTATTTATGAACAAAAATATAAAGTAATGAAACTACTACAATAGTAATAGGGGATTGCATCAACACAAGGTCCTCGAAGTTAATTAGGAATATTCTTCTTTGCAAAAAAGATTGTAATATTTAAAAATATAATATTATTTTTGTAAAGGAATGTACAAATTTTAAGCACGTTTTCTATAGGTCATTCCACTTTGGAAAGTTTAGTGTATTATATGACTTTTATAGAAAGGACAACTATCCTTAGACTTGTACTTTTCTAATTGGATATGACTGACTGACATACTTCCTTGCATTCTATAAAAGGATTATTATTGATTATAAAAATGGGGAGGGAGTTATTAGAACCAAATTAATTTTTAAACTTGGAAAAATTAATATAATCAAGGGATTCTACAAAGATTTTCCAGTATTTACTTATGTTCATTATTATCATGGTTTCTCTCTCACTTATTTGTTCTAATAACCAGATCTGAATGGTTCTTATGAATTCTTGGCATGCACCTTTAATTTTAGAGTTTTTAACTTGTGCCAAGGCTAGGTTGACTTAAATTTCTAAGGTTCATTTCATTTTATTTAATCTTATTGCATTTGGGCTAATGTTGTTTTCTTGTAGGGGAAAAATCTATAAAGTGAATGTGGTTCTTATTTGCATTGTTTCCATCTTAGAAGCTTCCCTGATGTGTGATAGGATTTGAACCTATGATACTTCATGTCACATATTGGTAAACTACCTTTCAAGATGAAATTTTAACTTTGTCATGATGTTGGAATGAAGACCAAAAACATTTCTTTCTTCCCTACCCTTCCATTTTATTCTTTTTTAACCAAATCACCTTAGTTTAATTGTTATTGCAAATAGCCATCTTAGATTAGTTATTGATCATAATTCATTTTTATTAGCATGGATACTTCATATTTTTCGTAGATCTTCTATTTATCCATGGTGGCTCCTAACCACCAAAGATTATAGATATTGTGAAATAGTCCACTTATTTTGCCTTTATTCCACCAACAAATAACATGATTATCACAACCTATAACTCATGCATTGGATTATTAAGAATTAAAAATGATAAGTGTTTATTAAACACTCTGGGCACCTATGGTAAACGTTTAGGCATTGACAGGTAGAGCTTTATTGGCACTAGAAAGAGGGAATTTAGTTATATTTTTGTGAATTTGTATAATCTTTGCTATTTTTGGTGTGCTTAGATCAAAGATTGATGTATTATTTGAATATTTGTGCTCTTTTAAGCATAATTATGTACAAATGATTGATATTTAGGGTTTTAGACTAGTCTTTAAGCTCCCTTTATCCAAAAATTGATATTATTTCATGATATATGGATAGTCATGCAAAGGTAGTTCATGCTTTGTCTATTTCCCATGTTTAAGGTTAGTAATAGTAAATTTGTACAAAGATTGACTAGTTCGTTATAAATTTGAGTTTTTTTTAGCTCAAATATGTAAAGATCCCTCTCATTAATAAATATAGATATATCTTTGAGATTATTTAGTTAAATATATTTGTGATTTACATCTATGTGTGCAAAATTTCTTAACAACTTAATCATTGTACTTTACAAAGGCTGGTTTGATGCATTATATTTGAAACAAGTTTCAAGGTCACAATCTAGAATTGCCAAAAGTGAGATTAAGGTAATTTTAAACTTTTGTGGTCTCAACCAACATCACCAAGTTAGGGTGATCATGTGTTCAAGGTATGGCTTGGCTAGGTGGTTCTTCTATAAATGTGCCTAGTCAGTTACATGACTTACCCAAAAATCTTGAAAGTTGTTTACCTTTTTTTAATCCCAATAATGTTTTCACTACTGAAGAACATATTATATCATTCAAGTTTATTTTTAGATTGTTAAATGTAGTTCATGAAGATGTAGCATGTATATTTTTCCTTTTCAATTTTTAAGAAGCTACATATTATTGGTTTTTTAACCTACCTGAGAATTACATTACTAGTTTGAATGACTTTAATTATATTTTCATTGATCAATTTCAAAAATTTATCAGTCCATGCACCCTTTACCAATAGTTAATTATAGTTAAGAGGGATTTAAATGAGACCATAAGAGCCTTTAATTCTAGGTTCCAAAATATGTTTAGTAGGACCATGGCCTCATACAAACCCAATGTGGCTCTAGATTTGGAGATTTATAGGGATGCCTTAGACCCCATGACTTGTATGTTTTTGAAAATATTTTTAAATGTCATCAATACATTATCACTGGATTATGTTGAATCTATGATCATTAATGACCAGATGCAACCCCAAGGTTAGATGGCATATTCCACCCCTAATTCCAATCATAATATTACTACTCTAAATGATCCTCCAATTTGGAACCAATTACTATGGAGTCATCCATATCCTGGCCAAAACCTAGGGTTCCTAAATAACATTGCTAGTGGGATTCACCCAAAAAATCATGGAACTTTAATACCCATAGCTAGTATTAATGCTCCAATTTGTGAGCTTGAGACACCAAAAAATTTAAATGACTTGATATTAGAAATTGTCTAAAAATTGAACACTAATTTTCTTCAGTTTAAAAAACAAGTAGGAAATACAGGAGAGGGCTCTAATAGAAACTATGATTCTCAAAGGTTTAATAAGCCTCCAAACATGTTTCATAATGACAATAATAATGGATCATCTAAAAATATAAAAATGTTTATTTGTGATATGGATTTGGCTAATCACTTTAATGTTTTTTAAGCATCTCAAGATGAAAGGGATACAACTAAAATTGTGCCTAACCAAGAAAATATTGTAGGTACATCTAGATTTACAAGTAAATATCAAGGTTTCATGATAGAGGCCATTAATTTTATATTTAAATAAGAAATTGAAATTGAAGATGCAACATATCTTCAAGATGAGCAGTCCCATGAACAAGATCAGTTGCAAGTTGACCTCTCTTAAGAAGATAACTATAAGAATAGTTCATATAAGGACATTACTAAAGTTAAGAATAATGCTAAAGAAGATGACCATTGGTATAAATTATACTAGGATTCCTTGAAAAGGGGTGAGGTGTTTTAATAATACAATGATGTCCTAGAGATCCTAAAATTAGATAAACTAAAACTCATTTGGGTAGAAGATCTACCTTTCTTCACCAAGGATGAAGATGAAGTGAGTGAAAAATATCAAGAATTATCATATGAATTCACCAAAAGGTCAAGAGTATGGGACCAACATGTTTTTGATGGTAAGATTCTAGATGAACATCATTCAGTTGAACATGATGAAGAAGCTTTTGGGATGACTTGGAAGATTTTTGTGCAAAGATTGGTAGTCCATTTCCACCTCAGAACGAAGCCAATGAATACATCATTATAAGGATACTACCTGAGCTACCATTATTGTGTGAGGATAATATAAGCCACTATCTATTTACAAAGTAGAACTAACACTTATATGATAAAGTAGAAGGATTTTTGAGGAAGATGATTGGGTCTTAGATTCATATCTTTGATCCATGTATCTAAGAATGCTGATAGGAGACCAAGCTACATCACCTAGAAGACACAAACATGCAAATGCTCCCATACACAAGAAGAGGAAACTAAATGAAATAAAGCATGCTTTAAGGCCCTATGGTAGGCTAAATAACTTTCCATTTGACCCTAGAGGTAAGTAATCTATGTAATTAGTATAGGGATTAGTTTAGTTTCTTTCTTGTTTTTTATTTTTTGCTTTTTTTCTTCCCTGACCCTTGTTTGTATATAGTGCCTATTTATATTTGTTTGTTTTCTCTTATTTTTTTCCTTGATTTTAAATAAGTAATTTCTTATAGCACTCAACTCAAAATTCACTTAAATACTTAGGAACTCCATATTTTGGAAAGGTGGGTATGAATCTTAAGCATATGTTGGCCATGGGTTTGAAATAGGAGATTAATGTTATAATTTTGAAAAACTAGTAAGAACTAGTGGATATGTTAACTATTCCATAATATTTTTAACATTTTTTTGATCTAAACTTGGTTTTAATAAGGATTAAACATGTGGGTTAAAATCTTGAATCATTAGGAAATAATCATGTTTGTACTTAACAAACATCCTTGCCTAAGACAAAGGATGCAAACATAGGTGATTTTCTAAAGATAAAACAATTGAACAAATCCCTAAACATGGCTAACATGGCTCCCAAATTTTACTAGAAAGCCAAAAATGATCTAAAAAATATAAAAATAAGATATTATTGAAAAATCAAAAGCTTTCCAAGTAGAGGTGATTATGGTAATCTCCATCGGGGATATGGATATCTAGTTGGTAGTAGAAAAAGAACTTGAGTGGATCAAAATGCATCTCTATTAGGGTTATGGATGCCTAGATGGTAGTAGAGAAATTCCCAAGCCTTACCTAAGCTAAAGCATGTTCCTTAATGGATATACAAACATGTTGTAATTCAATGTTAATGATTAAAGGTATGAAATATAGAAGTTATTCCTTGAATCCCATAGAAAATAGTAAGTGGAATCAAATTACACACACATCATGACTATTTTTTGATATTTGATCCTAATTATGCATATGTAAGACTTATTTTAACCATGAACTGATGTTGATAATGGTACTAATCATGTGGAATAGGTAATCTAGTTATTTGTCTAAACTAGGATCTCTAAATTCTAACATATTTCTATGTTTCCCCTAGAAGTTTCCATTTTTTGAGGTCAACATACCCATATTTCTAAAAAATGGGGACCCTTGTGTCAAATTTTGCAAATTTGTACCTCAAAATTAAAGTCACTTGATTAGAGTCTCATTAACATATTTACACATTATTTGTATTTGAATATCATCCACACCTTGACTTGGTTGAATTAGTTTTTCATGGCTCTAGTTTGACCTTGTATAAGTTGGCTAATGTTTGCTCTTCATGTTTCAAGTTGCAAGTTTCAAGTTTAATGGAACCCTCCTTGAATGAACTATGCCTAGATTTTATAGTTTAATATTGCAATTTTACTAGCCTTTGGTCTATAGAAAGTCAAATTAAATCCATGTTTAAAATATTCTTGAAATCCTCATTCAAGAAACCCTAACATAGGTTATTTTGGACCAAATTCAAAATTGGTAGAAATAATTCATGCAGGAATACTTTAAAAATGCCATAGACTTAATTCAATTTTTATACTAAGGCTTAGTTGTGTTTTTCAACATGACCAAACGTTAGTCTAAAACTTTTATGCTTGGTCCCATTTATGTCTCAAGTTCCTTGTTCCCTTTTACCTTAGCATTGTCTAAATTTATCATTTCAAGGTCCTTTTATTATGTTCCTAAGCTTGGTCTGGATAATGCATGGTCCTTTTGTTATAACTTAGATTAAAATCTTAGTCCTTAAGTCCCATTCATGTTTATTAACATAAATAAGACCTTAGTCTTAGGAATTTATCCTAAGTTCCATATACCTCTAAGTCCTAACTTAACCATTATGTTTGTTTTTAGGATTAACAACCCATGTTTACTCAGACAAACATAATCAAATAGTGTGAGATGGGCTTGATAAGTCTAAAATTTTGATCCATGAGACCAATCTCACTTGAACCCACAGATTGAGATCAATGATCCAAATTCACTTAGATGGCCAAGATCAAATGATGTGAGATCAATATTAAGACTAAAAGGGTTTATTTTTATTATATATACCTAGCCTAATACTTTACCCTAATGTTTCAATTGTATTTATTAATACAATAAAACCTTAGGATAAAACCTTATGCCATGACTTTTATTCAAAGGGTCTTTTTTTTATGTTATAAGCTTAGGATAAGATTTTACATTTTCTTAAGCATGGGGCCCCTTTTTATCATGATTTTTTAACCTGTTAAAAGACCTTAAACTAAAGTTTTATTAATCTGAATAAAAATTTTAGTCTATAAATTTGATCTAATTTCTATATTTCTTGAGCTCACTTAACTCATTTTATGATTGTAAGAACCAATCATGTTTGACTACCTAGATCATGATCAATGGCTCAGATTTAATCAAACAATGATGATTGAACAAAGCAAGATCAACACTAAAAATTCAAGCTAAGGACCCCAATTAAACATATAGTAACTTACCAAGAATCAATAATACACATTCAGGTGTACACATCTAGATCAATGGAGCGTATCAATTCAAGGATTTTCAAAAAAGCTCCTAGTTAATGTGACATTGCCACATGGTGAGAAAATGTTAATTGGAAAGACTAATAGAATATAGAGCTTAGAAGGTCTATAGGACTACCAAGTGGCACAACCTTGGTGTATAATATAGATTAAAGATTGTGAATCTTCCAAAGTTCAATGGTCTGCATTGATTCATACCCATCAAATACAATGGTGTGTAATCAACATTAAAAAGTCAAAGACCATATAAGCAAACTAGAGATGGCCACATGGAGAAAAAATGTGATCTTATATAAATGATAAGGTGTAGAGATCAGAAGGCCTACAGGACTGCTAAGTGGTATAATCTTGGAGCCAAATAAATATAGTGACCAATGATGTTTAACTAGATCAAGATCAATGGCTAGTGTTGATCCATGCAAGAAGATCTGACAATGCAAAATAAAAGTAGATTTTTTAAAAGGCAACAATCATTTTTTAAACATTAATGAGTAAGTTTGGCATAAAAATGTGACATAAATGCCATGGTGATGCCACATAAACATAAAATGACAAATTTGAAGATCTTGTGGGCTCAAATTAGGCAAAGGTATAAATACAAGGATCTAAATGAAATATAAGGCAAAAATATCACTTAAGTACAAATAAATGCCACCATTAAAGCTGAAGGAAACCCCTAACATATACAAGATTCCTAATTCAACTCAATATTGACTAGGAATTGATCCTAGGAAAGAAAATTGTCATCAAAGTAAGCATAATTTAATCTAGATCCAAAGAGCAGTCTATCAATGGTCAATTAGATCTATTTCAAACCATAGCATCCAAAAAAATCACTTTAATGGAAAATGTAGATATCTATTTGGCTTTATATTTCAAGAGGAGAGTATTTAAGGATATAAAATTTGATGCCATCTCCTTAAACATAGGAGACAACAACCAGTCCAAGCCATTTTGGACCATCTAAGAGCAACCGATAATCACAAAAGAAGATGATAAAAACTTATCTATGAGAAGGAGATATTATGACATATAAGCTATTCAGATGATAATCTTACTCTTAGTAATAGCTCATCCCTAGTTATTTCATTGTATTGATGTTTTATCTCCTATTTTTAAATATTACAAAATTGATAAAGACATCTTAGTCAATGAGCACACTCACAAAAGTATAGCTTATGTCTCAGCCATAGTTTTTGAGAATTATTATAAGATACCTAAGACCTAAATAGACATGACCACCATAATTAATTGGGATAAATAAAATGACCTAAAGACCATCCTTACACCATGGTTGTATTCTAGCAATCAAGTATTCTCAAACTTTAATGGAAACATCCCAATTAGACAATTTAGACTTGGGATCAAGATGATTATGACCTTGATGTATAAACTATGTGTAAATATGACCACCACCTATGTGGATTCAATCTAGATTCCATTGGTATATTTTATGTTTGAAAGGGAGCTCAGCCCACCCCTTGGTGAAGTTATTAGCACTACTTGTGTAGAAAAATTTCCACAATAAAAAAAGTACTAAGGGCCAATTTTAAATGATGTCATATTTTCTAGATGCCTTGATCACTACAAACAAGATCCCTAATCTTAGATAATGATCACTTGAAGGGACACATATGGTCTCCCAATATATTCAAAACTACACATATTCAAATAGAGGGACTGCATCCATTTCATATATGACTATGTCTATCTATCCTTAATTAAGGCCATAACTAAGATTACAATGGCAAGAGTTAGTCCTTTGGTTAAGAAATCAATTTAATCCATTAGTGGCATATGGTTCTATCCATATTTCACCATCATTATAGTTGAAGGAACCTAGGGGAAACCCCTTAGGCTACCCATCCATGTCCCAAATAATCTTGCAAAATAGGAGATAGCTTACCAATTATTCCATGGTATTGATGGTCTATGTAGAACCAAGAGGAAAGGACTCCTACACAATGTCCCAATTACTATTGGAAGGACCATATTTATGAAATGGGATAATATTGAAGTTTCATCTAAACATAGGGCCTCTTTTAGATTACAACATGATGAACTAAAGTATTAGGATACCCAAGGAAGAGTTGTGGGGCACTTGAAGGCAAAGGGAATCAATTTGACCTATGAACACTAGGCCAAAGTCTATGACCCAATATACATAAAGGCCTCTTTCATCAAAGTTTTGATAATATTGAATAAATTAAACATCACTCCAGAAGTTAGGATGGAAAGGGAAAAAAAGGAAGTGATGATAGGTGGCAGCTAGGATCTAGACAATACCATTTACTCGGTGGAGAGTTATCTAGATTTCCACAACCACAAATAGAGATATTAAACACTAAGGTACTGAGGCTAGAAGATAAGAGACCTAGTAAATTTTATTCTTCTTCAGCCTAGGCATAAGAACTAGGATCATAGGTTAAAGAAATTGACATAATAGCATTAGATCATGAAGAGATAATGGAAGATGCTTTGAAGGCACTAGCTAGTGCCTATCAATCTGATGAGGTGGAAATATAAGAGGAAGAACCTCAGTCCCAATATAATAAGGTGGAGAAGGATAAGGGGAAAGAATTAGCTTTGGTTTTAGTTATAGTAAACATCCCAAAGAGGAAATATTGCTAACATTGTTTCCAATAGGGAAGAAGAGGCCCATGTTGGCCTTCACTCATACTTTGAGTGGTGTAAACATATTCAATGATGAGAACCTAATCCAAGTTCTAATTATCCCTAAATGGTTTATATATGTAAAGTTACAAAAGGTTCCTACTTTACATCATCCATGGGCCATTACTAAATCAGTCAACATCTCTTTCCATGATGAACTCAAACTATGGATAGTTACTCTACAAAAGGAAGAAGAGTGAAAGATGGATACTCTAGGATAATTGAGTGGAAGTCATATTGAAACCCCTACACCTCAAGTGACATAATATTTATTTGGTGTTAGGTTTGACCCAATAATAGATGGGTTGCAAAGAGTTACTTAAAAGAAGGCCATGATAGGTGGAGAAGAGTTCACTTTCCAGAAAGTGGAACCATTCATTGGACTAACTCTTGTTGCAAGATAAAGACCAGGTGAAAATCCTATCTTTGGGGAAAATGTGCTTGAATTGGTCCAAGATAAATCAACACAATTATACGATACCATCAGGGGCATGTAGCAACAAAGAGAGAATTATAAAGGCAAAAGGAAAATTCAGAGAGCCAAGCCATATTGTCAATTCTTAATACTATGATTAAGATGTTTGAGGCATATTTATATGATATGTTTGACTCTTCAAATTCAAAAAAGTCTAGACAAAATTTATTAGGTCAATAGGATGGAACAACCAAAGACTTAATCACTCATTGGTAGAATTCAAAGGACAAAATGAAGGAGTTAATCAACATCTTGGTGGAAGATCAAATCCTTAATTTCAAAACCATTAGCCTAGCTCATTTGAACACAGTCATAGGAATACTTGTGGACAAGATCAGAGGCTTGAACACATGGTCTAAAAATTTGGGAAGACTCCTTAAGGATGAAAAAGAGCTACTACTCAAGATGGAACATTCCTTGGAACCATGATCCGTAAATCAACTACACTTAGATTCATGGGCCTCATCATAGATGAAGAGTTCAAATATGAAACCACCTGGTCATGTAGGAAGTGAGGAACAAAAGACAAGGAAATTTTATAATAGATAATAGTAGGGTCATGGATATGATCCTAAAATTAGAGGAAAATATTGTAGAAAATAGATCATTTACAGAGGACTTGGGGAGAAATCATAGGGACTTTGGAGACCTAGCTAATAAAGAGGATGATCTTTTCATGGAACCTATTGTTAATTTAAAACTAATTGATGAACAACACCAAAAAGTAAGGACACTAATACAACAACTATATGGGACTGCATCAACACAGGGTCCTTGAAGTTGATTAGGAATATTCTTCTTTTTAAAAAACATTTTAATATTTGAAAATAAAATATTCTTTTTGAAAAGGCATGCAAAGATTGTAAACACATTTCTTATAGGTCAATCTAGTTTGGAAATTTTAGTTTTTTCTATAAATTTGTAGAAAGAATAACTATCCTTACACTTGTAATTTTCTAATTGGATATAACTAACTAAGATACTTCCTTGTATTCTATAAATGAAGTATTGTCAATTATAAAAAGGGGGATGGAGTTATTAGAGCCAAATTAATTTTTAAACTTGGAGCAATTAATATAAGCAAGGAATTCTACAAATATTGTCTAGTATTTGCTTGTGTTCATTGTTATCATGGCTTCTCTCTAACTTATTTGTTCTGATTTCTAAATTTTAATGGTTATTGTGAATTCTTGGTGCACACCTTTAATTTCAAAGTTGTTAACTTGTGCCAATGCTAGGTTGACTGAAATTTCTTAAGTTCATTTCATTTTATTTACTCTTCTTGCCTTTGGGCTAATCTTGTTTACTTACAGGGGTAAAATATTTAAAGTGAACCTAGTTTTTATCTTCATTTTTTCCATCTTCCTTATAATCTTGCCTTATTTTTGATATGATCTGAGCCTATGCTACTTCAAGTCATGTATTGGTTAATTACATGTCTAGATGAAATCTAAACTTTGTCATGATGTTTTGAATGAAGATCAATAACATTTATTTTTTCCATGCCCTTCATTTTGATTATTTTTAAAATGGATCACCATAATTTAATTGTCATTTTAAATAGCCATCTTGGATTAGTTATTAATCATAATTCACTATTCTTAGCATAGATACTTCATATTTTGCATAGATATATTATTCATCCATAGTGGCTCCCAACCACTAAACATTATAAATATTGTGATACAATCCACTCATTATACCAGTATTCCACCAATAAATAATAAGATTATCACAACTTGAAACTCATGCATTTTATTCTTAAGAATTTATAAATGACAAGTGTTCATTAAACACTTTGGGCACCTATGGTACACATTTAGGCATCAAAAATATCTCAAGAAAGGACACATGTTAGGGAGAGTTGTATACCAAGATGATAAAGTACATGATATTTAAACATATCCCAAGAAAGGACACATACTAAGAGAGCATCATGACAAAATAAGACAATGATTTCATAGGATTAATTGACAGGTGTAGCTCAAAGTTAAAGGCAAGTGATATGATGAAGGAGATGAGAGAGAATAAATGTTATGATCAATTGACCAAAATATGAATGTGAATAATTAGATTTAAATTCATCAAATAAATGAGCCACAATATTATTAATAACGATGATGCCCCTAACAAGGATGTATGCAAGGGAACAAGAGATGAGAATAAATTTATGGTCCTGATCATACCTCAATCAAAGGAAGAAACTATAAACTTTAAATGATGAATTGACCAATAAATGATAATGGATGATTAATGGAAGAAAATATGGATGTTTTTATTTGTTAGGCCTAATTGATAGGTGGAGGTGATTGATGAAAATATTGGGGAGATGATTGTGGGGATGAAGATTGATCAATAGACTGATTGATTCTAGCTCAAGGATTTGACTTACACAAGACTTGGAGATGATGGGTGAAAATTATATGTGATGATGAATGATGGGGAAAGAGGTGAGAGTGGTTGAGGTAACCTAAGGCACACCATGTGACTGAGCACTACCTATATAGTCTAAAAATACCTAAGGATAATGTATTTTAAACTAGATGATGGATGAAAAGATAGACTAGAGGAGGATGATAATGACTCTTAGACATGTTAGTTGTTAGATATAGGATGTGACTCAAATGTTAGACATGAAGATAGAGGACTAGGAGAAATGATGGAAAATAAGATGTTAGATATTTATATATGGCTGGGTTAGATGATTGGACCTATATGATTAAATTGATTATGGGATAAATATGATTAGATGTTAGGCATGTGATAATGGATAGGATAAATGATGAATATAGTCCATAATCAAGACATAATTGCTTTAATAAGGCTCATCATAGTCCATGAAATCTGATGTTAAATGTATCACTAGGAAATATGCCCCATGATATACATATAACCAAGAGGATGTTGTGCCAAAGTGCATGATTATAAAAGGGGAAAATGACGAACTCTGCATAGGCACTGAAAAAAATTATTATAGATTTTTTGGCTCCATCATAGCATCCTAATTAATTTCACCCTTGATGAAAGAGACATGATGCAAGACTAATTAAAATACTAATAAAAGGATATAAACATATTTAATCAAATAAACATATATAGATACATACAGGATAAAATACATGCAAACATGTTAACACATAACATATAAGTAACATACACAAAAACATGTAAATAGATATATGTTATGATTAATGTATTTTATATTATCTTAATGAGAGTTAATGGGATGAGTGATCAGGTGATGAGTTAGACCAAGTTAGTCATGTTGATCATCATGTGAATTTGGATAAAGGATATGGATTCAGATAGGGGTACAAATTTTGAGTATGTAAGGCACTAAAATTAGGATAAGGATAAAAAATACATTATATAAGATGAATAGGATATTTAGATAAGGAAATATGACAAAATTATGGACAATTTAGGACATAGGATAAGATGACTAGGATACTCAGGACATAAGACAAGATAACTTAGAGGTTTTTGAGATTTTTTGATTTTATAATTTTTAGGGTTTGAACAATATTTCAATTTTTAGGTCTTTTTTGGAATATGTATAAACAATTTATAAATTGAGTTACTAACAAAGGGAATAATAAGGATATAAACCAAGATAATGATGAATGGAATAGTGGATGGGATGATAAAAGGATGAGGACCAAGGAAGAATGGATTGGGGATTGTTAATGACCACATCATGAAGGAACCAAATATATATTTTATTGAGTGTCCATTAGAGGATATGTCAACATGATTCTAAAACATTTATTAAGACATATTTCACATATTTAATAAGGTCAAGACTAGAAGAAATGATTGACATAACAATAAGTAATATATTATGGTAGATGATGGGTAGGAATAATGGGAAGATGGATATGACATGGATGGGATTGACAAGGGATGGATTTTTCCTCCAAGTGCTTACATAAAATGTGTATATTATATTATATTACCATGATGCCAAAAATTGGTTTTCAACATAGTACTTTCCCAAGGAGATATAAGACTAGTTTTAACCATTGGACAAATGAAGTTTTTAAAAAAAAAATTGCATCTCAATTTATTGCATATGGGAGTGAGATGCAAGATGTAAATTTTTTTATGATATTCAACCAACACCTATTTTGGAGATATGTGATTGTAATACCATGTTTTCACTACTAGATGTACTGATGCTATAGTGATATTTTTATTCTTCATTGAGACCCCTCTAGACATCTAGACTAGGTATCTTTATCACCCCTATAAGAGATAATGATACCTCAGTTTGTGAGATGTGGGATGGATGGATTTAAGGTTTGGATTTTATAGTGATGTATAGGACTTGAAATTATGATAGGATCATGATAGGGAGGTGTGATGGGTGTTTGGAAAGGAAGACTAGTAGTCACACACATTATTGGATATGTTAGATATTTTATATTTGATTAGTGCCATATGAAAAAAGAATTTAAGAGATCCACGACACTTTGACATTGAAATTTATCTTTGATTTGATTATTTTAATGATTATCAGACATGTTGATACTACTCTTGACATTGTTTTGATTTTCAAACTTGATTATATGTCAACTTCCCTTAGTGTTTGACTTTGGACTTCACTAGAGGAGATTAATATTTGACTTGATATATGATGATTATTTAATGTTTGATGGTCTCCTAGTAACTTAAATAAGGATTAAATAGGGGAAGATACCTTTTGATTAGGCCAATGATTTGACTTTTTTTAATTGTGACTTATTAGATCAAAGGTGATTTTTTGAATATGGTCTTAGACCTTTGTATTTTTAGCACATATTATGGTGTTCGAGGAAGCGTCTAATGATGCATGTTCCTATTCATACCTATATATGGAGGTG
Source organism: Torreya grandis (assembly GCA_037957365.1). Taxonomy (NCBI): domain Eukaryota; kingdom Viridiplantae; phylum Streptophyta; class Pinopsida; order Cupressales; family Taxaceae; genus Torreya; species Torreya grandis. The sequence continues at coordinate 1,742,287 of JARHVA010002893.1, read as the reverse complement.
ATTAAATGTTCATTGATAGGAATAAAAGGATATATTTTATATGAAGGTGTTGAAGATGATATGATGAGTTAAATGAGTGGTGATGGGGAAACATGATCTGCATAGGGGTTCCTAAAAGACCCAATTTTTATATTAGAAAAAATCTCCTCAAGATCAATGAAAGGATCAATAAGACTATTTTCAAGACACACATTTGATGTAAGAATAGATCCACTCTAAATTTATTCAATTTATAAATCTTGGAAGAAGTTTATTATTACTTCATCATCTTAGATGGGATTAAAATATATGCCTTATGATTGGTTTACATCTAGATTAGAGGTATCCTCAAAAAGGGAGGCATAATCATCATCTGCTACAATATCTGAGGGATGATGTTTTTGATTTAGATATTGGTGTTGAACATGATCTTGATGTAGATAAAACTAGTGTTGATCTAATACTGACTCTAATATATAGGATACAATGCTGCTAGTAGAGGATTCATTATCCAAAAGTGACCTCTCAACATGGGGTCTTTGATATGATCGATGAGAAGAAGATGATGGAGGGATAATGGATTCACCAAAGACAGGTCCATATAATAAATAATCATTGGAATGGAAGACTAGGTCCATGGGTAATAGACTCATCTTCAATGGAGGATATGTTGAATATGGGGGGACAATGAAGATGGATGTGGTGCATTGACCTTAGCTTGGAAAAGGGAAGGGATTGATTGTGATTGATAATGGAATATTGGAATTCCTCTTATTGTTTACCCTTAGATGTAAACCTATATGATTCATTCTCAATTTTTATGTAACCATGGTTGATGAGGTCTTGGACATAGTTTTTGAAATTATGACATTGATTAATGGTATGCCCTCAAGTTTGGTGATATATACAATAGTGGTTGGATTTATACTAAGAGGGATTAAGATTTATGGGATCAATATGTTGTATGGGTGGATAGACCATCACGTCAACAAAAACAAGTTTGTGTAAGAGGGATTATAAGGATATGGGAATAGGAGTATAGGGCATCTCTTCACTTCTTGACTTGGGTAATGAAGCATTAGACATTAGATCAGATGGTTGTTGATGTGATTTGGTGGGAAGACTAGTATAAGATAAAGTGGGAAGGATTGGATTCCATTTACTAATAGAATAAGGGGTAGATGATTGGATATGATTGATATATGGAGGATTTGAATGGGATTGGGTAGTATGAAGACTAAGAGTTGACTAATAGGAATGGGTGCATACTAGAGGTAATATTGGGTGGACAAGGTCAAGGTCTATAGGACATGGAGTGTTTATCTCAATTAGATGGGAAAGGATTACATCCCTATTAGCCATGTGACATTTCTCAATCAGGGTGTCAAAATTTTCTTTGGAAGACATGGATCAATATGGGAGAAATTATGAAAGACATGGTTTTTCCAACCTAGATTGGTAGGTATAGGAGATTGAATGGAAAAATATAAGGATGAATATGGAATATGCAGAATAAATTTAGAAAAAATACTTTCTTTAATATAATATCAAGTTTGACTTGATGTTATTATGAGGTGAAGTTTGATTAGGTAAGATAATATCAAATTGGGACATGAGCTAGACATTGATAATTTTGATTGGATTTGACTAGGTGAGATACAACAAGCTCTAAGATTTTATAGGGGGTTAGAAGAGACAAAGAGACTAATTTTCATGTAGGATGGATGGACTAAGACTAGATCAAGGCTAGGATGATAAACATAATTTTATTGAGATGACTAGGTTGATAGGATATGATAATAGGATTGGATGGTGTGTATGACTTAAAATTGATTAGACACAAGAAAACTAATGATGAGGACCCTGATATGTAAAAAGAGTTATTTTGAAAACATGGATGAGGACTAATGTATGACTAAAGACTTGTCATGATGACTAGTATAGATAAGGGGATGATAATTTAAGGATGGGTTAGACTATGATTAGGTTAGATTTTAAGGGATAAAGTGGTGGACAAGGTGATTAGGCTATAAAAGGTTAAGACAAGTGATAGGATGTAAACTTAGGCAAGGTGGGTTTTGTGATGGGTAATATGGTTTGGACTAATAATCAAGGTGATTTGAGGATATGGTGATAAAAAATACAAGGATGTGACAAATATTGGTTATGGATAAGGTGGATTTAGTCTTAAATATGAAACTAAGGTAAATTAATCCTAAGGCTAAGTGTAGATAATGAGGTTAGAATATGATAAGATGCGATTGAGGGATGCCAAGACTAGATTATGTTATGTAAAGGATGGGAGTATGACTAGTGATAAGGTGTCAAATAAGGTAAGGTGGGTTTTGTGATGGGTAATTTGGTTTATACTAAGACTAAAGGTGATGTCGACTAAGGCAAGGTGGGTTTTGTGATGGGTAATATTGTTTGGACTAAGACTGAAGGTGATGTGAGGATATGGTGATAAAAAGGACAATGATGTGACCAATATTAGCTATAGATAAGGTGGATTTAGTCTTATATATAACACTAGGGTAAATTAATGCTAAGGCTAAGTGTAGAGCATGAGGTTAGACTATGATAAGATGTGATGGAGGGATGCCAAGACTAGATTAAGGTATGTAATAGATGGGGGTATGAGTAGTGTTAAATGGATGAGACTAGATTATTATGTAACTAAGATGAGAGGGGTGATAAGAAATAGGACAAAATTCAATATGAGACAAGCATTAAAATATGTACACAAATGTAAAATAGGATGTACATTATGATATGATGATGATATATGAAGGAGGCCTAAATAGGTCTGTATACGCTTGGGTAAAAGGCTGATTCAACACACAAAAAACATGGGTCTAGCATACTATACACCAAATAAATCAAATCACAAACCTATCACTAGTAAAATGATTTGGGAGAATAACTTGATGAATCCACCATCTAATGGATTTACAAGTGAGATTGCAGGCTGGTGACCCATTATGGAATCTTCCAAACCCTCTCAACACCATTTACACTTAACAATCACTTAGGAGCAGATATTGACTCCAAAAAAAAGTCTCTTATTATGGTTAAAAGTCTTATTTTAGGTTATACATGCTCACTAGGGGCATTATTGATATACACTAGGTATAGGAGGCCCAACTTCATATAGGGTGATGTCTGATGCTTGGGTTAGAGAGATAACTCTTTCCCTTCATATAAGACCTATATGTGATCAATCACTTGGCATAATAATAGTTAATTAATGCTAAGGCTAATCGTATAAAATGAGATTAGAATATTATAAGATGTGATGGAGGGATGCCAAGACTAGATTAAGGTATGTAAAGGATGGGAGTATGACTAGTGATAAGGTGTCAACTGAGGTAAGATGGGTTTTGTGATGGGTAATATGGTTTGTATTAAGAGTCAAGGTGATGTCAACTAAGTCAAGGTGGGTTTTATGATGGGTAATATGGTTTGGGATAAGACTGAAGGTGATGTGAGGATATGGTGATAAAAATGACAAAGATGTGACCAAGACTGGTTATAGATAAGGTGGATTTAGTCTTAAATATGACACTAGGGGAAATTAATGCTAAGGCTAAGTGTAGAGCATGAGGTTAGACTACTATAAAATGTGATAGTGGGATTCCAAGAATATATTAAGGTATGTAATGGATTGGGGTATGAGTAATGTTATATAGATGAGACTAGATTATTTTGTGACTAAGATGAGAGGGGTTATGAGAGATAATACAAAATGCAATATGAGATAAGCATTAAAATATGTACACAAATGTAAAATAAGATGTACATTATGATTTGATGATGATGATATATGAATGATCTCTAAATATGTGTGTATAGGCTTGGGTAAAAGGTTGATTCAACTCACAAAAAAACATTGGTCTAGCATAATATGCACCAAATAAATCAAATCACAAACCTATCACTAGTAAACTGATTTGGGAACATAACTTGATGATCCAACATCTAATGGATTCAAAATCGATTTTTTAGGATGGTGAACCATTATAGAATCTCACAAACCCTCTCAACACCATTTTCACTTAACAGTCACTTGGGAGCTAATACTGACTCTAACAAAAAGTCTCTTGTTATGGTTAAAGGTTCTATTATAGTCTATACATGCTCACTAGGGGCATACCTAATATACACTAGGTACATGGGGCCATACTTTGTCTAGGGTGATGTCTAATGGTTGGGTCAAAGAGATAACTCTTTAAATTTATGGAAGACCTATATGTGATCAATCACTTGGCCTAATAATAGTTATCCCTAATTTTTAGACTCCACTGGAATACAGAGTGTGAATTTTTACATGGTGGTGAAATCCAGTCACAATCCTCCTTGGAATATAGAAATTTCATGGGTATCACTTACACATCATGTTTCCCCATAAAAAATAAAAATTGGAGGGTTTGTTAATGGTTTTTGATCCTCCAAGACATGTTTTAAGGATGCAGATAAGAGAACATACACCATTGTAGCCCTTAGGGTGTAGACAAGAAAATAAGTTTTTTATTAACCAATTATTTAAGTGTGATATATAAAAATATATACAATATTGTTTTCAAAATATTTTAAAAGTGTCATATAAATCAAGTAAGTAGTATTTTAAATTTATCAATCTCAAGAGGTGACTTGAAAGATAAAACATTAGACAAAGATGAAGATGTCTAAAAATATGACCTATAAGATAAGTGGTTAGTAGTTTGCGGTAAGACAAACTTACCACCAAATTTAACCCTATGAAAATATGAATAAAAGGTTATCCTAATAAGCCTTAATAAAAAAACTTAAAAACATTGAGGATTTTACACTATATTTCTTTTGAATGAGGGGCCACAATGTAGGGGTCTAGGGGTGGTATCCCTCAATGAGGTCAAGGGGTAGTGCCCCTTGTAGGGTCAGGGGAAAGTACCCCAAGTTCAATCCCTATCATAGTATAGGTTAGGGTTATGGGGAATTACCCCTAAAACCAAAATTAATTTGGGATTTGATGGATGCTCACAATGACTCAAAATTAATAAAAAATGATCCTAAAAATACACTCAAGAAAGATAAATTTTGAAGGAAAATAAAGAAGAAAATCATTATTATCTTAATCAAAACTGTAGATATACAATCAATGTTAATTCAAAACTACATATAGGGACTCAAAATCATAGGTAATATGTCCAAAATGTAAATTTAGATAAGATATTTTTGCTAAAACGGTTAGGTAGACTACTAGAAGTTAAATATTAAAATAGTGACTATTAGGTGTGAAATTGCAAATGCAAAACAAGATCACAACTACAGATAAGTGATTTTGAAAGATAGTCAAAAACCTAATATATTTACAAATTTTTAAATATTAAATGATATTATAGTAGGTACTAGACTATGATTTTAACAAACTATGTTATTCAAAAAAAATTCTAGAATTAAAATTTGATTGAATTATATGTATTTGGAAATCAGAATTAGATAGTCCACAATATTGCACAACATTAGATTTCAACTTAACCCTGAAAGACAAAGATTAGAGGATTATATATATATATATATATAAATGATACACAAATAGATAATAGACTGGAAGCTATACAAATTATTCACTAATTAAAATTGTGGCTACTAGTGTAAAAAATGTGACTAAGAATCAAGATCAATTTTGCCTATAAGAAATTTTTCACTGATGTCAAGACTTTTATGATTTCTATTTGACATATTATTAGCCCATTATTGAATTAAATTAGATCAAACAAAGAGTAAAATTTATAGAAAAACTAGAATGTGATGTCTAATAACATGATAGTATGTATTAGAATAGTTTATGAACTTAAGAGAAAAATTAAAACTATATAAGTCAAAATCATAGGTATGAATCAAAATATCATTTGCATATTCAAAATTACAACTAAAAATAAAAATCACTACTAAAAAATTAAAATTTAAACTACATATTCAAAATCACAACTATTAATAATCAATTTTGACTAACCAAAAATGAAATGGCTAAGTCAACCTAATAGCTAATGGTTAAGGTGGCAGTTTGATGCAAAATCATGACTATCAAGGGAAAAATTGTGAATATAAAATTGATATTTATAGATAAAAATCACCTTTAACCTTAAACACAAGATGTTTTTGAAAATTTGATCCCAACTTCATCCTAAATCTAACCTACAAGTTAATTTCACACAGTTACAAACAACATATCAATCCAAAAGGAGGGATACCACTATGGTCATCAAATATAAGATGATAGATTTGATTATTTGAGATATGATATGTAATTTATATCAAAAAATCTCAAATTACCAACCTATAAATAATATCTAGTGCCAATAGGATCAAAAACGCAAATATAAATGAACATCTAAAGCCAACATTTTAATCCGAAAGCTAAGTTCTCTAAATCAAGATCAAAACAAGAAAAATAATAAGTGATTTATGGATTTGTATTACCATTTATAGACTTATCATTTTTATATCATATGATTGGCTTGGTTTAAGATTAAGATGATAGCATGAAATGATTTTTCAAGAATTTTTTTCATTGTTTGGAATGGATGGACACATGGATTTAAGTAGGCAAGGGAGGGAGATGTTATGGAATTTAAAATTCAATGGAATTATATAGAGAGATAACTCTCTAAAGATTTGGAGGATTGGATCATTATAAATTCCACTAGAGGAGCCTAATGGGGTTTAGTGGGGGTTTAGCTAGGTTTATAGGAAAATTAGGTGGAGACTAGGTACTAGGCATGTATGAGAGCCTAGGAGATAGGTGGGTAGGTGGGACATGGGAATTTTAAATTCCCAAATATTAGATATGAGGGTATAGTTGATAAATAAGACATGATTAGAATAATTACTTAATTTTTTGGAATGGGTAAGGTTAGTAAGTGAATATGGAATTAGTGGGGAATGTGGATAATAACTAGGAAAGGGTGAGTATGAATAAATTAGATGGAAATTAGTTTCAAAATTATAAATCCAAATAAGGAGATAAAATTTATATGAATACAATTATATTCAAAAACTCAGGTATCTAGTAATACATCAATGTGAAACTAAGTGAGCAAATAATGATAAATTTTGGGTTATGAACTGTATTATATTATGAACAATAGGGATAGTGATACAATGATAAAACCTATGTAAAATATTCACTTAGTGAACTTGTTGAATGTAAAAAAATTTCATAAGGCTCTTTATTAGTTTGTATTTGATAAATTAGAGATTGTATTCACTAGGACAAGTATGGTGGAATTGGATAAGAGTGTGGTGTGCTATCATCTATAAAAGAATGGTTTTATCTATGTAATTTTTCTAGGTCTGATACAATATCACCACCCATAAATTCATGTAGAGGTGACAAATTGTATGTTTTTAAACTCATTTTAGTATGCTTGTGATTTTTTAAAGTATAAAACTAGATATAGAGAAGTAATACATATAATAAATCATAAATAAAGTGATTTAAATAAACTACACATATCATGAATAGGTCCTAATTTTTAGAAGTTTTGAAATATTCTATATATTTTATTTTTTATTTTATATAACATTTGAAAATTTTTAAGTATAAAACTGTTGGAGATGCATAATTTTCATTGGATTATTTAATGATTATCCTTCAAGCATAACCAAATGATAAAATTTTGTACTCAATTTTTTTGTAATCATATATGGAACCAATTAATTAGGTTTAAACTTACTTTTGGTTTCTTATTTTGCATTTACATTCCTTAGATTTTCATTTAAAACCAAGTCACCAACCTTAAAATCTATATCATGAATTATTTTTTATGTGCCTTTTGAATGCAATTCTTATATATCCTGAGATGTTTTGTTGCATATATGTGTTTATTGTATAGTTTTTATAACTAATGCAAATTATTTTCTCTATTTTTATCATCTATAATAATCCATGTAAGGGATACCTATAAATATGTAATTTCCAATTCTAATGGAATTATAGCTTTTAGTGCATATACCAAGAAATATGGAGTAGGCCCATTGGGTGTACAAATACTCATGTAATAATCCCATAGTGCGTAAACTATTTGGTTATTCCAATCATCATGAAAATTAGTAACTTCTTACTAAATATTTTAAGTATATTATTATTTGCAACATATTATTGTCCATTTATTTAAGGGTAATAATGAATAGATAACATGTGCTAAATTTTAATATTCAGTGTATACTTTTTCAATAATTTGGTTCTTGAAATATGATTCATTATCTGTAATGATAGTTGAATGAAACCAATAAATGATACAAATCATCAAAAAAGTGACATATGTCCTATCTTGTATTAAAAATTAAGGGTATAACCTCCACCTATATGGTAAAATAGTCAATAGATTTATTTATAAATTTATGTTCACTTGATGATTTTGGATTTATTTGGCCTACCAAATCAAACCCCTAAAACACAAATACCCAAAGTGAAATAATCAATTATAATTCATGTGAAGGAAAATGGTTTAAATTATTGTGCCTTTAGTAATTTTCACATAGTTTACCTTATTATTGACTTTCATGTTCCATTTTAGGCCAATAGTAACCTAACTAAATCAACTCACATGACATCTATTTTACACTAAAGTGTACATCACATTCATTGTCATGTACTTATTTTATGTATAACTTAATCCTCCTCAATGTTTAGGCATTAAAGTAATTATCCTTCAAAGGACATTTTAAACAAATCCCATTACATGATTAAATATCAAAGTTCATCTCTCTATAATTTAATCTTATCATTTTTGGTTAAAGTATATGTGTAATTGATTTGTTCAAAAAGTTATATATTTGAGTAAACCATTTTGACTTTTGTGCATTACGTGTAGTTTATAGGACTAAAAGATATACCAAACATATGTATGAGACTGATGGTTTTCATAAATAATGTATATTTAATATTTATTGATCATCATTTATGTCAATTGGTACTAAATAAGCTTCACTATCCATTGTATCTACATGATGATTAGCTTTGTGTGGTATAATCTAAATTTAAGAATTATCAAAATGTATATGTAAAAATTGTACCATATTTTATATGGGATTATATTTTATTATTTTATCTGGTAAAAATATGTAACTTTATTAACAACTAGTTGTGAATCCTTGTATATCTTAATATATTTGATTTTTAAGGCACAAGAAACATACAATCCTAAGATTAATGATTCATATTCTATGATATTGATTATGCAATAAAAACCCAATCTATATGTGAATGTCATAGGATCTCATTATGGAGTAATAGAAAAATTCCTAAAATAACACTCTGATGCACATTTGAAACCATAAAAAACCATTTTTATGTATCCTTAGTAATATATATGCTATGATATCATCCTTAAAAGTATCTCTAAATGGTTTTATGTCCTATAATGGTGAGATAACTAGTTGGTTTGTGATAAATTCATCTTTTATTAATTTTTGAGATATAATGTTTAAGTCAAATTCCATGAGTAACATTACCCTATTTTCTATACATCTAAATAGGTTTTGACATGATAAACATAATGGATCAACCCTGGTGATAAATTGAGTCTCATGATAATGCCAAAGATTATATATAACCAATAAAAGATCCAAACATAGTTTTTCTAATGTGGTGTAATTATGATCACAATAATAAAAAGTATCACTAATATAATATATGGATTGTTCTCTATGATCATCATCATCATCATATTGTGCTATTAAATCACCTAGTGTATGCTCTATAGTAAAAATATATAATAATATTGGTATATCTAATATCAAATCCATGGTAATAGGTGGATTCAACAAATATTTTTTGAGTGCCTAAAAAATAACCTGAAATTTTATGTCCCATTCAAAAAAATTATTTTTGAGTAATCTTGTAAAGTACTATTTTATTTACTAAATAAGCTATAAAATGATTTATTTCCTTAATTTTACCTTATAAATACTATATTTTCCTCAACCCTTGAAGTGGAGACATATCAATAATAGATTTTATTTTTTTAAGATCAACATCAATAACTAATTATAATATAAAAAAACCTAACAATTTTCTTAGTTTTACATAAAAATGCAATTATTTAAATTTAGACATATAGTATATTGTCATATCCTATCAAATATATGACATAAATCAATTGCATTATTATTTTTATCTATTTTTAAATTTTTAATTAAATCATACACATAACCCTATATTATATTTTGAATGATATCATGAAAAATATGTTTCATGGGTCATTGATATGTGGCTCTATTTTTTTGATTTAAAAATCATCACTATATAACAAAAGGCACCCCATGGTGTGATAAATGATGTTTTCTCTTTATCTTAATCAAAAATTATGATTTGATTATAACTAGTGAATCCATCCATGACTGATAGCATCTCATATCCTACTATGGAATCCACAATCATATCAATGTTGGGTAGTAGGAAATCATCTTTAAGATAATCCTTATTTAATTTTATGGAGTTATAACAACATCAAATTTCAGCATTAGGATTTATTAATTGAAAAATATTAGACACCCATTCTAGATAGGATATAGGTCGACTAAAACCTGCATTAATTAATATTTGAACTTAGCTAACAATGTAACTTTTAGATGTATTTAGTGTATTTTATGATTGACTAGTTTTGCATCTAGGTAAAGTGTTATTAGATGGAATGAAACCATAGTATTCCCAAGAAAATATTTTGGGGAAACCATGTAATTATTTCCTTATTGATTTATCCTAATCATTTTAAAGTGAAACATCTAAAAGTATGGTTCTTGGATTTGTATCAGTTCAATAATTAAATTTGATTATCTCCTCACTAATAAGTAAAAATCCATTTTTGACGTAAAGTGTATTAGTAATTGTATTAGAAACATCAATTTGGACATCCTTATATGAAAGATCAGTCTCTCCAAAATATGCATGAAAATTTATGCAATAATGAAACCTATTTATATGATAGAATAGAGGGAGATCATCATATGCTCCTAAATATTTTAGCACAAACTTCTCATTAGAAACTTTATCCCATGTTAACATTTATAATGAGATAGTATAATAAATAAGCTCTAGACAAACAATTCATAATATGGATATATGATTTACTGATTGTTTAGCTTGTTAAATGGATTGTCAAAAATATATATGTCTATTTTTATATGTAACTGAGTTTGAATTTCCTATAAGATCTATATAACCAAGAGGGATTATTTTAGATAATTTTGACCTATCTATAATCCAATAAAAAAACAAATATCAATAATACACCTACATTATTCATAATTTTATAATTTTAAATTCTCTCTAATCTAATAAATGGGGAATAGATCCAAATTATTACCATACTATTCGCATGTAATTTGCATATAACCCAAAAACTATTGATTTTCAAAGATTATCTCCTATCCAATTTAGGGACATAAGTCCATATTATCTGAAATAGTCCTGCAGGGCTTTATTTACCTTTATGAGTAGATGCTTTAATAGGATGAAGAATGCCCTATTCATGATTTTTTATTCCCTATCCCTGATAACCCATCTATGTAGGTATTTTAATTCAAAATCATATTTATTGTCATTTGTATTTTTAGATAAATACATTTCCTTCATGTTGTAAAGAATCATGATAGAATTGTGAATAATAGGTTACACCACTATCAGAGTAGAAGAATCCATATGAGGGACATAATTATGTGTATATTCACTTACATGATAATAAGTAAATGGATCATGATCCATAGGATGTGTGTGTGTGTGTACATCAAAATTAAAAAAATGCATGTAAAGTATAATGGGTAGCCTAAATATTATAATTTCCATGGACTTCCAAGAAAAATGCTATAATTTAGTGATTGGGCATAACTTGACATTTTGTAGCTATAGTTATAGGACCCAAAATGACATTAAATGTTATTTGACCTAATACTTTGTGAGGAATATTATTAAAGCCTCTAATATTCATATCTAAGTAATCTAAGACCTTATCCCTTATATTGAGTAGTTGAAAAAAACACATCTTTTAAATATTCAATCCTAGACCATTATCAACCAGGACTCACTTAACACCCTTGTCATCAATTAAGAGATGAATATATAAAGGTAAATACTAACTAATATTTTTTTGTGGTGTCAAATATTCCTTTTAAAAAGATATATACATTTTTATATCCTTCATAATGTGTTAATAATGGAGGAAAGATAATCAGGTTCAACATTTTTGGGAACATTAGTGTCACACAATACCACATATAAAATATCCTTCTATACATTTGATTTTTGAAGTAACTCTAAAATGTATATCTCTCAAATTTTTTATTAAGTTGGTTGATAATATTAAATACCTAAGTTATTTCATCTTACAGTCCATGATGGGGCTCTTAACATATTTTATCAATAACAACATGGGTCATGGGATTTACTATAACCCTAGGGAAAAGGGTAGAGGTGGGATAGTAGTTCAAGTAATTATAGGTCTAGGGGGAAGATGAATGAAATGGATTAAATGTTCTCTCTAATTTTTACTAATAATATGTGGTAACTCAAACTAAGTTTTTTAGTAATAAACATAGTATAAATATTCATTATTAATGTCTTGGTTTATATTGAATTTTATCTTTTCCATTAAATTATGCATCCATAGATTTAAATATATCTTAAATATTTTATATATTATAGGCAAGCTACATGGAACTAACATTAAAAAACTTTAAATTAAGAAATGATAAATATATTTAGTCATTATGATCATGATTAGTATGGAAATTCTAAAATATGAAATTTGAAACCCTAATAGAAATGCTAAAAGGGATAGAGGAAACCATAAAGAAAACTAGGATTTTGAAATATTTAACAACAAATAGGTTCACCATTATGTTTTATCAAAATTAGATAATTAAACAAGTGTTTATCAATTTATAACAATTTTTGAGTAAAATAAAAATATATCAAATATAAATACAAAATTCAAGATTGATTTGGAACATATTATTTATACAAAAATATTGAAAGTTAAATATAATAAATAAAAATTACATAGATGACACACAAATCTGATGGACTAAAATAGAGATTGTGAGATCAATTATGGTACTATGTGATGATGTAGTGAATTCGGAATAGGGTTATATTCAAATATGGAATAAGGTCATGTTATTCAAATAAGGTCATCCCACACTATCATATGTAAGGTGTGTAGGCACCCAATAGGTTTTTTTTCATATATGTAAATTTGGATCAGTGCACCTTCTCTTGTAGGTATTGTGTGTGTGATCGAGTTATCTTGATTATCTATGGAAGCCATTATGTGCCTTCTTCTTCACTTGAAACCCTAGGTTAGTGGATGGTGAGTAACAAAATTGGTAGATGGGGGAAATGGGTTAGTGGCTAAAGTTGTGCTTGACCTCAACATCCTTTATGTTGATCACTACCTACATACCAATACTCTAAAGAGGGATAAAAATCCATGTAGTTATCCCATGATATTATGGTGTGTGTGAAACAATGGTGTAATGATATATGTTGATGTAATCATGGTGTAATTATGTGACTCAAAAATGAATTATGACCTTGGAGGTGTATTCAAACATAAGATATGGATAATTTGGTTGTGTGGAATCACAATTAGGAATAATAGGTTATTTCTTCTCAATGTGAATTTAGAATAAATTTCCAATAGAGAAGCCTCTTACCAAATAGTGAAAAAATGAATGGAAAATATTATTATATATTGATATTTTAGGGCATTCCATAGATTGGAGTTGAGAAACATATGGGATGAGCCATTAGGTGAATTTTAATTTTATAAATTAGTCATTTTTTTGTAGGTGTTTAACCCTAAAATGTTGATCTAATGTGATATTATCATTAACCCTAAAATTTTAATTAAAGTGGTATATAGAAATTAAATATAACAAGGGTCGTAATTAGATCTATATCATGCCAATTAGATGTTAAATTAAGATATAAGCATACACTAATTTTATTATGCTAAGATAATATAAATATGGAAATTAAAACTATGATAGATAAAAATCATAAATAAGTGATTGCTTAGGTTGTTCTGATGTTAATGAAGTTCTAGATCTAGAATAGATAGAAAACAAGATAGAAGGATATTATAGAATAGTCACTAGATTCTAGCTCTTATACTTTTAGCTCTTTGGATAATAATTTCATCCTAGGATGGTTACATCAACACTACTATCTAGGTTTAAAACTAGTGTCGTATACATAATACCTACTGGACCATGATGTGTTAACCTGGATGTTTTTAGATTTAACTTCACCTTTAATTTAGTCCATTAATATCTTGGTCATGGACTATCACTCCTTGTGAAATGGAAAAAACCTAGTTCTCCATATTCAATGTGACCTTGGGGAAAATGGGTTAGTGGGCACACAATGTCAAGCTAACCCCAATGACCCCATTTCTAGAGGGCACTACCTATATATCCAATACTCTAGAAGAGGGTGTTAGACTCATGTAGTTATCCCCAATTATAGATCTATAGTCCCTATATATGGTATTGAAATAGGAGTAAATAGGGAAGATTTTTTAATTTGAATGTCCATTTACTCTAATACTAGGTGAATAATGAATGAGTGTTTATATTTTATCTATACCAATCCCTTTATAGTAATAACTCACATTAAATCACTTAGGCTGACCATTAAGATAAATTTCATTTGAAAATTGGATGACTTTAGGGAACTAGACACTTGTGTCGAGATAGGATAGTATTTTAAACACTACTATCTATCATGTACATTAGTGTCTAGGGAGAAATAAAGTAGGTATGGGTTCAAAACTTGTAGAGATTGAAGATAAGTCAATTTTAAGCATTATGGTAAATATACAAGGTTTGGGTCATCAACATAAGACTAGTCAGATAAAGAGATATAGGTCAAGGGGCACAAAGATAAATTAGATGTGAGACTTATGGAAGTAAGGTAAAGAACTAAGAGGAATATCTAAGGTCCAATTTTTCAAAGTATACAAGACTTAGTATATATACAATAATAAAATAGCATCTATATTTCTTCTCCCCTAATATAGTAATGAAATGTATAGTTTAAAAGAAATGAATGCATACTTGGGTGTGTATGTACACCTTGTCTTTATGTGTACCCAACTTTAGCTATTTTTTGGTGACTAACCTATAACCAAGATATTGTTTTAGTATAAAATTAGTGCATATACTCTAGGTTAAAATTACATGAAATAGATTGAAATTGAAAGAGCAAGGTTTAAGAGTAAACATGTGTGTTGATGTAACTACCTTGACTATTGGTATGTTATTTTGAAAAATATGTATCATTATAAGGCTCTAAAACTGAGATTAAGATAAATATATATAAATTTTTAAAGTGCATATATCTAAGAAGATAGAGAGAGATTTCAAGGCACATGCCCCCAACATTGGAGCATTAGTGAGTTACCACTTGGTAGTTTATATTAGCTCAACTATGTGACCCAATGATATTGATAACCTGGTGAGGATGGATGATCAAGTCTAACTTGAAAACTTGAAAATATTGAGTGATTTTATCACCTCAAACATATTAAAATATCAACCAACTACTGTATTATATTGGCTCAATTAAATTATGTAAAAGTCCATAGGGTATCAGTACAAAAAATATTGTGATGTGGTAACAGTCCATGAAAGAGTTTTGGAATCTAAAAATGATTTGAATTTTGTAATATTAGGCACATGTCACATAAAATATACACATTATATATGTCTCATCATGAAATTGTGCATAAAAATATTACTGATGTATAGAATTATACCACAACTATGAATATGAATCATATAACTATGTGTTTTGGCCAATTTGGATAATTGTCTAAGTGTGGAGAACATGTTTCCAAATCATGTACCCACTATATATGGAGAAATATGAAAACTAATATAAGTACCAATATAGAGGACATGTTTCTAAAACATATCCCCACTATAATCTAGAGATGTTTAATATTGAATTTGTGTGGATAACATGATTCCAAAGCATGCCTCTAATGAATATAATAACTATGAATGTGTGTAATCCATGCCCATATGCAATTCCCATAATAAATCTAAAAACTAATATAGTTACCACTTACTGAATGAATGTGGAGAACATGCTTCCAAAGCATGCCCCAAATGAATCTAAAGACTATGCCAAGTGTGGATAACATGCCTCTATGGCATGCCCACATTGATATATCCCCCTTTTGAGGTGAGGGAAACATAGTAAATAGTAGTTACCTCACTCAAAATGATAAGACAAGTATAGAATATGTGAATGTAACCATGTAACATATATAAATAACATGTCTAGGTAGATATAGCCTTGAATCACATAGAACCAATGTGATTATGTGTAGGCCTAAGGTGCATGATAAAGATCATGGTAATTTCTAGATAGTAACAATATAATCTCAATAAGAAAACAATCACACACACAAGAACACTCAAAATAAATTCAAAAGGTAATGGTCCAAGGAAACCTCAAATAAAAGACATGTTTAAATTCCACACAATTGAAGGGACATGAATTAATAAAATGTCTGTAAAAGTAATAATGACATATTAAAATTGTCCATAAAACAAACCATGACATTTGTAAATGTAAAAAATATCATACATAGGAATGAAGGATGTAATAAAATGATCATATTAAAATGATTAAATAAGGAATAAAATAACAAGGCAAGACACTCAAGGAAGTGCATAAGATAAAGCATAAAGAACTAAAATAAACATGTCTTATTAGCCCATAGATCCAATGTGTTATAAAAATCTATGTCAAATGTATAGCATATCAAGTACCCCATGTAAGATATAATCATAGATAAATACATGTGTATGTACATATGTAAGCTCAAACATGATAATGTAGAGTTATCATTAAGTCATATAACCTATGTGTATCAATAATAAATAAATGGATGCCCCAAATGTCTGCATGGTGTGAGTATAGGAAAAGCCCAACATCTAAAATAGGAATGCATCATGTCTCTATGTATGCATGTATCACACTCAATTAGAAGTGTGACACACATGTGTATGTACGAATAACTAAGTATGTCTTCCATTAACATGACAGTAACACATATATGCCAAGGAGCCAATTTAACATGTAAGTGACAAAAATGTTTTTGAATTTTTGTATTTTTTTTTAATTTCTTTTGTATTTTGTTTTTGGAATTTTGACATAGGTTTAATCAAATAGGTCCTCATTTTCAAAAGGTGTAGGCTCACCTATAAAATATTTTAAGTTTTGTTTATATCGATTAAATGCCAACACTTTGATTTTTCTGTGTAATGGTTTACCTAAAGCTAATGATGTAGGAAAATAATCATGTCTATCATGTTGTATGTAAATCTCTATACCCATATGATGAAATTTTACACACATGTTTTTAGTATCTAGATTAGTGTTCCACTCAACTAGCCAATTTTGTTGAACTTTAGTTTTAAATGTGGTTCATTGATGATATCTATATAGTGGAAGCTTCAGCACATGGGCCACAAGAAATGGGTAATTGAATGTATCTTTGATATTTGGGATCCAAGGGAGAATATATTAGTTCATTTGCAGTATGTCCCAAATGTTCAATAAGATTAGTTTTTCAAGTTATATCCCTTTTGTTTGGATTAAAATTGATATGGTGGAAATATACCCCATTAATATTAGTAAAAATAGTTAAATATTCATGCTTTTGTCATTTTGATGTGTATTTTTCTTATGAAAGATAGGAATTATGTTTTATTTTACCTATTTGGACACATTGTCTATGTGTCCTTCACTCTTATATTACTAGATTAGATTTTTCAATGATACACATTGATTATTAATATGAAAAATGATCTGATGGTAATTACAATATAGTAATCCCTTTGTAGGTAGTAGTTTACTACCTGATCTATGTCTAGTAGAAGGTAGAGAAATCATTCTATGTTCAAGTAACAAAGATAAGATAGTATCAATGGTATCCTACTCTATTGTGATCTATAGAATATTAGTTAAATAATTTTTTAAAGACTCCACATTATTCACATGGTGTACTTGCATGTTTCCCTTATAAGGTTGACTTAATGCTTTTAACTAGGAGGGATGTATGGAATAACAAATATTTATATGTTTGTATGTTAGTTTTACTTTTCCCTTATTTAGTTTTAGCTCTATATTTTATACAAGTGTACTAGTACCCATAGGTTTGAATAGGTTATGTGATAAGTGCTCTAGTGGGTAAAATTTTTAATTTCACATTTTATCATCTATCATATCATAAGTTGTATCATCATAATTTTCATAGTAATCTAAAATGTGTCCATATTTTTTCTCGGTATTGACTAATAAAAGAAGTTCAAATTATTTAGGCTTTTTTATTTGTATTGGCACTTTTGGTAATGGTTTTTGATTTTTTTGTGTATCTATATGCACTTTAGGATGTTGTGACTTGTTTGCATTTTTTGACAAATGAGTCATTGTAATTGACTCACCTATTTCATACATGTAAATATGCTTAAGAGTAATAGATTATTGAGGTGGTACTAATGTAAGAATGCCCTTAATATTAGAATATATCATTTTACAAATTGTGAAAGGTTCATCATCGATGGACATGGATAATAAGGTCCCTTCATGTATGGATGTTACATATCGGTAAAGTGTGTATGGGATATATTCCATTACATATATCCAAGGTCTACCCAAAATTAAATTATTATGTAAGGATTGAGACATGACCTAAAAATTAGTTGAAATTGTTTTTGGTCCTAAGGTTACAACCAATGAAAATTTTCCAACTAGAGGGCTATGATAATTGGCAGACCCTTTTATGTGCATAATAATGTTTTGAATAAGGATTTTGTTGATACCCATGGTGGTTATGAATTGAAATATATAAATGTTTAAGCCTGACCCATTATCAAATATCACTCTTTTGATACCTTTAATTTATATTGTTGTTTGTATGAATAAAGGCAAATTTTGGTCAATCATATCTTTGGATGGTAAATTTGTTGGATCAACAGTGATGATATTGTTATTATTATTAATAAATTTCATAATATATAAAAAATAAGTAGGATCAATATCACTTAGAACTTGTGTCTTACATAATGCCTTGTATAGGATATCCTTAGAGACATTAGATTTTTTTAAGAGCTCAAGGATTGAAAATTTTACATGTGTATTTATCAATTGGCCAATAATATCATATCCCTTAAATTTTATTACAATCCTAAGTTTGTGGAACTTTTTGTATATTAATAGGTGGTACGATAAGTTGAGAAACCTTACCTCTTCAAGTGGTGATGTCCTAAACCACATAATCCAATATAAGTCATGGGAAAATAATGGGTGTAGGATGGTATCTATCATTTGAATAAGATATATTTAGGATAAATGGTTGAAAACATGAATGTTGTCATCTAGATATTGTCTCTATAATATTCTAAAATGAATTTTGAAAAGATATTAAGTGTTATGTTAGGTTTAAAACCCTTTCATTATTATCACTAGTTTGATTATAAGATTTGATAAGGTAAGTAATGTAGAAAACCATAACAACTATGAAATATTAGAATATAAAATGGATAATATATACATCCATGGTTCACACATTTTATGACAATTAGGGATCAACAATAAAAAAATTAAAAACCTTAAGTGACCTAGGATTTGATGTTCAAAGATCGGGTTCACCAAATGTTTAACCCAAAAATGTTGTTATACGGTGATCTTATGGATACACTTAAATTTTTAATTAAAAGGGTATATAGAAATGAAATGGTACAAGGGTGATAATTAAATATATAACAAGTCAATTAGATGTTAAACTCAGATATAAGCATACATTAAATTTATTATGCCAACATAGTCTAACTATGGAAAGTAAAACTATGTTAGATATATAAATGACAAAGAAGTGATGTAGTTAGCTTGTTGTGATGATAATATAGTTATGGATCTAGAATAGATAAAAATCAAGACGGAAGGAGATTTTGGAACAATCATTAGATTATATCTTTGATAATTATAGATCTTTATAAAATAACATTAACCAGGGATGGTTGCATCAACACTATTATTTGGGTTAAATACTCTTATATTATATAAAATACCTACTAGAATAGGTTGTGACCACCTAGATGCTTCTAAGTTTTAATTTATCTTCAATTTTGCATATTTAGTTCTAGGTCATGGACTATCACTCCTTGTGAAATGGCAAAACCCTAGTTGTCAATCTTCAGAGTGAGCTTAGGTAAAAATATGTTAGTGGGCACATGAATTAAATATGACCCTAATGAACTAATTATTAGAGGACATTTCCTACATATCCAATACTCCAGAAGAGGTCATCAGACTCATGTAGTTCTCCCCTATGTGTTGGATTATGTGTGAATCATATAATATGTGCAAATCAAGTATAATAGTGACCTAGCTCATAACTTAGAAAATTGATCTCTTAAGATGTTCCTTTATTACTTCAGACCTATACATGTGCAATACATTTGACTAGTATGGAAATAGAAATAAATAGGGAATATTTATTCAATTAAATTCTCTTTTAATTTTCTTTTGTTTGAATTCTAGGTGAGGAATGATGAGGGTTGATCTTGTATTTATAAAAAAACCCTTTAGATTAATAACTCTCATTAAATCACTTAGGCCAACCATTATGATACATTTCATTTTAAAATTGGATGAATTTAGGGCACTAAAAACTTACTTTTAGATAGGACAATAGCATTGATTATACTTTCTATCCTAGATGTTATTGTCTAGGGAGTAGAAAAGAAGGTGCATGTTCATAACTTAACAATATGGAAGATAAGTACATTTTAAGCATTCTAGGTAAGATAAAAGGTTTGGGTCCTCAACATAAGACTTGTTAGACTAAGAGATATAGGCCAATGGGCACAAATATATAGAAAATGTGAGACTTGTAGAAGTAGGAAAGGTAAATAACTAGGAGGAACAACCAAGTTATGAGTTTTCCAAGTGTATAGATTGAGGTACTATATAATAATAATATATCATCTACAAGAGGATGAAATTGAAAAATTCAGACACAATTGGTGAATGATATAGTATTAAAGGAGTGAAATTGTCTAAGAAGTAGAAATAGAAAAGGTGGAAGTGTGAAGGATTAGGGGACAACTTCCTCCATGTTTTTCTCAAGCTTTCCATATAAATCTATTTTTATGGAGAAATATACATTTGGCATGATACATTTAAATTATTATTTTGATATGATTTATTTACAATACAAATTCCTCACCTCATAAAGTGTGCATACATAATATCTTGTCTTAGCCTTTACAACCATATAAAATTTAGATATTATGCACACATTACTTCAAATTGGTACACATTACACATATTTTTATAGGTTTTACTCATATTATGATAGGTTTGACATATATTAGGAGAATAGGAATGACAAAATTTAGATATTTTATATATTTTATAATATTTACATAGATTAAGAGACTCAATTTAAAATTTTTATTGTAATGGGGGCATATGCACATAATATTTTCACTTTTTCATAGATATAATTATATATTGGATCAAGATGTATGACTCATGTTACTTAAATTAATTACATTACTAGATGGAAATAAAATTAATGTTATTCTCTATTAAATAGTAGTAACATTATTTCGAATAATAAAATTATACATAGGCATTACTTATATTGAATCACATAATCGTATGCATTAGATTATTCAAAATCATTACTAAATTATTCAACATTACTTAGGCTTTTATTAGATTTATTGGGACCCATAGTGAATTCTATTTTATTATATTTTTGGAGTTATGTTTGGCTAAGGTTATGAATAACATAAATTATAGGAACTTCTCCATTTCAAATGAGGGTTGGGGAATATTTAACTCAACCGATGGTTTTACACAAACATCTTCAATGGGGCATGATCACCCCATTCTCTATTATCTAAAAAAGGAATCTTGGTTCACATGCACACATGTTTTCATTCTTTTATATTTTATTTCACGTATGTTTAATGTAATTAATTTTGGATTTTACATCATAAGTAAAATTTTATTTATACATGTTTCATTGTATATTTTCATGAAGAAAGGTGTAACACACAATACATACTTGATCACACCCATCATGATTATACTTAGGTATCACCTTCTATCCTTTTAATCTAGCAATTCCATTAATATAGTAAAAATGGATAAAAATTTTAGACACTCATATTTGGTAATAGACACTTTAAAATTTTTAATTCTACCAACTTTTGACATATTTGACTTATGTTAAATTACATGACTCTTATTCAACATTCATAATAGACATTTACTCTTATATGTCCACGAACCTTCCAAATTACCACTACTACTACAAAATATATTTATTGTATTTTTACCAAACAAATTTATATAATTTTAATATTGTTTCCTAGCCTTGGGTCACTATTCATATTTTTATGACATGTTTGTTCATCTCAGATAGCTCCACTTCTATAGAATTTTCCACTTATGCAAAAATTATCCTTTCACCCTTTAACATATAGTTTCAAAAATTCAAATTATTCAAAAGGGTCATATCATACATTTTTCATGTCATTTCATATTAAATTACCCAAATATTCATATATATATATATATATATCAATCCTAGGCAATGACCTATTTATAAAATCTATCAAACATTCACTAGAAATACATATGCACATTGAGAGGAATATTTGTAAATATTTCAAATTTTAAACCCCTAAAAGGATAAATTATTGAGATAAGTATGAATACTATTTTCAAGGTCAATTTATAGGTTGTCAAGTGTTGAAATCAATATACAAGATTTAAATATATACTAGTGCTACATAAGATTTCACACAGTTGGTTAAGTGGGATAAATACATGTGTTTTGTCTTCCCTCTTTAGAGTATTAGATAAATATGAAAAACTTAATAATATGGGATGTCTAATGTTATCTAAACATATCCATTTTTCCCTTTTCCACAATTCATATTTATCACATTGAACAATGTAATTAATTAGGTTGTTGAGGCAAAGAGAAGTTAAATAGAGTTGTGTATAATAGAATGAAAACATCTAAATATAAAAGAGACATCCATAGATTTAGGTACACTCATTAGAATATTTAAATGATTTATATATCTTGTAGGGACAATTATACAACATATAATATAACACCATGTTGCATACACATTTGTAAAAGTGTAGACTTACTGAGGTTCACACAAATACTTTGTTTCTAGATCTAAACAGTCTTAGGTGAAATTTAATTCATTCCATATGAGTGTATCATTTTCATATAATTTTGAGCATCATAAAAATTCTATGTGAATAATCCTCCAAGTGTTTTACAATAATAAAAATTTAATATATTTAGGTAATTAATTTAAAATTTGAGTGATTAATGTATATCTTAAGCAATCTATATATTCAATCAACTTTTTTCTTTTATTATCACTTAGATCCTATAAAATATTAAAAAGCCCAATTTTTATTTTTATATTGGTAGATTAGCATTAGAATAGGACACATAAATAGTTGTATCTAGGGGTTGATGTACAAGATTCATATCATAGTAGTATATATTCCCATGTTTTGGCTTATTTTTAGACTATAATAAATTGGACAAATTAGATCATTGACACAAACTAAAATTTTATATATTAATTTTTTCAAGAGTTTATTCATAAATAGCCTCAATTATAGAGTTAAATTGAGATTAAAAAATGTTCAAGCCAAAGGACATGACATGATCTCTTGGGTTGGTCAAGTTAGTTGTATATGAGATCATAACCCCATGCAGTTATTAAAATAAAACCCTCTAATTATCCACATCACAATGCAACATAACAACCCCACCTCCAATAATAACCCCCATTAAATGCATTACAAAGGCTAAAATTCAAGCTCATCAAGAAAATATAATGTATTATAACTATTATTAAAAATTCACATAGATCCAAAAATGTGTTGAACACAAGTTATATTTATTATATGTTGAGTCACCTCCTAATAAAAATTATTGGGAAGATTCTCAAAGTCTTAAGAAGAGGAAAATGAAGAATAAGAACCCAACCATACCAATAACCAATAATATATTTTAATGGATGCCTTGGTGGGTTAAACACTCCTTAGAGTATGAAATTAATATGTTATTTAAATAAACACCTTTTACTATTATCATTTACTCAAGCAACACACATTATTCCATTGATCTTGAACTAGCCAAACAAGCTGACTATTTCATGCACCCTTATTCAAGATTTTAAGTTATGATTATTAGTGATTGAATGTTTCATTTTAAAGGAAAATGTAACAATGTTAATATTTATATGGGATACTATAACCTCAAATCATACATGTTTTTTTGTCCTTAGGAGGATGTGATGTAGTTTTTAGGACTCAATGGATACCACCCTTGGATCAATTTTGTGAGACTTCTCATAACTGTAGATGAAATTCTATGATAATGGGTGGTAGTAATATTTTAATGGCCTCATGTTAGTATCAAATAATTTCATAATCTCACACCTTTTAGAGAATATCCATAAGAATGTATCTCATGTGAACATCACTCAGCTATATTCCATTTAACTCAATATATCTCCTTATTCCAACCAACCCAATGACTTGGAAAAAATGTCAAAAATGAGAAAATAATTAATGAGACAAAATGATTACCACATGATATCCTAAGATTTATCTAATTTAGATACTTTTTGGGTTTTTACTATAAAACATTTGGCCATATCACTATCCTTTTTTAGAAAATATAAATTGAAAAATTGGTATATGAGCTACTAAAGGAGTGAGTAATTCACCCAAACACAAGTCCACATTCTTATCTAGATTTTCTCATCTAAAAAATCATGGATCTTGATGAGCCCAAAAAATGACTCTAATATTTATACGTACTCTTTCCTAAAACACCTTCCTATATTTTTATCTATACACTTTGACCCACACTATGTTGATATATGCAAATATTATATGAATAATATATACATATGTTTCTAGTTTAAACTAATTATTTGTATATAAATTAGTATTATTTAATAGATTGAATATTTTTGGTAGTATTAATGGTGTAATAAGTATGCATAATTTCATTCATCTAAGGTGTTTTATACCTACAACCATAAAGGAGGATAAATATGTTGAGTTTTATACTAGCCTATAGTAGCTAACTATGGCCATGCATAGCCACTATTGTATTTCATGGTACATGTTTCAACTATAGTAGGTAATTTTTTACCAAATATATGTATTTAATACTATTTTTTACTATATACACTCTAACCACCTAATATAAACACAATGTTTTGTAACCAAATAAGAAAAAAAGGGTGAATCACTATGCTAGAGATGTCTTAACTTTATAAATGAAACCTTTATTTTCATTGGGCCACAATTTTTTTTTGTGGATATACCTATTATTGGGTACCATTAGTTATATTATTTATTCCTTTATTCTATTATGATTTTTATATGGTTTAGATTATTATAACCTCTAGGATTATAAATCATCCAATTAAAGACCTAACTTCTCCCTACATAAATGGAATATGGAGGTCATCAAATAACTAAATAGAGACTAGGACAAAGTATTATAATCATTTAAAATCATAGTAGTAAAGTTCTAATTCATACTAGATTTCAATTAAACCTATAAAAATTATTTCAATGTTATAGTTATATTAATAATAACTAATTTTATTTAATGTTTATCTTAGGTAAGGAGGGGATTCAATTTCCAGTCTAACTAAGGAAGGGCCCACTCGCAAGGATCCAATAACATGGTTTCCCATCCATTAATTAGTTTATTTATGTTATGTGTAAATTTAAATTATGTAAATTTGTGTAATTTCATTTCCATAATTAATTTTATTTAAACAAAATTCATTTCATGTGTGTTTCTTTTGATTTCATTGTGTGTAAATCCTTCAATATATACTATCATTTCAATTCCAACATTTAATTTCCTATTTTTTTCTTTTAGTAAGTGTAATTTACTTTACTATCATTTAATTTCCAAAAGTGTGTTTAATTTCAATGTATGTATGGGTTATTTTATTTTCAATTCCCTTTACATAATATATTATAAATTATTTTAATTAGTTGTTTAAATTATTTTATTTATAAATATACGTTGTAGGCTCCATATTAAAGTATATGTCCCTAGATTGAAAAATAAATGATCATATAATTTAAATGTTATAAGGTCTCCTAATTAAGTACTTAACATAGGTTGAAGGAATTTTTCTTCAAGTATATAACCATTAGTGAGTTGTATGTCCCATTTCAGGTCTTGGTGACTATGCATCAGTTTATGAAAATGAAAAAAATTAATATTGAGGATAAATTACCTATCTTGGTGATTGATCAACCTATTGATGAGCTTCATGACAAAAAATTATTATCCAAACTAGGTTTACAATTATTTTATCAATAGATACACATAAAGGAATAAGATATTCCCCAAAAAACTTCCTTACTAATTATAACCATTATGAATTTATGGTCATGCCCTTTAGGCTTAGTAAATCCCCATCAACATTTTAAGGATTAATGAATAAATTATTTTGGCCCTTTATGAATAAATTGATCTTTATATATATATATATATATATATATATATATATATATATATAATTTGATTAATGAATAAATTGATCTTTATATATATATACATATACATATATATATACACACACACACACACACACACACACACATATATATATATATATATATATATATATATACATATATATATATACACATATATATATATATATACATATATATATATATATATATATACACATATATATATATATACACACATATATATATATATACACACATACACACACACACACACACACACACACACACACACACACACACACACACACACACACACACACACACACACACACACATATATATATATATATATATATATATATATATATATTGAAGGTTATTTCTATCACTTGGACATAACATTACAACTTTTATCTTATCACCATTTATGTGCAAAATAATCAAAATGATCTTTTAGTTAACATGAAATTGATTACCTCAAGCATATCATTTTAGTAGTATGGGTTAGATTTGACCCAAATAAAATTGAATACATGAAAAAGGGACAAATCCCAAGACTCTCAAAATCCTTCACATATTTTTTGACCTTACCAAATACTATAGAAATATTATCAAGGACTAATAAAAAATTTCCTCCCCCCCATTCACTAAAATACTAAAAAATGGTGATTCTTATTATCTAGAGATAATATAACAAGTTTTTAATGTATTTTTATAGGCTATGTGTACTACACCTATATTATAAGTGTTTTATTTCTCCAATACCTTCATCATTGAAAGAGATTCATGTGGAAATGGACTTAGCATGTAGTAAGGATGACCCATCACATTAACCAATAAGGCTCTCACTAGAAAAAATATGGTGTGTTTTACATATGAAAAATAAATCCATTATTATTATCAGAGATTCCAATGCTTCTCAAGAAACTATGGGATCACTACTACACATCATGACCACAAAAAATCTATATTTGCACACAGAATAGTCGATCATACACAATTAAAGTCTTTGTCCATAATATTCACATAATCCACATGTGTTTTAACATAAAATATAAAATGTATTACCTAATAAATAGGAAGATGAGTTGGTTTATCAATAGCCTCTTAGTTGTTGTGATCAACTCAAATATAGGTGAATTGTTAAAATAGGTGCATAACCAAATATTCTTTATGCACACAAAGTTTAAACAACGCAACAAATATAAAAAAACTACCAAATCAAGCTTACCTCCATAAATGAGTGCGAAAACACTCACTCCAACACCCTCCCTTGAGTGCATATTAGGGAGTGAAAATAGGAAGAAAATAAATTGAATGGGTCCCAAAAACTAGGCCTAATCATGTACCCATGTATAAAATCATAGTGAAATACTAAGTATCACTATGGTAACCAATATATCTTATTGTAATTCATGGATGTCAATTCAATGTAATAAATAAGTCAAATAGGAATTGGTACTCTATACAAGGCTCGCTCTGTAAAAAAATGATCATAAAACTAAGAAAAAGAGTCACCATGGATGAAATGTGTCACCAAAAAGTACCAAAAACTATTAAAACCAAAATTAAAGTGGATAAGAGAACTTATGTTGTAAGGAATCCCAAGAATCATGACTTAAAATATCAATATAATATTGTAGTAAGTGCAGTCAATGGAGTGAAGCCCATAAAAAAAGTGCACTCAATAAAATTCCTCTAATATAAATTTGGCACACCAAGGAGTAACAAGGAACATGACACCTAAATTATAATTTGAACCCACCTCACCATAATGATGAAATGGGTATAGGGAATCTAACTATATATGAATGGGTAAATTCCATTTCTCAAACACTTAAATTATGACATTAGGATTCACTAGACTAGCTAATATTTATAAGGAGAACAAGTTCCACAAAAAAAGTGAAGGAGAATTTCAACATCAAAGATACATATACAAAATATCCCAAGATGATGTCCTTGGGGGTGATGGAATAGGCATGCAACTAAATAATAAAGTGTTCATCATGAAGAACACACAAAAGAAGGAAAAATATCCAAGACTCTCAGTGTGAATACAAAAAAGGTCCCATCAAAAAAATAATATCACCAAATGATGAAAACAACTTTAGAATTTGGTCAATATATGGAAGATGTTATCCATGAAATGATACATGCGTCATCCAAAAAAAATAAACCTAAAATAACTAATACAACTGAGGAGCATGAAATTGTAGGAAGATCAATGTGTAGTCTAAGAATATAAGTGGTGGAGAAACCTTGTGTCAGATAATTAATCTTATTTGGGTCCTTATGTATGTTTTTAGGTTTATCCTAAGTCTATTTTATTTATGCATTTATTATAATTATAAATGCATGTTATCCTAAATTTATGAGGTGGCTCTCAGCTTTCTTATCTACTTATAAGTTTTGGAAGTTATTTTCAATAATAAATCTTCTACCACATGTCACACACATCCTCTTCAATTGTAATAGTATTAGGGATGCTCGGAACCCCTGCTGAAGATTTCACATGTAACACCTTATTTGTTCTAGCTCTATATATTGAGATATTTTATCTCATTCTCCATGTTTTACAAAATTGATCTTGATCTTGCATCCTTGTGATTTTAATATATTGTGTGGTTTTTTTTCCATTCAATGGTTTCCCCACTTGTCACCTTTGTTTCAACATTATGGATTGCCTCTTTCAAGGTCATGTTATTATTTTAAATTATTTTTTTAATTTATCTCAACACTAATCCATGACCTAAGAAATAAATCTAATATGGTATCAGAGCATGTTTCTCTTTTGTAAATGAAACTTGAATTGTGAAGGCTTTTTGGAGGAGAAAAACAATTTTTTTATAGGGGCTTGCACCCTTGCATCCAATTTCTAGCATCTTTTTTCCATTTTTAGCTTATCTTTTATCATTTTTACATTCTAATGTCAATT
Source organism: Torreya grandis (assembly GCA_037957365.1). Lineage (NCBI taxonomy): Eukaryota > Viridiplantae > Streptophyta > Pinopsida > Cupressales > Taxaceae > Torreya > Torreya grandis. The sequence goes on along the minus strand of JARHVA010002893.1, from coordinate 1,712,735 downwards.
TTAAGTTTCTCTCAAAATAAATATTTTAAAATAATTTTTAAGTTCGTTGCACAAATACAATATCTCATTTCTTTTATTTTTAAAAACACATCACATAAAAAACATGTCTAAATAAAAGGCCATATCTTTTTTTTTTGGAAATACTAATTTATAAAAAAAAATTTTTTTTGGATATCTATATACTAATAATATACTTTTAAAATTTCAAGAAAACCTAGATCACTATTTTCTATAAATCATCAAAAATGTCTGCTAGTTTTTCTTTAAAAAATTGGTTTTTTTTCATTTTTTTGGCATTTGCTTCAGTTTGTTTTTTATGATTTTCAAAATGAAAAAAAAAATTAAAATTGTTTTCATTCAAGAAAAATAAATTCAAACTTTTTTTTATGATATTTACATTGCTTTAAAAATTAAAACAACCAATTAAAGTCGTTACATCAAGTTTTAAGTCTTATTCAAATCAAGTCTGATTTTTTTATAAATCCATAACTTAATTTCGAAGCAATTTTTTGTATTTTTGTTGTACACTTACATTTAAAAGTTATAAAATATGTTTAAATTTGATTTAAAATCTTAAATTTCACTTATCACACTTTTTTCAAAAGTAAGTTTTTATATACTTCAAATTCATGCTTCTAATGATATATTTCCATTTAAGAATTAAATCTAGTTTTAAACCTAGTTTTAATTTAATTATATATTTTTAAAAATAAAATTAAGTTTTATAAATACATTTGCATTAGATTTATTGAAATTTGAAGTTGATAGGAATTTATTCATCATTTATGCTATTTTTTTGTACATTTGCTTCATTCTTTATTTTTGAGGTGATTTTCAAGTGTATCTCATTCATTATATGGATTAAAATTTTCCAATTTTTATCTATTCAAAATGCTTCACATAAAATCAATTTAAATAATGAATAAATTGGTCATCTTAAAAATACAATACAATGCAAACATGACACTATTATTACATTGTATAAGTCAGTTATTATACTTCAAAATACTCTTCAAAACCAAATGATAACCATGGAATCTTCTACTAACACTTTAAATACTAAATTTGTATCTTTTACATATGATAATAATTCTAATGTTTAAACTCATTGTTATTATAAATAAACTAAAATTTGTTTGAACATTTATTCTACCAACCCCAACTTAAAAAGAATGCAATGTATGGGCTACTCAAGTGGTGCGATTGGTCAATGTGAAACTGGTATACTTGAACTTATTTTGTCTAAAATAAATACAAAATTTAAAGGTCTTAGTTATAATACTTAAAATTATTCTAATTAAAAGTTGACATATTATTAACCTCCTCACTGAAGGACTTATATTTTAACTTATTTTTATTAGGCTACTTGTAATGCACATACTTTACCTAAAATTGTTAAACCTTGTGCGCATTATGAAAAACATGGGCATCATATCTCTAAATGTTGGAAAATGCATCCATATAAGTTTCATGGTAAATCCACTCATGACACTTTGCATTGTTGGAAAACTACTAAGACACCTAAGTCTAAGGTAAAAATAATATGGATTTTAAAATTATTGTTTCTTTTAGATATTTTGATGTGTCTTCATGTGATAATTTTTTGATTACTTCACATAGAATATATTTTTTAAGTGACACACTATTTAACCCTAAAATGGATCTAGATTGAGTTTATTTATATGTTAAAATGGTATATAGAAATGAAATGGCAGAAGAGTAATAATTAGATCTATAGTAGACTAGTTAGATGCTAAACTTATATATAAGCATACACTAAATTTATTATGTTTATATAGTATAAATATGGGAAATAAAACTATGATAGATATATAAATGACAAAGAAGTGAAGTAATTAGTTTTTTTTATGTAAATTTAGTTATAGATATGGAACTAGTTAAAAGTAGGTAAGAAAGAGATTTTGTAATAATCATCAGATTCTATATTTAATAACTTTGGCTCCTTAGTAATTCCAACCTAGGAGGTTATGCCATTGTTATTTTTTGGGTTAAACACTAATTTCCTATATAGAATATGTATTGAAAGATGATGTGACAACTTGGATGCTTTTAGGTTTTTCTTTGGTGTATACAGATCTAGGTCATAGATAGTCACTCCTTATGAAATGTCAAAATGATAGATTTTAATATTTGGTGTGAAATTAGGAGAAAATGGGTTAGTAATAAAATGTTTTAATCTAACCCTAATAACCTCACTATCAAAGTATACTACCTACATAGCCAATACTCTAGAAGAGGGTTTCAGACTCATGTAGTTCTCCCTTCTATGTTGGATTTTATGTGAGTCATATAATATGTGAAAAGTAAATACAATAATGATTTAGTTTTTAACCTAGAAAATTGAGCTCGTGGGATACTCATTTAGTAATTCAAACCTATAAATGTGTTGTACCTATAACTGGTAAGGAAATATCAAAGCTTTGTTTAATTGAATGCTTGATAGAGTGCTTTTGATAAGTGACTTGGTCTCTTTGGTATTTTTTTAAGTTTATACATGAGGAATGAATGAGGATTGATATTTTATTTATATCAATCCATTTGGATTAATAAATCAAATTAAATCACTAAGGCTAGCCATTATGATACCTTTTATTTGTAAATTAGATGAATTCAAATCATTAAAAACTTATGTCAGGACTAGATAGAAGTGTTGACATTACTGTCTATCCCAAACATTAGTGTCTAGGGAGAAGGAAAGTAATTATAGGTTTATAACTTGTAGATATGGAAGATAAGTAAATTTTAATCATTTTGGGGAATATAGAAGATTTGTGTCATCAACATAAGACTAGTCAAACTAAGAGATATAGGCTAAGGGGTATAAATATAGACAGATGTAAGACTTATAGAAGTGAAAAAGGTAAATAAATAAGAGGAACATCCAAGGTCTGATTTTTCCAAGTATACTATACTAAGTTGTTATATAATCTACATTCCCCCATTTAACCTAGTAATGAAATTACTAGTTTAAAATAAAAAGAATGTGTACTTAAGTGTGTATGCACACCTTATCTTTACATGTGACCAACTTGAGTTATTTAATGGTGACTGACTCGTAACCAAGATCATGTTATAGTTTAAAATTAGTTCATATAATCTAGGTTGAAATTACTTGAAATAGATCTGAATTGAAAGAGTAAGGTTTAAGAATACACTTGTGTGTTAATGTAAGCACCTTGCCCATTGGCAAGTTATTTTTAAAAAGATGTATCAATATAAGGATATAAAACTAAAATTAGGATAAATATAGATAAATATTTAAATTTAATATATCCAAGGAGATATAGAGAGAGATAGAGAGATTGAAAGGCACATGCACCCAATTTTTGAGCAAAAGTGACTTCCCATCTGATAGTTGATATTAGCTCAATTATGCAACCCAATGATAATTATAACATAATGAGGTTAGATGATCAAGTCCAAATTGAAAAATTGAAAATATTATGGGATTTAATCACCTCAACCATACCAAAAGGTGAACTAACTACTGTAGTACATTGGTTCAAAAATCCATAAAATTCTATGGGGTATCAATGTGAAAAAGTCCATGATATGCTTATAGTCCATAAAAGACTTTTGGAATCTAAAATTTATTTGTATTTGTAATAATAGGAACATGTTTCATAACATATGCACCTTATAAATGTCTCATGCTAAAATTGTGTATACCAATATATATAATTCTACCAAAACTATGAATTTGAATCATATAATTATTTACTTTGGCCAATTTAGATAACTTTTAAGTGTGGAGGACATGATTCCAAATCATGTCCCTACTATATATGGACAAATATGAAAACTAATATAAGTACCAATGTAGAGGACATGTTTCTAAAATATGCACCCACTATAAACTAGAGAGATTGAATACTGAATAGGTGTGGAGAATATACTTTCAAATCATGCCCCCATTAAATCTTAAAATTATGAATGTGTGAAATCCATGACCAAATTACATGCACTCACTAAATTTGAGAATAGTGAATGTGTGGAATCCATGCCCATATGAGATGCACCCACTAAATCTAAAAACTAATATAAGTACCACATACTAAATGAGTGTGGAAAACATGATTCCAAAGCATTCCCACACTGTAATATGTAAATTAATATAAGTACCATACTAAATTAATGTGGAGACCATGCTTCCAAATCATACCCCCAATATAATATTAAAACTATGCCAAGTGTAGAGAACATGTCTCTATAACATTCCCCTAATAATATGTACCCCTTTGAGGTGAAGGAAAGATAGGAACTAGTAGTTACTCAAAAGGATAAGACAGTTGTATAATTTGTGAATGTAAACATGTAACATAAATAAAGTGTATACACATAATATTTCTAAAATTTTATCAATTACTAATGTTCTTTATCTTTCAAGAATGCATTGAGTCTCAATCTCTCTAAGTGTACACCTTAAGGGGTATATCGAGAAAGGGGTGGGTAGACCATTAGTGCTTCATAGTATTGTTTTCCTATTTCTACTTATTATCTACACACTTTTCTCCTAAAAACCATTTTCTTAATCTTAGCCTCTTATATTCACCCTCCTCTAGTCATTTTCCATATTCATTTAGACTTTCCCTAACTTGAATTCCCTTTTGGTAGTTTTAATACTATGCTAGTTGTGTCGACCCTATATTATTTTAACAATCAACCTATATTGCTAACTTAGTTCATTTTCAGCATGGTTCATTGTCAAAAATAGTAATAGGTCAACTGGGTTGAGCCTTTTGATCAAAAAATTCATAGTGGATTAGGGTTAAATCCACCTATATATATAAGATCATTTTTCCATTATTTATAGAAGAGAAGAAGAAGTAAGATCTATTGCACATTTGCTTATCCACCATTTTACTTGAAGAGCAAGCTTTTGGTTTCATACATTCATTGGAGATATGGATCTTATTTTTTGGAGAAGTCTGTTGGATGCATTGATAGGTTGTGTAACCTAGATCTGATTTATCTTTATCATCCTTACATACCATAATAACCTTTTTTGAAGAAACTTGGACAAGGGAGAGATTAAGACTCGGTGGTTCCATCTTCAAAGGTAAGTATTCCTAACTTTGTTTCTCCTTTGTAAGAGAAGATAGATATGAATTTATACATATCTTCCATGCATTATGATTATATATACATTGACGTGAGTATATGTCTTTTATGTATGTTTACTTTTATTGTTTATAACCCCCACTTTATGACACAAGATTTGGTGAGCACTAGATTAGACTTTATTTTACTCATTATTATTTTAGTGAATATAAAACATAGGATTCCCTTAGGGTTATTACATGATTATGATTGACAATAGGATTTGTTACCCTCTCTAGCATTATGTATTATGATAAGAGATCCCCTAATCAGTTTTAGCAGATCCCATATTGGTCATGTTCTTGATTATGTAATGTATACCTAATTAAAAGTGTATGGTATGATCTATCTTCTCTAATTTAGGATTGATTTATAGACATGATGCATTTTTGATTGCATATATTTTGGTGAACCTGATGTTATTCTAACCCTTAAAGGTTTTATTTCACGTTTTTCATTATTTCATTATTTTATTTATTATTTTTCCATATTTTTTATACTAGGTCGATAGTGTTGGTATAGTTCTAACTTCTATACATAGGTTTAATACATAGTCAGATTAATATTATTGGCAATATGATTATCATTAATGCTAAAAGGGAGATTATTAGCATCATGGATGTCATTAATGCTTAGGACTAAATACAGTGATTAGAGGATATGCAAGGGATCATATCAAAGGTCAAGGATGATTGAAGTGCTTGTGTGCATGAGTGGAATTCATCCAGTTCTTCATATTTATTATCTAGACATATTGGGTCTATAGAGGAAAATTTGAATAGGTAGTTTGTTGAAGTCACCATTAACACATGTAGATGAGTCTAGGAGAGATGGTTATATGGTTGTGATCACATTAGTCCCTAGTTATTATGCACTAGATTTGAAGTCATGTGATGAATCACAATAGAAGATATGGGGATGCAAAGTTGGTTACTCAGATAAAATTCACTAAGTTTTTGTACTTAGCCAAATTTCAAAAATTGTTCAATAAAATCCAAGTAGGCATGTTGATGAGGTCAAAATTCACACACATGTAGGTGTCAAGACAAAATTATCATATGGGTTTATTCATTTTTGTGCCTAGTTTCCATGTGATGAATATCAGGTCATGAAATGTAGTGTGACAAAATATGTGCATGTGTAAAGTTGGGCTTCCAAGTATTTTGATAGTGTTTTCCCATAGTCAATTTTTTAGATGGTAAGAAAAATTTGAGTAAGCACTTTTATGATGTCATATATTTCATGTATGAAGGTTTTTAGAGTAGATAAATATATGGATGGAATCCCCTATGTGAGAAGATTTTATGCACGAAATTATTAATCATGCGATGAAGCACATCAAAAATGTTCAAGAAAAAAGTTGGCCTTCTAGGTAGTTCTAAGCATAGTTATCTCTATGGTAGAATAATATAAGTGATCAAATTAATGGAATTATATATAGCATGCATGAAAGATTCATGGAGATATGAGCATATGGGTTTATTCATTATCATGCCTAGTTTATATGATCTAAATTTTAGAATAGGAGAATGAGTGAAGATAAAGATATGAAGGTGGAAATTTAGCCTTACAAGCATATTGAGATGGTCCCCATAGTAAAATCTACATGATGTAAAGTTTGATCTTGATAGAAGATCTAACATTTAGCACTTAATTGTACATTGAAGATCCAATAATGCATAGTGAAGTCAAAGGCACCTATGAGTAAATTCACTAGTGATAAGTGTCACAATAACTTAGCTTGAATAGTAAATCTATTATGTGGTTTAAAGTCAAATATTCAATTATCAAAGTGAGGATACTAAGTTTATCAATAGTGGTAACTTAAAATAATATGCAGAAGATCAAGTTAGAAGATCTTGTTAGAAGATAAAGTTTTCACTCTCAGGACCTCATTAGAGATAAATTTTGATCTTGTTAGAAGATCAAAAAGTGAGAGGTTGATCATGTAATGAAGATATAATGGAGTGAGTGGACTCAATGGTATAAATTGGTCTATGTTTAAAAACATAGATGTGAGTTAAAGACCGAACTAGTTTAACAAGATTGATGGAGTGTATTCATTTAAAATACTAAGGATGTAATGAGATGAGGATAAGAGGTCAATGTTTAAACATAGACAGAGATAAAATTCATGAAACTATTAAGATCTAACAACATGTATATGCTTAGATTAAAAATATCAACAAACACATTTTAAAATTGAAAAGTTAAAGTCTAGAAGTGTACAAAGTTTGAACAAAGCATGTGAACTTGTCATAATTTGATCTAATGAATGCATTTCAAATTTGAGAAATTTGAATGAAGACCATCAGATCATGGTTCCAAACTTAAGATCAATGGTTAGTATTTAAATATATGATCATCCTAATGTTCAAGCATAGGAACATGTAAAAACATGCAGGTAAGCTATATAATATGACATAGATAATGAGTTTGATTGTAGTGATCAATAAAATTTATGTAATAATGCATGTGCATCAAAATCAAAACCCATTATATGCTATAAATAGTAATGAGACCAAGAATCACAATAGTGTAGCATGAGTTCAATACATAGGAAAATTAAAGTTAAAAACAAGAACTAAAGTCCAATAGAATTGAGCATGACGTGTTAGCAAACTAGCGTGAATGCAAATGATATATGAACCCTAAATCAATTGATTTTTTATATATATGTCATCTAGGATACAGGTAGAAGATTTTGGTGTAGTTGAATTATGTCAAATAGATAAATATAAGAGACATAGAACTATAAGAGAAGATAAGAGAAGAGTCTATAGAGAAATATGAAGTGCGTTGAATAAAAGATATATCTAGACACAAAAAAGAGGGGTAGAATGAAAGAGTAGAGAGAGATAATGTGCATAGTATGAGTAGTTATAGATCAAACCTATAATAGAGAAAAGAGAATTAGATTCATTTATAAATCTATACTATAATATAGAGTTGTAGCTCCATATAGATTTGATTAGTGGGTGCCATTAGATAAGTTGAGCTGGTACTCAGTTAGGGAGTGGGTACATCCTTAGAGTTGGTGTTTTTAAATTAGGGGGTTAGTGCTTCCTTAGAGATGATACTCTTAACCTATGGGATTAGCATCTCCTTAGGGTCAGTTCCCTTAAATGTGTAACCAATGAGGTTTTGATTATGATGCTAAATTAGAATATTAGATTCTATTAGTTATTCTCATCATGGTTTTTCCCATATTGGGTTTTCCATGTATACATATGGTGTTATGTGTTTTTGTGTGTGTGATCTCTGGATATATGTTTTAATATTCATATCCTTTCTAGTTTATTTTTAAAATGGATTTAAAAATTACTCATTTCAACCACCTCTCAATAGATATTTGTGTTCTAACAATTGGGATCAGAGCCCTAGTTCCTTATAAGAAGATTAATTAGCTCAGGTAGATCTTGGATGGTGAACACAAATGGCTAGTCAAGAAGGATCTTCATCAAACAAGGCACCTCTCTTTGTTGGATCAAACTATGCATTTTGGATCATAATAATGGAAATTTTTTTATATTCATTAGGGTTTGATGTTTGGATGTCTATTGTAAATAGATATACATTTCTTTTTAAAACTCCTACTGATCAGGCTATAAAGAAGGCATATCAGAGCAATGCCAATGTATAGAATGCTATCCTTTGTGGATTGTCTAAATTAAATTTTGTCAAAGTGATGCATTGTCAAAATGCACAAGATATATAGAATAAATGGAAGAGCATCTATGAAGGTAATGATAAATTAAAATTTGAAGCATCTACATCTAGATTTGAGGAGACTGATGAAGAAGAAGCCAACTTTGTTAGAAGATTAAAAAGAGGGTCTAGAAATTACAAAGGTAATTTACCCTTTAAATGCTTTGAATATGATAAGGTAGGACATTTTTCTACTAAATTACCTTAAAATAAAAAATATAACTTTGAGCAGGAAAAGGATTATGGAAAGATGAAACTCCATTATTTCAAGAAGATGAACTTCTTTAAAAATAAGAACGGTTTGTATATAAGAGAAGATAGTGATTAATTTAATGATAGTGATAGCTTAGATGATAGCCATGACTATTCCTTTATGGTTGGGGAAATGAATGACTAGTCATGGCATTAGGATTAGCTTTGGTAAATCTAGAAAAAGAAGAAGTTGAAGACTCTAATGAAAAAGAGGAAGGAGAAGTGGACCTAGAATGTGAACTCATATGTTCTCTAAATGAGATTGACATGATAAGAAAAGAGAAATCAAGATAGAAATAGAAGATGTAGTCAAACTTGAACTACAATCTAAATCTAATGAGTGCATGAAGTTAGAAGTAGAGATAGTGGCTTTGAGAAAAAAATTGAGAAAGTTAAATGACAAATAGACAAAAGTCTAAATTTGATAGGAAGATCAAAAATTCTTGATGAACTGATCCACTCTCAAAATAATTCAAAATAGAGATATGGTCTTGGTTATGAAAAAGGAAAAAGTCCTATAACTAGTACATCTACAAATTTATATGACAAATTTAAAGTAGAAGGAGGATTAGGAGAAAAGAAAGAGAAAGCTTGAAAGGATATAAAGATAGATACAAGCACTGTTGATGTGAAGAAATCTAAAGGAGAAAAGAAGCTTGAGAAAGGAAAAAGAATACTGATTCCATCTCTAAAAACTCAAGGAAGATACAAAAGACAAAGGTAGTTGATTTAATAGTTACACAAGAGTGTTAGATTCAAAGAAGCCAAATTTAAGAAGAATTCCTCATCCTACATAAAAATGATATGACCCGGTATTATTCATTTTTTATGGTTATTGTTATATCTATAATCATTTTGGTCATAATTATAATTAATGTAGAGTTGTATTTAAAAGGAGAACAAACTTTGTAAGAAAAAATACATTTGCACCTTTGCTAGATATAAATGTAATATGTTATAATTGCAATAATTTTGATCACATAGATAAACAATGTAGAAAAATATTTGTAAAACCAAAGACATAAAGTGTAAAGAAAGGAATGTCTCCCAGTGTGAAAAAAGGTTCACAAGAAAAAAGGAAAAATAAGACATAAGAAACCCAAGCATGTATGGAAAGTGAAAGATTAAACTATGATGGAGAATGATACAGAGGTTAGAGAATATCAAGAGATATCAATGTCTACTCATGTTGAGAATGAAAATTCCAACCTCAAAGTGAAGTATAAGGTGCTAGATGAGGATATTTTTTAAGTGTGTATAGATTCAAGGGAACATTTGGCTATTGTTGAGCAATTTTCATGCATAGAACATCAATTTTCTATGCCTATAGATAAGATTCTAAACTGCAAGGAAGATTCATAAGATGAAAAGGTATGTCATGAATCTATGTTATCTCCATGTATTATTAATCCAATCATAGAAAAAAAGGATAACATTGTAGTGGATGAGCATGTTACTTATCTTAAGCCTAAGAAGAGGAAGAAGAAATACAATTACAATATGACCAAGGAGGAGAAGGAATATGAGGAGTTATGGGAAAATCCTAGTTTCACATTGTTCTAAGACATTATGAAGTAAGGTTTCTCTATCTATGCTTCTTAAGAGATTCCTTTTAGTGGAGAAGCAAGTGATGTTATGGTATTATTCAAAAGATTCTAGAATGCAAGAAATGAGTTCCCTTACTTGGAGTTAGTGTATCAAGATGAGAAAAGTGATGTTTATGTAGTGTCTATAGGGACATAATGAGTGTTTCCATATGACATAATGATGCATCTCATATACATGGTCCATAAGTTTAAATGAAGATAAATGAGCTCAAAAATGATTTATTTTAGCTCTTAGACATTCCAGGGTTTCTTAGTTAAACTCTAAGGGTTAAAGTGATGGTATAGTAAGCCAAGATTCCCAAAGGTGTGGAAGCTCAAATCTTGGTGCAAAAGAGTGTGATGGTTGTCTCCTGGTGTGAAAGAAGTATCAGAGGTTGGCATAAGGGTTCAAATGCAAGAAACCCTTGACATTGTATATCTTGGGTTATGTAATGAGTTGCGTCACCAAACTTGGAGAACATGTGTAAAATGATGATATACAAGTGTTAAATGAATTTATGGTGTGCTATAGGTAGTCCATTGGTGAAAATGTATGAGAATTTCAAGCTATGTATATTTTTTTGAAATGTACCTCTTTGAAGTAACCTAGGAGAGGTTACAACGTATGAGAATTTCTTGTTAAAAAGAGATATTCTTGAAGGGACAAGCTTGGGAAGATGTAATATGGAGTTAGGGGGGATAACTTATATAGAATGAATGGATTAAGGAGTTATGCATGATGTGAAGGGGAGCATATGTGAAATGATTTGGTCATGCTAAAGATGTTATGATGTTTTCTACAAATGAGATATAAATTAGGTTGTGATAATGACTTGATCAAACCAAGTCAATTGTTTTGATAATATATTGAATATTCATGCATAAACAAAGGGGCACTTTGTAATTATTCAGGTCCTAAGATCAGAGCACTATGTAGTTGAATCTGAGAGAGAAGGCTAGTAAGGCTATATGGTGTTTATTCATGGGGTATGGAGATGTAAATATTCTCAAGTGATGTAATGAGATATAAATTGGGAGCGGTATCTCTTACATCACATCAATAGATCCTAGTGATAGGGAATGAGTCTAGGGGAGGATCATAAAATATTTGTTAATCTTTAGATGAAGAGAAAAGGTAACTCAAGTATACATACTTTTAAAAATTTCTAATAAGTTGATGGTTGTATATTATTAGATAAACTCCTTTATCTAATAAAGGGGGAGAAACATTTGGAAAAATATTAAGAAATAGTCCCTTTGCCATTGATGTCAAAGGGGGAGAAAAAGTGCAAATTCTCTATGTGAAAGTTTGGAGAAAAAGTGCAAATGGTAAAGAAGATTAGAGCATGCGTCCAAGTTATGTTTTGGAGAATAATCCATTGCCTAAGGGGAAAAAAGTTGTGTATGAATAGATTAAATTCATATGCATTAAAAGCCAATGCAAAAAATTCTAGAGAAGGATCAAAATACTATAAGATTAGAGCATTTAGTTTTCCTTCAATGATAAAAGGGGAGATTGTTGGTAATATTATTGTCATTGATGTCAAAAGGGAGATTATTGACGTTATGGATGTCATTGATGCTCAAGACTAAATATGGTAATTAGAGGATATGAAAGGGATCCTATCAAAGGTCAAAGATGATTGGAGTGCTTGCGTGCATGAGTGGAATTCATTCAATTTTTAATGTTGATCATCTAGGCATTTTGGGTCTATAGAGGAAAATTTGAATAGGTAGTTTGTTGATCTCACCATTTCCATGTGTGGATGAGTCTGGGGGAGCTGGTCATATGGTTTTGATCACATTAATCCCTACTTACTATGCACCAGATTTAAAATCATGTAATGAAGCATGATAGAATATATGGGGATGCAAAGTTGGCTACTTAAACATAATTTACTAAATTTCTATACTCAACCAAGTTTGCAAAAGGGTTTAAATAGAGCCAAGTAAATATGTTGATGAGGTTAGAATCCACACACATGGAGGTGTCAAGACAAAAAGATCACATGGGTTTGTTCATTTTTGTGGCTAGTTTCTATGCATTGAATATTAGATCATGTAATATATCACAACAAAAAGATGTGCATGTGTAAATTTTGGCTGCCAAGCATTTTGATAGTGTTTTCCCACACTTATTCAAATTTATAGATGGAAAAAAAATCCAAGTAGGAATTTTTATGATGTCATATCTTTCATGTATGATGTTTTTTTGGAGAAGATGAATATATGGATGGAATCCCCTATGTGATAATATCTTATGCACTAAATTACTAGTCATGAGATGAAGTGCATCAAAAGTTATGCAAGAACAAACTTGGCCTTCCTGGTAGTTATAAACATAGTTAGCTCTGTGGTAGAAGAATTTGAGTGAGAATATTAATGGAAATATATATCACATGTGAAGGATTATTAAAGAGAAGAGCATATGGGTTTGTTTAGTATCATGTCTAGTTTATATGGTCCAAATTTAAGAATAAGCGGATGAGCGAAGAAAAAGATATGAAGGTGCAAAATTAGCCTTTTAGGCATATGGAGATGGTCCCCATACTTAGTCAAATCTACACAAGGTAAAGTTTGAGCTTTTTAGAAGATCCAAAATTTAGCGCTTAATCATACATTGAACATCCAATGATGTGTAGTGAATTCAATATGTCAAATACACCTACGAGTGAATATACTAGTGAAAAGTGTCATAATCATGGAGTTGGAATAGTAAGTATATGGTGTGGTTCAAAGTTAAATAGTTAATGATCAATGATCAATGTGAGGATGTTAAGTGTCTAAATAGTAAGAACTAACAATAATATGTATAAGGCACACACTAATTCTAAGTGTCACATTCATGAGACCTCATTAGAGATAAAATTTGAGCTTGTTAGAAGATCGAATGGTGATCAGTTGATCATGCAATGAATATCTAACATAGCGAGTGGAATAAATGGGACAAAGTGTTTGAAGTTTAATGAAATAGAGGTAAGGTAAATAACAAGTTAATTTAATGATATCGATGGAGTGTATTCATTTCAAAGACTAAGGATGTAATGAAATGAGGAAAATTGGTTGATGTTTAACCATAAACAGAGATAATGTTTATAAAACTATGAATATTTAATGGAACATAAAAGCTTAGATTAGAAAGATCAATGGATGCAATTTAAAATTGAAAATTTAAAGTCTGTAACCATATAAAGATTGAACAGAACATATGAGCCTATCAGAACTTTATCTAATGAATGCATTTTAAAGTTGAGAAATTTGAATGAAAACCATCAGATCATATCACCAAACTTAAGATCAATGGTAAATATTTAAAAGATAAGATCATCCTAACTATCAAGTGTAGGTACATGTAGGTAAGCCATAAAATATGACACAAATAATGAGTTTGGTTATGGTGATTGATCAAATTTATGCAATAATGCATGTGCATCAAAACTAGAGCAATTATATGCTACAAATAGTAATGAAACCAAGAATCATGGTGGTGGAGCATGAGTTCAAGATGTGGAAAACTTGCAGTGAAAGATAAGAACTAAAGTCCAATAGAACTAAGCATGATGTGTTAGAAAACTAGTGTGAATACATATGAGATGAAAACCCTAGATTAATTGATTATATATATATATATATATATATATATATATATATATATATATATATATATATATATATATATATATATATATATATATATAATCAATTAATCTAGGGTTTGTATTTCATATATATATGTCATCTAGGATACAAATAGAAGCTACTAGTTTAGTTGAATTGTTTCAAATAGATAAATATAAGAGACACAAAACCAAAAGAGAATAGAATAGAAGAGTTTGTAGATAAATATTAAGTGTGTCAAATAAGATATATATATAGACATATAGATAGAGGGGTAGAGTGAAAGAGTAGAGATAGATAATGTGCAACTTATGAGTAGTTAAAGATCAGACCTATAACAGATAATAGAGAATTAGATTCATTTATGAATCTATATTATAATTTGGAGTTGTATCTCCATATAGATATTATTGGTGGGTTCCATTAGATAATATGATTTGGTAATCAGTTAGGTAGTGGGTTCTTCCTTAGAGTTGGTTCTCTAAAATTAGGGAGTTGGTGATTCCTTAGAGTTGGTGCTCTTAACTAGGGGATTGGTGTCTCCTTAGGGTCAATTCACTTAAATTATGTAACCAGTGAGGTTTTGAATATGAGGATGGACTATAATAGTATATTATATCATATATTTTCACCATGGTTTTTCCTATATTGGGTTTTCCAATTATACATATGGTGTTATGTGTTTTTGTGTGTGTGATCTCTACATATATGTTTTAATTTGCATATCCTTTCTAGTTTGTTTTTAAAATGGATTTAAAAAAGAATAATTTAGTCAATATAATGATTCACCCCTCTCTAAATATATAGTTGTATTCTAATAGAATACTTTATTCCTTCTATTTAGGTCATCATCAAATATAGGTTACTAGATCAAACAGGTCGACACAATATTCTTATTTAGCTTCTAGATAACAATATAGGTTGACACTATTAAATTAATATTACAGTCATCTTTTAGATTAAAAACTATGTCTAAACTATCAACTTAGTATTATATTCATCATCTAGATAAAAACAATATTTCAATGCTATCGACTTAATCATTTTTACAAGATTCATCAAGCAGGGTTTCATAGAACTAGGTCAACCTAGGTGACTTAGTTGGTAGAAATTTTAAGAAACATTAACATAAATTGTGAAATTCTAAGCATATTCTAACCCACAAAGGTTACTTTATCTCTTTATCTATCATTTTTTAATTCATTAAAATTATATTTTTCATAGTATGAAGTCTTTAAAACTTCCCTTATACATCAATTTAGGTCCACTCTATCAACCTAGTTTTATATTATGTCTTCTATCTAGAAGACTAGGTTGACACTGTCGATGTAGTTATTTAATCAACCCTTTATTTATAAGTATAGTAGAGAAAATATTTAATATGTTATATAATATATCCATACACTATCATCTAAACTGACACTATACTATGTTTCAAAGTTAGAGTTAACACTTATATGATAGTAATCTGTTCATAATTTCAAGTTCTGTTACTTGAATGCTTAGAATAGATCACATAGTCTAATTAGGTGTTTTTTAAATATACCATTTAGTTTCACTATTTTTATCTTTTATAAACACACTATCAAATCACATAATCTTAAAAACTTATTTTAATAATTGTCTACCCAAAGCCCACCTACTTGGATTTCATCACCAAGGGTGAAGCCAACTTGGTTTTTTTGCCAATTATAAACATGTGGTTAATGATATATATTGTAAAATGACCCAACACCCTTATCATTTTGGTATGTTAAGTGAGGAATTTAGGCCCTCATATTAAGCTAGTACCATTACCAATACAAATTCCTTTTAGCCTAAATGTCCTAAACCCATCCATAAATTGCTTTCGAGTTCCTTAATTTTAGCTAACTTCCCTATCACACTTAAAATCATACTATAATAATATAATAACATTCTGGATTTCCACTTAGTTAGCACTTACTTTCCAATTTGACTACTTACTCTTTTCTTAATTGTATGTTGTATTGCAAAAACTTGAATTGGCCAATGTTGGTGTAAGGTTTTGTGTTGTGTGACTCAATTGGATCATCCTAATTGACCCAATTGATTGTTTTTTCCTTCCATTTTTTTATTTCAAATTAAATTGCAAAATTTCTCCTATTTTCATAACACTATTGTCGATATTGACACAGTCTCTTATAGAGTGATTTACCTATGTCCTTAGCATACTAATTTGACTGTGTTAACTTAGTATCATTCATAACTATGTTTTTATCATACTAAGTCTACTATGTTGACTTAGTATCATCTATAATTATCTCTTTAACATACTAGTTTGACTATGTTGACTTAGTATCATTCAACACTATCCCTCTTATTGGCCAATTATGTCCTTGTATTTCCTCCTAGATTTTTGATATCCACTCCTGATTGGCATCATGAAGCATCTTATCAAATCTTTTCTTGATAGTATCAACCAAATTCTATTGTACATGGGTTTCTCTCTCCTACCCCACCTATCCATCATAAAATACAAATCTTTATGGTGCATCTCTTCATCACATGGTTCTAAATCTTCTCAATCTCGATCTACCCCATACCATATAGTAGATCTAGATAATCCTATTAGACAAATCCAAAACCATGATAAACATATATATTATACCAATTTTACACCTTATAAACCTGTAATTCATAAACACATTGACCCATCTACATCACATGTTGGAACCTCACATTATGTTCCGCCTCTTACAACCAATGTCAATAATCTTCTTATTACAGCCATAACAAGATCACCAAGCCTTATCACTTCCCAAAGTAACATGGTTTAAACCACTCAAACTAATAATCTAGATGATTTCCAATTTTTCAAAAACCTTGATGATAATACTATTTACACTCTTAAAAATAATGGTGGCTTTACCAAGCTTCCTTCTTCTACCACACTTAAGACAACTAGCACTAATGTTTGGAATCCTCCTCCTAAAAACACTAATACCCCACCTTCAAATACTAATAAAAAAATTGACACAACTCAAATTATTGCATAAATAGTTCAAAAAATAAACATCATGCAAACAAATAATCATTTCCAAATGATGCAACTATAACAACATTTATTACACATGACTAGGCAACCACCTCAAGTCATCACATCTCAACCAAATCCAAATTTTGTCCCTCTTACTCTTAGAGATTTCAATGGGAATACCATCCCTCAACCTCCAATGAATAATAAACTTATTAAAAATATTTATAATTAACCTTTAGCCCCATTGGGCATCCATATATATTGGAAACATTTCTCCAACTATCACATATAATGGGACTAAGGACCCTAATATCTTTCTTAAGTATTTTGGTAATCTATATAAGGAATGGGTCCAAACTAACACCTTTTATACCACCAAGATATAAGCCAAAATATTTATTGGTGATGCACTTTAATGGTATAATAAAACTCCTATACATTCCATCTCACAACTAGAGGATTTGCTCAATGCTCTAGTGAAGTAATTCCAACATGATGACCTTATTGAAAAATTACCTTAGTCAACAACATCCTAATGAGTATACTCACACTTTAATAAAATTATGGAAGTATCTCACTCATAAAGTGGACCATAACATGAATGATGATACTCTTTCAAAACTATTTATTAATTTTCTCAAAGCTCCCCTTAGATACAAAGTTTGAATTTTTTCCCCTAAAACTTTAGAAACCTTAGAGAAATAAAAATGACAATAATTTCTTATGACTCAATTTTAAACAACCCATATAACTACTAAATAACCTTTCCAATCATTTTATCATAACATTATTTCATCCAAACCTCCCCAACCTCAAAATGGAGCATCCAATTCAACCAATTTTAATCCAACCTACCCTCCCTTGAGTCTATAATAACCTAAGAAGAAATTGCCAACCTCTAAACCCATGAGATTTTATCCTTCCAAACCTCATATAAAATGGTACAATCCTAATAAATTTTATTGGTGGCATGATACTATACATCATTAACATGACTCTTATCTTGATTTCACCGATTTCTTCTTTTTTTCTTGTTTGGTCCACATAATCTTGATACTCTCACAAAACAATGTTATCAAGACTATCTTAAACTTCTCAAATTCAATCAGAAGAATTAAAATCACATCAAAATAAATTACCTAATGATCAACAATAATTATCCCATACCTACACCTCATCTACTAATTTTGTTCAAACTAAAGTTGATCTTTCTTCCTACACCAATAAAGAAAGGATAACTCACATGAATAAATTTAAACATATCGTTGCATCCATTAAACCTCAACCCCTTAGGTCACATGAACCAAAAGAGTACCTAGCTCAAATCCCTACTCCAAATCATATCATACATGGTCTTCCTTTACCTCTTCACACCTCTCTTACACATCTTATGCCACATTTAACATCCCTAAATATAACAAACCAACACATTTACCTATCTCCAAATTCACCTACCAACCCAATGAAAACCATTTTAATGGTTCAATGTTACCTCACTCCAACTCACATGTTAGGCCATCTTGCGATGCCCATCCATATTTTCCTTTAGACTTTGGGGCATCTTGTGATTCCCATCCCTAAATCCACTTACCCTTTTGGGAATCTCACATGTCCCACTCTTATTCTAAAATACATAATAACAAATAAATTCAACTTCAAGAAACCTTTTAAGACTTATAAACTTATATTTCACATGCTCATACTTGATATAACCATTATCATATATTTTAATTATTATTTTTGTCTTATGTTTCTTTTTTTTATGTATTTTACTTCTTTTAGTTTCACTTTATTAGCATCATTATTTTTGTGTTGGTTCTTTAGTTTTCTTACACATTAAATTTGGCATTTGTTTTAATTTTGGTTCTTATATATCTCTTTTATTTTTGTCTTTTTATGTCAATCTTTGCCTTAATAACTTTATGATTATTTTCCCATTTTTAGCATTCACCTCATTGGTGTTCACCTTGTGAGTTACAGTGTAAGACCATGGATAGGACCCAGCCTTCCTCACAAATTACCACATTAAACCATCTTTAAATCACTTTTTGGGATGACTAATACTTTAATTGGTGCTTGTGTTAGATCCATTTTAGGCTAGTATGGATTCTCTATTGACATGACTATGATAAGAATAGCCCCATCCATTTTATAAAACTATTTTACCTCCTTGTGATTATCTAAAAGCATATTCATCATTATATCACTTATTACATAGAAAAATCTCTCATAATCCCCATATTTCCCTTATTTTCTTTCATTTTAGGTTCACATCAGTCAATTTTAAGATTTTACACTTACTTGTGGGAAAGTCTCAAAGTATTTAGACACCCTGGTATTTAGGTCCTCTTCTCTAGTGACCAAGTGTAAGATATCTTGTGTTTGTCACCTATTTCAATCATGCTTTGTTCTCTGAATCTGTATGGAGGAGGAAGAATAGAAAAAATCCATCAAGAAAGTTAAAATCCAAATCATTTGAAATAAAAATCAATGATCCAAAAAGAAACATTAAAATTTCCAAAATTCAAATCACACTAAGAGACATGATTCTAATCACATCTCCTTATTTTAAGCAAAGCTCAAACTCCATAGTTGGCCTCATGATAGAGCCGATGTCTATTAGGGTGCGGTAGGCCATTAAATTAGAAAAAGGGAATAAAAAAATCTTTTGGTGCTACCTACTCTCTCATGCAAGTAACCAATATTCATAGTAGACCAACACATCTATAAGGGGTCTTGAGGAATAGGGAACATGTTGTGAGAAGTTAGGTCCATTTTACTTTTCATGCATATAGCCTTCTTGGGTTGATCTATGTAATTCACTTATTATCCCTAGCTTTGTGTTCATTAGTCAAAGTGTCCTAAGTCCTTGGTGTTGATAGTTCTTATCCTTTATCACTTACGTAATATGTCTCATTCTTGCCAATGATGTTTACATCACCCATGTGTCACTTCACATTCCTTATTTACATCATATTTTCCTTATATTCCACTTGTTGGATATTGATTTTATCTGATCACATCCTTGATTTTGTCTACCTTATTATGCCTCTTGGTTTATAGTTTGTGAGTTACATCATAAGACCTTGGATAGGACCAGGCCTTCTTTGCAAACACCCTTACACCATTTATTTACCACACCATCTCATTGTCATACTAGTTATGACATTAGGTAGTTATGTTTTCTTACATTTAATCTCAGAAAAAGCACTAAGTTTGAGTTTTCATCCTTTAGAGTTTTTGATTTTCATTTCTCCATCATGTTCTTGTTTGATTTTTATTATCTTATATATGTCATTTGGAATTTTTACATATCTCTCTTTATGTATGACTGCTTCATATTTGTCTTACATCTTGAATTACATTTCATTTTCAATCATCTATGTTTTTCTTTATGTTTGATGTGACATTCTTATATTACATGGGGTTACTTATCACTTGCTTCCATATAATTTTTAGATTTATCTTGCATTTATATTTCATTTTGTCATCTATGTTTTACATGCTTCCCAACATGATTTAGTATGTTCTACTTTCCCTTTTGCCATTTATGTTTTCAATGCTTTCCAATATGATTTATTGTGTCCTAAAATCATTTTATCATTAATTTTCCATCATTTTATCATTTGTTTGAACTCAATATTTTTGTTCTAACCTTGCCTTAATAATCCTAGTTTGCCAATTTTACCCTCATATTTTATCTCTACTCACTCATTTTTCAAACCATAAAATTTTCTAGAATCTTGACATCATATAGAATATTTTCCACTACTATATGCTTATATTATAAACATTTTGATTTTTTGCACTAATCTTTATAGGTTCACCTAATGTTCTTCACATTGGACACCTTCACTTCTCTTGTAGTCTCCTTATTTATCTACATCACTAAGGTAAGTAAAGCTATGTTTTTTCAATTCTATACTTTCATTTATCTTATTTGTTCCTTACTAAATTTTACTTAACATCACTGTTATGTGTTATCATGTTTTATTCTTAAAGCACCATCCTATGTTGTAATCACATGACAAACTATGAGCTTCAAGTGGGGCATATGTATACACATAATATTTTTAAAAATTTATTGATTACTGATGATTTTTATCTTGAAGTAACCCATCGAGTCTCAATCTCTCTAAGTGCATGCCTTAAGGGGTCATCGAGAAAGGAGTGGGTAGACCATTAATGCTTCACATTATTATTATCCCTTTTACCACTTTTTATCTACACACTTATCCCATAAAAACCATTTTCATAAGCTTAACATCCTATTTTCACCCTATTCTAGTCATTTTCCATCTTCATTTAGTCATTCCCTAACCTGAATCCCCTTTCAATAGTTTTAAGACTATGTCGACTAGGTCAACCCTATATTATTTTGATAATTAGCCTACATTATTGACTTAGTTCATTTTTAGCATGGTTCATTGTCAAAAATAGTACTAGGTTAACTGGGTCAAACCTATTAGTTAAATTTTTTATAAGGGCTTAGGGTTAAATACACACACACACAGATATATATATATATATATATATATATATATATATATATATAAGATAATTTTATAATTATTTAGATAAGAGAAGTAATAGTTATTACGTGTTTGCTTATCCACCATTCTACTTGAGGAGCAAGCTTAAGGTTTCATAATTTATTTGGAGATACATATCTTGTCTTATGGAGAAGTATTTTGGATTCATTGATAGGTTATGTAGTGTAGAGTTGATTTACCTTTGTCATCCTTATATACCACAATAACCTCTTGCAAAGCACCTTGGCCAAGGGATAGATTAAGACTCGTTAGGTTCATCTTCAAAGGTAAGTATTCCTAACTTTATTTATCCTTTATAAAATTAGATAGATATGCATTTGTACTTACCTTCCATGCATTAATATTTTGTATACATTGGCATGAGTATATGTCTTCTATGCATGCTTACTTTTATTGTTTATAACCCCCACTTTATTCCATAAGCTTTGGTGAACATTATATTATACTTTAATTTAATTTTTATTAGTTTAGTGAATATAAAATAGAGGAATCTCTTAGGTTTATTTCATGATTGTGCTTTACTGAATGCTTTTGAACCCTCCCTAGCATTGTGTATAATAAGAGATCCCCTAATCAAGTCTAGTGGATCCCAATATTGGTCATGTTCATAATTGTCTAATGTATCCTAATCAAAAGTGTATGGTATGATCTATCTTATTCAAGTTATGATTGATTTATTGACATATTTTATTTTTTATTGCATACATAATGAACATGTCTAGGTAAATGTATCATTAAATTGCATAAACTAATGTGATTGTATGAAGGCCTAAGATCCATGATAATGATCACAACAATATCTAGACAGTAATAATAAAAGCTCAAAAATAAAAAAAATCACACACATAAGAGCAATCAAAAGCAAGTCAAAATGTAATGGTCCAAGTAGACCACAAATAAGGGGCATGTTCAAATGCAACACAATTGAAGGGACTTGACTTAGTTAAATGTCCATAAAGGCAAGAATTACATATGAAATTTTTAATGAAAGCATACATATACACATATGCTACAAGTAAAGTATTATATTGAAATGATCAAAAAAGGAATACAAGACACTCAAGGAAGTGCATAAAGTAAAGCATAAACAACCAACATAAACATGTCATAGTGGCCCATGGATCTTATGTGTTTGGAAAAGTATGTCAAGTGTATAACATATGAATTACCCTATGTATTATATAATCATGGATAATAATCATGTGTAAGTACATATTTGAGATCAAACATGATAATGTAGACTGATCATTAAATCATATAATATGTGTGTATTAAGATCAAAGAAGTGGATGTCCCCACTGTCTGTATGACATGAGTAGAGGGAAAGACCAACATATAAAATATGAATATATCATGTATCTATGTATGTATATATCACACTCAAATATAAGTGTGATACACATGTGTATATAGGAGTAAATAAGTATGTCATCCATAAATGTGTAAGTAAAACATGGATGTTAGGGAGCCAATAGAACATTTAGGTGCCGAAAGTGTTTTGGAGTTTTATATGTTTTATATTTTTTTGGTATTTTTGTAATATTTATAGAGGAGGGATCATCATGTGATGCCATTTAATGGATGGTCATAGATATCTTCCCACTATGAATATGGTGTAATACCCCATTTACACTACTGAGGAACATGTATAGTTTCAATATCTATCACTTTGGTATCAATGGTGCTCTATGTATGTAAAATGGAACTCTATGGTTGTGAAGCAATATTAACAGTAATAAGAACAAGGGTTCTTAGAACCCACCACTAAGTGCTTATTTATTTCTTTGGTATAATATTATTATATACATTTTGAGGTGATCTAGATATTTATACATGGTGTGTACTAGAAGAATGGAATTCTATGGAATCCATTAAATGTCTCTAATATAATTCTCTCTTAAGTACTAACCACCTAGTAAAGGGGGTTGGCTATTACTTACCCTTTTATGATGAATTACCCTTGGTAGGCTTGATAGTTAGATGTCTAGGAATAAGCTTATTTTGTTTAACAGTATGATCATATGGAATTGTAGAAACTATAATTACCTAATTGATATGAATGTATTATACACACTCATGCACTATAGAAGGTACTAATTAAAGATTGGTATCCAAGGTCTTCCTATAAACATATCAAAGATGCATGTGGAAGGGATAAATAGTAAATTACTAACCACATGTGTGGGACCTATTATCTCCAAATCTCACACCTTGGAGGAGGGTGTTTAGACCTCCCCCAAATTTGAGTAATGTTAGATCATTTCCTAAGCCTGTGGGTGTGCCTACAAGGAAACAAACCTCTAGGTTAAAGGGCTATCTCCCTGTATATGAGCCTCTAAAAAACCAATGCTACTAGATTAGCTTTCTCAAAGGTAAAGAGTTAGAAATTTTCATAAAGGGAAATCCTACTCTAACATGGGTGATACACCAAGACTATGTTCTACATGAGTATCACATTCTAGTGCATGATGCAGTAAAAGCACAAACATTCCTAAGCACTAAAGAGTATAATAGAAGTGTTTCAACAAAGAGGTGATATGTGTAAGATAAAGAAATGTAAATTAGATAAAAGGTAAACCCTACACATTCTATAATAATAGTACACATGTAGAAATACAATACACTCAGACACACATTGTGTGACCAACTAGACTGAGGACTCTTGTTTAGGCATGAAGAATGAAGGGATAGGAGGATGAAAAAAATCATCATAGGCTACCACACTCACATAGTTAGACAATCATCTATAAATATGAAAGAACAAACCTATGCTATGCTGAAAGGTAGAACATGATATCAAATTAGCGAGGCTCCACTATACTAGGTGTGTTTTTTTGCCTTGTATAAGGAAAGTATTTATATCAAAAGGAGAATATGAGGAGGTCTTTGGTGACAAATGTAAGTAATCCATTATGTTGGAAGTCTTTGCTTTTAGATACAAATAACGTTTTTGAATATACTCATTCAGGCCATCTGATTGGTCCATGTCACCTTCTTGAACATCCTTGGCTTACCATTTAGAAGATGATTCTCCAATATTTTCCAAGTGGGATAACTATATTTTACCATGTAATCAAAACCATTTCATCAAGGAGCCACCTATTATAAAATTTGACCTAATGCTTAATGTCTTATCCTTTGCTTCTCACCCTTTTTGATGGCTCTCAAAGAATGTCATGGATCATGATTTTGTGCCATCAATTTGTTTGGCACAGATGCATATAAATTTTTATCCATATATTCCTCTCCTACCATGTGGTAGCTTCTCATTTTTCTATTCATGTCTCTTGTGTACCATCAATCAACCATTGGATCAAGCATCTAAGCTAAGCAACTCTGTAAACCCAATTTGCACTTTATAGTGTAATTTAGGTTTTTGTGACCTCATTACTTATAAAGACTATAAGAAAATCCTTAAGACAAACCTAGTTTTCACTTGTAGACCCATTTAGGTTTTCTAACCTACTTAGCTTATAAAATTTATAAGCTAAGCACTTAGAAAATCCTGATTTGCTCATGTAAACCCATTCAGGTTTTTTGGACTCACCTACTTCAGAGTCTTCGAGCTAATTTACTTATGAATTTCATAAGTAAAGCACCTATATAATCTTGATATGTAATATGATAATCATTCAAGTTTTTAGAGATGATCAACTTGCTTCAGGCTCTTCAAGATTGATGACCTTGGGCCTTTCAAACTTGATTGCTTCCCAATGGCTACTTTCTTGTTTTGAATTTGACATCCCCTAGCACATCATTCTTTTGGGACATTTATTTTGGATTTTATTTCTTGAAACCTTTTTTTCATGTTATTTCCTTCGAGTTTTTATTCCAAAGGAATTCCTTCAGACAATTTGTCTAAAGGAATTCCTTCAAACTTTCTATCTAGGTTTTTAGAAAGTGTCCCTTCAAAATTTTCTAAAGGGCACTTTAGAAGCAAAAGTGACCCTTCAAAAAAATTTGAAGGGCACTTTGAGAGAAAAAGTTACTCTTTGGAAAATTATGAAGGGCACTTTTGAAAGAGAGTGACCTTTCAAAAAAAATTGAAGGGCACTTTGAAAGAAAAAGTGACCCTTCAAAAAATTATGAAGGGCACTTTGAGATAAAGTGTCCCTTTGGATTTTTCCAAAAGGCACTTTGGAAGAAAAAGTTACCCTTCAAAAAAATTTGAAGGGCAATTTGAGACAAAGTGTCCCTTCTAATTTTTTTGAAGGGCACTTAGAAGAACTTCAAGATAAAGTGTCCCTTCATAACAATTTTGAAGGGTACTTTGAGACAAAGTGTCCATTTAGATTTTTTTGAAGGGCACTTTTGAAGAAAAGTGAGACAAAATGTCCCTTCAAAATTTTTTTTAAGAGCACTTGGAAGAAAAGTGGCCCTTCAAATTTTTCCAAAGGGAACTTTAAGACAAGGAATGAGAAAGATAAGGAATGAGAAAGACAAGGAAAGATAGACAAGGAAAAGTCTGAACAAAAACTTAAAATAAGAGAAACACTTGTGAAATTTTGGCTTGAAACAAAAGTGAATAAGGAAATTATATTTAGTCAATTTTCTAAGGGGGAAAAATTGGCTAACATTATTGGTGATTCCCAGGGGAGGCATACCTACTATGCCAAAGGCCAGTTAACTAAATCCCTTAATTGGGCATGGATTCATGCATATAGGCACTTCAAAGAGAACTCAACAATCTTTGGCTCAAAAAAATACTAGCTAGTTTGATCACACACATGAGGTGAAGACACAAAAGGAACAAAAAAAATACTTTTGCTTCAAATCACTTAAGAAACATAATAGAAAACTAAAATAAGCACACCTAAACTATTATTTATAGAAGAGAATTGAGATGAACACTTCCTCTTGGATCAAAGGGTTAGTTTGAAACCTTCCTAGATTCATGACATAGAGTGATGGATGAAGCATGCAACCATTTTATCCTTGGCATAAATGCCTCCACCTTCTTCATGGTGTTTAACAAGAACCAAGCAACTCCAAATAAGTTAGCCATAGAAATAAACTTTTCCTTCAACTCAACAACTTTAAGCCCCTCACAAGATTCTTTGACTTTGACCTCTAATGGTGATGAAACAAGGCTTGAATTCTTGGTTTCCATGGGATTATTAATGAGTTTAGGGCTTTCATCATTTGTAATCTCTTCAAGCTCACTAAGGAGCTCTACATAGTCTACCTAATCATGGTCATTGTCTTCCATAGGAAAACTTTCCTTATTCTTGTCATGAACTTGTACCTTAACTTGGTATAGGATTTCAAGATCCTAAAAAAGGTCCATTTGTTATTGCCAATAATCTCTATCTTCATTTAAATCCTAGATCACTACCTCTTCTCTATTTTCATATTGACATATGGGGTCATAAAGATAATATTCCTCAAACTATAATGCATCTTAGGGTGATTCAAAATCAAAAAGAGATAGAGAGTCATCCTCAAGCACTATGCCTTCAAGTTTGATCTCATGAGATTCTTCCAAGACTATAACCTCCTAAGGAGTACCTTGATATTCTCCCTTGATGATGCACTTCACTTCATGTTTGAGATGGTCCTCTATAACCTCAAGATTAGACATGGGGTCTTCTCTAAATACCTCTCCTCCCAAGTCTAGGTCACACTCCTTATGGATAGCTACAAAAGAGTCTTCAACATGTTTTTATTCACTCAAGGAGGCAAGGCTGTCCTTATATTCACCAAGATGTGTTTAAATGATGGTTTATTCTTTTTATGCTTCCTTTAAAAGAGTATTTATTTTAATGGGAGGGTGGTGGAAGAGAGATATATGGGTCTATGGGTTGAGGATGGAGAGTGGTGGTCAAGGATGGACATGGAGATGGGTGAAAATTCTTGAATGGGCTCTTGAGGGAGAGGTAAGATAGGAGGAGCAATAGGGTGTAAATATTGTTCATACAAGTTTTTTTCATTCTCCTCATCTTCTTGAGGCTCTTCATAGCTTTTTGGAGATTCTTTTACAACTACAACTTGTTATATACCCTCCTAAGTTTTCATACACTCTTAGGTTTCCCATCTCTCTAACTAATAAATCCACCATTGAAAATATCTTCTAGCCCTAGACAATACTTCACCAATGACATATTGGCTCTCTTTCTTCACTAATCCTAAAAACATATACGATACCTTGTAAGGTTATTTGGTGTGCATAAAAACCACATCAATAGGAATTTATCTAGCACTAAAAGGAGGGATTTTTATTCTTTGAAAAGATCACTTTAGTTGCACTAGATATACCCAAAAGGCTAACAATGTTCACCTAAGATATAATCCTACTATACCCACCTCTAGAAATCCATAGAAAAGTTAGGTTAGATATAGGTGTCTTAAGAGGACCTTAGGCCCAATCATATTCTACAAAAAAAATATATATATATATATATCTTCTTATACGCATGATGTCCTTAGATTGGTTAGTCAATTATACTATCACCATCCCTATAGATGTACATGATCTTCTTAGAAACCCTAAAAATTATCTTCCTTCCTTTTCTCCCTTGAAAGAAAGGACTACTCAAGAAAATTTAAAGGCTTACAAATTACCCTATGGATACTGAACATAATCCATGAAGAAGTAGCATGCCAATTTTTTCATTTTTCCTGATAGGATGCTAATTAAGACTAGTTACTTAGCCTCTCAAAATACTCAATTACCTCTTGGATCTAGTGTCAAAATAATTTTTGGCATAATATGGATATGTCACTATCCCAAGTGTCGTATATCAATACTTTTTTAGAATGAGAAGAGAACCTAATGAACCAATCTAATCCTTAAACATAAGATTTAAAAAGATGTACAACTAGCTTGAATCTACTTATAAACCTTTGAGATGTATAAGAATTATTTGGATTCCATAACATTTATATTTATCTATAGAGTTCCCAATGTTAATACACTACCTTTGGTTTATGTTGAAGCCATTAACATTGATAGACAATTGAATCCCTTAATCACAAGCTCTATTCCCACTTAATATTGGTCTTAATTTATCATTTTTCAACTCTATTCTAAATTTTAATCAAAACTTTGTGGCTAAAAATCAGAATTAGGTGTACTCCCAATTGCCTTTATCCCATGCTCCACATAACCAACACCTTAGCTTCTTAAAAAATCATGTGTTTACATCTAACTAGAAAAATTTAAACCAATCTTTGATACTAGTCAATACTAATACACAAGGTATTGTGTTTTATTGTAAAAAAGTAGAATTGGACGCCATTCACTAAATGGTATATAATTTGAGGAATGAGTTTATGATAATGTAAAAGTGGATGTGAAACACCATGGGGTAAAATACCACTTACAACTTTGCATATAAGATGTATAGACTTAGAAACAATATAGAATAACATCCACTTAATGGAATTCCATAGATAAATATCTTGGAAGTATCACTTTTTAATTGGTGCAGAGTCCATAACACAACACAACATGGTGAGATATACTACATATAATTCTACATCAACTTTTAAATCTTTCAAAAATATATGGATTAGACATAGAGGCTTTGTAAATTATCTAGAGCCATCTTCCTCTTCTACTCTAGGTCCTTTTATCAAACCTATGGTCTTAGAGACATATGACATCCCATTACTAATGGAGGATAATAATGAACCAGAGGATAACATAGATGAAATTCATGTCTTTCAATAGTTACATATGAAAAATTATAATTTAAGGAACAATAAACTTGATACTACTTCCACACCCCCAAACAACAGTGATACTACTCCTATTAATCCTAAGGCCAACAATAATCCATCTCCCTTAAAAGTGAAATATTAGTTATAAATTTTAGATCCACATAGTAGAGGATGCTATAATATTATGGAATCTATGAATAAGATCAAGGTGAATATCGGTACTCACAAGCTAACCAAAATCACTGAATAACGTTATTTCTCAAAACATTGACTGTGAGAGAATCCATTGATAAGTCAAAATCTACACATAATAACATGGTAATTTATAATAAAAAACATAAGGTATCGCCTTTTTTGTTAAATATCATAATTTTTGTAAAGAATGTGCATAATTATTTTTTTGACATATGTGCCTCAACCAATGTGATGCCTACAACTATATGCAAGAAACTAGGCTTGACCTATTGACTAAATTTTGACCTTAAGTCAAAATTTGTCAACCCCTCTAAATTTAAACTTTAATAGGGTTTTAAAAACTTGTATTTGGTCTTGTTATGGTCTTAAATGGTCCTAAATAGTTTCATGTGATCATATTTGTCCTTGTTTAGCCTTGTCTAAAGTTTGACCTTATGTATACTTGTCTTGTGCTAGGGGTCATTTACGAGGTCTTGGTGTTTTAAACATGGTAAAATATTTTATATGGTTTACATTAATTTAAAATGGTTTTTAATGTGTCA